>CM062630.1:8660883-9145883 GCA_025617555.3 Puccinia polysora | reverse complement strand
TTTTTATTTTTATTTTTATTTTTATTTTTATTTTTATTTTTATTTTTATTTTTATTTTTATTTTTATTTTTATTTTTATTTTTATTTTTATTTTTATTTTTATTTTTATTTTTATTTTTATTTTTATTTTTATTTTTATTTTTATTTTTATTTTAATTTTAATTTTTATTTTTATTTTTATTTTTATTTTTATTTTTATTTTTATTTTTATTTTTATTTTTATTTTTATTTTTATTTTTATTTTTATTTTTATTTTTATTTTTATTTTCATTTTTATTTTTACTTTTATCTTAATTTTATTTTTATTTTATTCTCATATTTTTTGTTAGTTATTTTATCTGTTATTTATTTTATCTGTTATTTATTTTATCTTTTATTTATGTTATCTCTTATTGATTTGATCTTTTATTTATTTTATCTGTTATTTATTTTATCTCTTATTGATTTTATCTCTTATTTATTTCATTTTTTATTTATTTTATTTATCATTTATTTTATTATGTATTTCTTTTTCATATTCATTTTTTTATTTATTTTTAATTTAATTTCATTTTAATTTTGATTTTTATATTTTTCAGTTATTTATTCTTTTTTTATTCAAAAAGTGGGATTCAAAACATAAAATAAAAGAAAAAATTCCACCAAAATTCTTCCTTTTGAAGGATGTGTGGTAGGCTTCTTTCATTCTAGCAGCAATATTTTGAATTTTTGTTCTCATTTGGGCTGTGATAAATCCACAAACCTTATATACAACCCATACACAACTTGAAATGGGTAGTGTGGCCTGGTTCCCAACTAATCAGACTCTAAATTGAAATTCAATAAAATAAAAAGAATTTCTTGTACATTTATTAAAAAAAATGCAACTCAATCATATCAAAATAAATAAATGGAATGGATATTGTCCCATTTTATCATTTTTTAAATTCAATCAATCAACCCCCCAAAAAGAGGAATATACATCCCCTTGAATGAACTAGCCCTGATGTGAAAACACCAAAAAAAAAAAAATAATTCAATTGGTGTTAAGCTGGTCCCATCACATGAAGTAAAAAGACTTCTTATAATGGGATGAGCCCAACACAGGTTGACCTTATTTCATTGGACTTGTGCAAAACTGAATGAACCCCCCAAAAAAGGGGTAGTTCATTTAGGTGGCCTTGTATCAAGTCTACCTCAATTGATTGGAATAGCCCTGAATTTAAATAACCAAAACAAGCAAGTTGAAATCGTTTCAAGCTTATCCCATCATAAGAATAAAAGTAATCCTCATGATGGGATCAGGCCAAAACAATTTGAACTGAATTAACAATAAAATTTCATTCAAATCACTGAAAATAACAATTTCAACTCAGAACACTTAAAAAAATGATGTTCAGAATTTTCTAAACCTTTCTATGAATAGAATTAGAAGATCAGCATCAGAAGGAAATGATATAAAAAATCCAAATAATTAAATGATATAATTTCTACAGATTTAAATACAAATTAATTTCATATTGGAGATGATCAACCCAACCAGAAAATTTCTTTAAAGTGGAAGAAGAAGTTTTTGATAAAATGGGTGGGATTGGAATCATATCTCCCTCAAGTATTGAATCGAACCAGTGGTTATTGTTAAAAAAAGAAATGAAGATGTGATCAGATGGATCTTTTCAACCCCTTTTGATAGGAGTATAATAAAACATAAATCAAATTAAATGAAACAAATTGGCCTTGCATAGGTTTATGCTATTTTTGGCCCATATCAAACTTGGAATTAAATTTTGACTAGGGAATCTTTTCATTGATGTATTTAACATCAATTTTTTGTTTGATTTTTTAAACATATGATGTATAAAGCCCATTTGAGCAGCACCTAAAATTTTTCAAGATTTTTTTCAAGCATGCATGTCACTGATGAAAGTTACCTTGGCACCAATAAAAGTGTCCTTGAACCCTGGCCAAGGATGAATTGACTCCCAGCCAAATAGGTCTGGCGCCAGACCAAGTTTTTCTTGGCGTTGATCAGAGCTGGATGCTTTGAACTTCAAAAACCATTTTTTTAACAAAATCCACAGTTGAAAGTTATTGGTAGGGGGGCTGGTCATTTAGATGTGACCAGCTTTTATTGGAGCCAAGATGATCTTGGTTGGGTTCCAAGTTTTTACCCTCACAAGGCCAACAAAATCAAGTTCCCTGGGTACCAACCCAAGTCAGCAGGGCACATTTCAGGTAAAACTTTGAAAGGCACCCAGATTCACTTTGCACAATATATTTCCTACCACAGCAAAGAATGCCTTATTTTTCCTCAGTTTTTCTATCATTTCCCTTTGCACTTTGAGCCATCAACTATAATCCCTCCAAAGTGATTTAGAAATGAATCTAAATCTACAATTACCATCAACAAAAGGAGCTCAAACCTCACCCAAGAACATATATAAGTTCTCATTTATTTCATTGAGTTATTGGAATTTTGGTTCCTACAATCAGAAATAAGTTATCCAAAATCCTAATCACATCAATGAAATCAATACTCAACAAGGATGAGCTTCTTGTTGACTTCTCCACTTCTTCTTCTTTGTCAGAAGGGGATTCAGATTCCAAATGAAGGGAGCCTAATTAAATTTGAGCCTCTCCCTCTGAAATTTTAAATTCAGATTTTGAGCCTGAGGATCTTGAAATTAAAAATCATTTCACTACCAGGTCATTAAAAATTGAAATTAAACTTCTCAAAATAAAATTCTTAAAATTTTTTTGGGTGCCCTTCTAACCCATCTTTCCCTCTTAATTTCCCTTCCCGTAGTCTCAAATATTGAAAGTTTTTTTGAGGCCTCTTTCAATGTGGGTTGACCATGTCTATACTATAAGACTTTTGGCTTGGGCCCTTGCTTAGAAACCAAAGTTTCTGCATGCTTGAACAGTGATTTTAAAATCTGCACTTTAGCTTCTGCAGGTTTTCCAATGAAAAATTCTACTGAGCTTCTCAAAAAATTGAGAAGCATTGAGAACTGGATCAGTTTCACCCTTCCAAAAATAGAAACCATCAGTCATTAAAAAATCCATTCAGGAATCATCAATCAAAAATTCATTCAAATAATCCAAAATACCAACAATCCAACTTAGTGAAATGGAAGGGCTATAGTCTAACCTCTGCTGAGGATTAAATTCCTGCGAAAAAAAAGATCCTCTCAATGCTATTATTTTGGTCATATTTGGTAATAGTGCAAGCCCATTTTCTTCAAATCTGACATGGTGCAAACTTTGCCATTGTGATCATGCTTTAAGTTCTCAAATGTTTTCCAAATGAGCTGAATTGCCTCAATTGAAAATTTTTATTGCAAAGGTAACAGTTCTGGTGGAAGAACTGTTCCCAACTTTATTTGAGGGTTGTCAAACAATGCATGAACTTATTTAATTTGCCACCAATGCTTACCTCAAGGTGTTTCAACACATCAAAAATGTTCCCCAATGAATTTGCAAGGAATTTTTGGAAATGAGCATGGGCCCCTTTTACCCAAGACATTGTTTTATTTCAAAAGTGAGGGTTGAAACAAGTCCACACTGTTACAGAAGTCTCTTTGATAGGGAAAATATTCCTTTCCATAAACTTGAGAAAATACTCACATTCTTTCAACAAAAACTGTATACAAGTTTCAACATGAGCAATCCCAGTAGAGATAAACAGATGAAGCAATAAATAAGCCTACTGTGAGTTCTGCATCATTGAAATCCCCCTCCACCTTGGTTTTGGAGGCCCCATTCTTTGCCTACAGACACATAAAAGATTTCCATCATTCATCATCATTACTGAAGGAAAATTTTCAATTTGCTTGAATATTTTTAGACAAGGTCCAAAAGCACAACTGTCTGGATGACTCAGGAAAACTCTTCTCAATGAAAAAAATCAGTGCTTTTTCATGGCCCATCACAAATACTTTGGGAAACCTCAATGGATCATGAAATCACTTCTTTATTCTATAAACTCTTAACTGTAGAACTAAACCATTTCTTTGGTTATAAAAAAAAGCCTTTGTAAAGTTTTTCCTGTTGGCTATCATTTTAAAACAAGCCATAATGCAATGTTTACCTACTTGTTTTACAAGTAACATCCAAAAAAGCAATATGATGGAAGTTTCTAAAAATTTTTATAGAATCAGAATGAGCCAATAAAAGGGCTCCAAAGTGACCCCCTCCGGTGAAGTTTGACCTGAAAACCCACTGGGTATCTTGGGGCTTTTCAAATAGAAAATTGATAAAACTTTTACCCTTCAGTCCTGCTGCTTTGACCTTGCACTTAGTGTTATACATTTTTCAATTTTCAAAATATTCTCCACCACCAATATTTCTCAATTTTTTTTGACTTGAGTATTATTTAGCCAATTTTGCATGCCTTCCTTTGGTTGATCTAAGGAAAAAACAGAGATTCTCCTCAATGAAGGATGCACTGAGGGGTTTGAAGATGGTTGATGAGGATTTTTTTCATTTCTGATGAAGAGGAAGCATTTGGGAGCTGCTACTGTGAAACTTGCATGGATCATGAATTGACATCTTAACTCTCCTGTGCAAATTTTCATTTGCCATTTTTTTGTGAAAAGGCCCTTTGTATATTCTATGCCTGTTGCATTCTAGGTCTTAATTTTTTTCTCTCTTTCAATAGAAGTTTTTCAGAGCATAGCCATGCATGGAAGCCCATTTTTTGCAAAATAATTCCACTTATTTGCTGCTAAGAGAGGTTCTCATGGGGAGAGGTTCAAGAGGTTCCAGAACCGCATAGTTACATAGTCACATAGTTACATAAGGCATGGTTACATCAGTTACCATCAAATGGAATCAATCAAACTGCCCATGAAATCTTGCAAACCACCAAAAGTCAAATCCAGTTGTGAAACATATTTTACCTCAATTTTTAACCTAGATGTGGATGCAATTGGGGTTCTCATAGTTTTATTTCCCAAATCCATACCCAAATAACTAGCTTCTGCCACAGCTTTTTTACAGGCACTATCAATTGAGTCCTTCAATGCATCCATGTTGAAACTGTAGTTTTGATGGTTGGAAACACCAGGAACACTGGTTTCTTTCATTGAATTGAAAAAAGTAAAAGATGAGTGTTTTGGAAATCAACACCACAATAATATCAAAATAGGTAAGAAAAAAAACCAACGGGAATGAATTGAATGAATTGAATAGGCTTTAGCATGAGTTGATTGATTGAACTAGGTTGAGTGTGTTCTGTTACTGGTTGTGATTCAGAGACAGATTTTATGATTTTCCAAGAAAAAATGGATATAATGTTGTACTTAATGGAGTGGTCTTTAGGGTGTTCAAAGGACCTGAAAACCATCTGGCAATTGAGAGTTTGGAAAGCCTGGAAGCAAATGAGGTCATTTGGGTTTGGGACAGAATATTCTTGTTTTGGATTTGGTGTTAACCAGAATCAGGGTTCTTTGTTGTTGGATCAAGGTGATCTTGAGGTGTCAAGCATGTTGAGCCGTAGGAGTATTTTTTAGTGGAGTGAGTCAGAAGGTGTCAAAGGTAAGAAAAGGAGTGGATTTATTATAGATGGGATCAAGAACAAGAGTGGTTTTCAAGTGCACATTTGTTCTGGTGCTCCAGGTATGGAGCTTCTGAACCAATTTTGGAGTGCACATATGAAGAACTGATGAGAAGGCAATGATTCAATTTGTGGTAGGTCTAAAAGACGCCCTGAATCCAATTCAAGATCTCACCTTGCTACTATTGCAGAGCAAGCTGCAAAAGTAACAAAAATGACATAAAATAAGAATACTAAGATTAACTTAAAAAGGAGTAGGAAATCCCTGAATAAAATGGATTCTCCACTCAAAATTAGGTAGGGTCACTCACTGACCCAACCCTTGAAATCAAACTCCTTATAATTTTAATAATGAAAGAAAGGAAACACCAAAATACAACAACACCACTATGGGACTTTTTGGCCAATTAAATATTTCACATGTATTGTCACGTTGTGGAAAGAATAAGGATTATCCCCCTATGATTGTCCCAAGGTTTGGAAGTTAATGGTTCCCTGCGTTTGAAAGGAGATGGGGATGCCCGGAGTTGCACTTGAAATGAGAGATAGAAATAAGGAGATAAAAAGATAAAGAAAAGTAGAGAGAGAGTGAAATTGCCAATCCTTCAGTCCTAAGAACTTTCCACCTGGATGTGCATCTGGTATGAGTTCCTTTAATCTCCTGGTGAGATGAGTGATCCAATCCAATGATGTGATGGTCTGATTCCCTTCCTCCATTCCATGCTTCCCCTCCTTCCCAACCCGGAGTTAAGAGTGAAGATAAGTCCTCCCCCTCAACCCTAACCTAAGTACACGCGCAAATATCAGTATGACAAAGAAACAGAAAAAAATTCCAAAACAGAAACCCTAGCCTCCTCTCCCCACCTCCGTACCAAACTCCCCCGACGTCTGTATGCCGTTCCGTCCATCCGGTTTGTCCTTCTCATGACGCGGTCCTCGCACCGCGCCCTACTTGAAGCCCCCCGTGCCTGTCCGTATCCGTTTGTCCCTGCCCGTCCTGGGTGTCTGGTAATATCTGGCATGATGCGTGCGCTTGCACGCGCGCTCCATCCGTTCCTTTACAGCCCGTGGATTGCTCTTCCCCTACGTATCTGAACCGGCACGCAGCCAACCTAGTCAAGCGCACTACCTTCCAAATCCGATTTCCGGGGTGGATTGCCACCCACGCCGCATCCAATGCTGAGCCCGACCCATCCACTAGGTGCGGAGCCAGACAGCGGCTTCTGCTGATCATGCAGCTGCCGCTGCTGAGCAATCCGCATACCCTAATGCTGATCCCGCTTGCCTCCAATGCTGAGCGGGCAGCCGCGACGGAGTTCCCAATCCGTGTCTATAAATTGACAGCACATCCCCCCCCCCAACATGATTTCTGTCACCAGAAGTCTTCCATTGCTTCACCTTACCACTACCCCCCCTACTTCCACTCCCACCCCACCACTCCCACTACCACCTTCCCCCCTCTACCTCCCGCTCCATCGCCATCATGCTCCCATGCAAGTTCTGCGCCCAAAACAGGCACGTTTGTTTGATTGTCCCTGGTCGACGCGCCTGAGTTGCTTGCCGTTGCGGCCACCATTGCTGCTCGCTTAGCCAAAGCATGCCCCAAGCTCCCCCCCAATCCAGCTCTCACCCCAGGCCGCGCAAGAGGGCTTGTCCGGACCAGTTCGTGGTTTTGGACAACAAGTCAATCTTGGAAGGCTCATGGACACCCCCCGGTTCACCTCCATCCTGCCGCCCCCAAGCTCCGTCACCCACCACCTTGCATGTGAGCCGCGACTTGGTATCACCTCTCCGCCGGGCCGGAACTCTGCAACGGGGAAAATACAAAACCTTGGAGGAATGGCATGCAGCAACCCGCGCTTGGGCCGCCGCTGTCAGCGTGAACCAAACGGTACTGGAGCCAAGGCTTTTTGGAAGACCTGCGGCCGCGCCAGCGCCCCCTCCTCCTCCTCCACAACCGCCAACACTGCCCGCGCCACCAGCGGCCTTGGATGAGAGGCCTACGACCCCCAACGTCCCTCTGCCTCCGTCACCCATCTTTGTCCCGTCATTGCCCCAAGCTGGACTGAGCCCCCCTGTTGGTTCCCCGGAGGCCCCATCTTCACCGGCTGCTCCTCCCCCCAGCCCTCCCAAGACCCCGGAAATTACAATTGTAATGGCCCTCCTGGCGGCCGGCTTTGGGGATTTCGCGGAAAGGTCAACCACAATGCTTTGGGACTTCCTTGCAATCCCCGGCGCTCAATCCTTGGAATCCCGGCGCGAGCTCCTGGAGTCTTTCCGGGATTTACTGGCGTCATCAAGGGCAGAAATGGAGGAAATGATGAAGATGTCTTAGGCGCATCGCCCCCCCTTTCCCTTCTTCCTTTCCTCTTTTCTTCTTTTTGGTTGTACCTCGCCTCCCTTTTCATTTAGAAAATACACATTTCCGCGCGAGGTCCTAACCGTTCTGAGAAAAAGTGCGCAACCATGCTTCAGGAGAGTGAGCTTGAGATTGAGTCTGCGTCCGCGCGCTTTGCTTTGTGAGCGGCTGTAAGTGACTAGCCATTCCAAAAGAGGCACCTGGACCGCCCCAGACAAACTTCCACACAGTTCCCCGTACCCATCCTGTAACAAACACAACAACCAAAACACCAGCGCGCGCCACCGTAAGGGAAGAGAGAGAGAGAGAGTAAGAGAACAGACATTCTGGGGTGTCTAGTTGTCCCGGCTGTGAACCGGCTCAAGCACCCCCTCACCAAATCAAGCTTAGTCCCATACCAACCACCCATCCTTGAGATATCCTGAGAGAAAAGAAAAAGAGAAAAAAAGAAACCAACAGAGAAGAAAAATAGAAAAGAACACATTTTTGTTTTTGCGCAATGCCCGTAGACAGCCCGTAAATCGCTCTTCATCCCGCTTCCCCCATCCGCGGGATTGCCCACGCTTCCCGGTTCTGCGGGGCTTGTCCTCACGTTTACGGACCTGGCTTTGGGCCGCGCCCGCGTTTCCTGCAAAAACCCCAAGCCAGCAAAGACCCCACAATCCAGATAAGAAAGAAACATAGAGAAACAAACATTCTGGGGTGTCTAGTTGTTCCGGCTGTGAAACGGCTAGAGCACCCCCTCACCAAATCAAAACTTATCCCCTACCTCCACCACCTCCCCCCCCACCTGGCCACTGTCCCCAGCTGGTCGCAACCGCCTACTCCGTTGCAACGGCACCGTCTTTGCTTCTCCTCCCAAAGAAAAATCCCCGTATTGCTTTCCTACACCATCACCGCGCTCCACACTCCCCTCGTCAGATCCATCACCCCCTTCCGCTGTTTTGTCAAACGAGGTAGATCCTTGCGCAAAGAAGGGCTTGACATGCAAAGCGGCCTCCTTCTGTTTCAGAGGAGTACCGTCTAATTTGTCCAACTGATATCTTGCCTTCCGTTTCAGCAGAGTACCGTATAATTCTTCCAACTGATAGCTGCCGCCCTTGAACTTGGACGACACGCGGAACGGGCTGTTCCACCGGTTAGCAAACAACTTCCCCCACTGAGACTCCAGACTTTGGTTGTACAGGAGAACCAAATCCCCCTTCCGCAAGGGATCCCGGAGACAATGCAAGCAGCGCTTGTCCCAATAGAGCACCAATGCCGTCCGAGTCTTCTTCAGCCGGTCCGCAGCCTTTGCAAGCATCCTGTCCTGTCAAAGGAGCTTTTTGGCGCAAGCCTCAAGCAATTCGGCGGAAGTCTTCACCTTCCACTAGTCAACACCCAGGAAAGTCTCCAACTCAATGTCCACCGGAAGCACAGGGCGCTGCCCAAAAAGTAACTTGTATGGCAAGTAGCCTGCCCACCGCTTCACCAAAATCCTATCCGCAAACAAAACCATTGGAAGGGTCTCCTGCCAGCACTTTCCGTTTTGCCCGCACATCTTGACCAGGGCTTCCTTGATTGGTTTATGCCCGCGTTTGATCATGCCGGCCCCCTCGGGATAGTACTCCGTTACCCGGCCAAACTTGGCTCCACAACTATTCACCAACTCAACCAAACGGCCGCGAAACTCAGCCCCTCCGTCCACAGTAACCAGACGAAGCAACCCGTACTGCGCGAACCAATCTTCATCCAGAAATAGAGCAACTTTGTCCACTGAGAGCTTGACCAACGGACGAGCCTCCGCCCAACCGGACAGGTTGTCCCGCGCGACAAGCAGATAGGCGAACTTACCGGCCTTGATGTGGACAACATCAAGCGAGACTCAACCAAAGAGGGCGTCTTGCCCTGTGGGGTTTCCGACTTCCTTAGGCAATCACGCGCTCTGCCGTTGACAGGCTTTGCAGGACGCCAACCATTCCCGTACTGCAAGCACTACCCCCGGCCACCAGAACCGCTCTTTCACCCGCCTCTGCGTTTTGACCTCCCCTCAATGAACAAGGTCATTGTGAAGGCTTTGGAGGATAGCTTCCTGATCCGCCCTTGCAGTGGTAACCACAAGAGGAACCAGAGTCTTCCGCTGCCAAAGCTGCCCCTCCTGTACGTAGAAGTTCCCCGCTTGCCGCTTCGCCCATTGCATGTCCTTATCCGTAGTTCCATTGGGAAAACAAAGATCCCCCAAGTAGTCATGAAGAATTGCGTACCGCCGGGTCTGCCGGAGAGGCAGCTGAACGCCCGCCTCCACAACCCCTACCTTGACAAACGGGGTCTCCACGTCAAGCAGTTCCGCATCCTCAAACGGGTTGTCCCTTGGATACCGCAACAAAGCTTTGGGCATAGTGAACGCTATCCTTGGAACTTGAACAACAGAAAAGGAGAAAAGTTGAAGAAACGCCACCCACCTGGTCATGGGAGCGTTGGGCAACACCGGGGAATTGATCATCCGCGCCAGCGCCTCTGCGTCCACCAAAAGCTCAAAGTGAACCCCCCACAAAAGATACTGGAGCCACCGCACAACTCCAACTTCGGCTGAGAGTACCTGCTTTCCGTTGGAGTGAAGTTTACTGACTCGTAAAGCACCTGCCTGTCCTTGCCTTTGTCCTCTTGAGTGAGAACCCCCCCTGCGCCAAATTTGCTGGAATTGACCGCTATCCTAATTCCTCCTGCAGTGTAGTTGAGATCGCGGAGCACAATGTCACGTCCCATGATCAAATTGAGCTTCCGGAACGCGCAATCGCAGTCTTCTCCCCACTTCCACTCTGCGCCTTTCTGCGTTAGTTATTGGAGCGGGCTTGCCACCTCTGCAAACCTGTTGATGAACATACGGACATAGCTACATAATCCCAAGAACTGAAGAATATGCAACACCGTCCGTGGGGTTGGCCATTTGAGGACCTTGTTCCCCTTTTTCTCTGCAATGCGCCGGCCGTCGGAAGGAACAACATGGCCAAGGACTTTTAGTGCCGGAACACAAACCGCCAACTTCTTCCCAAACACCGTCAGGCCTGCCTCCTCAATGCAAAACAGGATGCGTTCCAACGTCTGCGGGTATTCCCACAAAAAATGTCGGACGCGGGGAACTTCAACCAGCTCCGCTCCCCCATAATCGGATTTCGGACCTTTGATGCCCGTGTCGTCAATGAAGATTTGGACTACCTCCGGAAGATCATCTTTCAGGATCCAAGCCATTTGCGCCTGGTACACCGCCACGGAATCGGTCGCACCCTGCGGTAGCCGAGTCAGCTGCATTCTTCCCAACCCAGTCTCAAACGCCGTCAGAGGCCGCAAGCAAGGATCCAACTTTTCCTGGTTGTATCCCCCCATCACATCCACTAACCTGTAAAAAGCGCGCCCCACCATTGACTCAAGGAACTTGTCAACGCAAGGGGGCCGTCCTGCCTCCCCAATTTCAAAAGAGTTGAGCCGCTGTAGATCATGGACAATCCTCAACAACTTTCTGTCCTGCTTAACTACCGCAAAGATCGGACTGGAGTAACTAAACGTTGATTGTTCGTAAAGGCCAGTCTTCACCCGCTCCCGCACAAACTCCAGAAACTGCTCCCGGACCGCCCGCGGTATCGGAATCAGCTTGATCTGCCACGGCTTGTGATCAACAGTGGGGATGACATAGGGGTTGCCAATATTGTTTTTCAGGAGCCCCCGCTCTTCACGTCCAAACGCGAGCGCTCTTTCCCAAGGAACGAGAACCAAAATCAGCAACTTGCGCTCCTCCGTACTCAACCATCCCGCAGGGCCAAAATTGAAATCTGCAATCCGCGCCAAACTAGTAACCCACCCTGAAGCCTTAATCGGGGTGACCCAAGGGTCCCGCTGTACAACTCCAAACGGTGATAGGCCCTGGCAGTTCTGCGGAGGGGAAAGGTGCTGTTTAGGCTCCCCTCCTGAGTGTTACAAAAATGTTTAAATGTAACCAAGATCAAGGTCCAGAACCTGGTAAATGAGGAATCAAGGAGTAGAGGATAAGGATGATAATAGTTTGGTAGCAACGGAACAGCACTATCTGAGACAAGATTATGCAGGTGTCAAACCATCCACTGCACGGCCCACCACACAGCCGCCCAATCCTGAGACGGAGCAACCCGCGGGCCCTCAGACTAACTGAATACACCGGGGGATTCCCCCTCACCCAATCATTGGTCTCAACTCAACCCCATCGAGGAGGACTGCCTGGAAGCTCCAGTCATCAATCCACAATCTCAGATTCCTTGGATTCTTCACTTCAGCTCAACTTCCTTTTTCTTTTTTATTCTTCTTTCTTTTGTTCTCAACTTTTCTTCCTCATTCTATGTTTCTTTACCCTTTACTCAATAACGCAACAACTCACTACTGTCAAATCCTCATTGTCGCCAAACCACTGTCGACGACTCAATCACAATTTGAATCAATCTAAATTCACTCCTCAAGTTCTCGACTGTCTGGTACAATTTCAATCCTATTTCCTTCAAGCTTTTTATTGTTCCTCATTTCCTTCTTTTGTTGTTCTTTCTTCCTCAACTCACGCCTTGTTATTACTCAGTTTTTTCCTAGTCCCTCCAATATGATAAATTCTATCAACCTTCATCCATTTAATTAACACGGTTAAAAGCCAAACCGCACGACTACCTAACCCCTTGACATCATGGAGGGACCTGGCAACATGGACGCCTTCCGACAAATCATGCTCAGAGCTGATCTCGAAGCCGTCCCAAACCTGACGGACAAAAACTATTCAATTTGGAAAGACAAGATAACCATTCTTCTTGAACTCAAAGGCACCAAACAAATCCTTGACGATGATTCTAAAAGTCTCAGCCCCACTGACAATCTTGAAACTCGAGTGATTATTCTCTCCAAGATTGACTCTATCACGCACAACAATGTAGTGAACCCCAAAAACATCAACTCGGCTAAAGGTCTATGGAAAACAATCAAGGAGAGATTCCCATCTTCTCAAACCGCAAATCGAGCTTGTGTCTTCAACAACTTTCTTTATCATCCTTTCAAACCCAAAGCCATCACTTCCTTCATTACAGAAATCAAGGTTTCTCTTAAGAAAATGCTTGACGTTGGTATCAAACTCCCCTCAGACATCTTGGCGTACCTGGTCCTTTTCAAATTTCCAAACTCACTTCACTTGCTTTGGCAGCAAATTATGCACTCAGACAAGGAGATCACGGTCGAACTAGCTCTAAATCACTTGATGCAGCTCGACAACAAATCCAAATCCAAACTCACCAAGAATCCTGTCAGAGAAACCGCTCTCATAACCAACAGTTCCAAAACCTCTACTTCCAAACAGCAACAATGTCGACAAGGATATCATAATCCCAACTTCACCAACCATCCCGAGGATTGATGCTGGCATAAGTACAAGAATTTAGCTCCTGAATGGTGGAAAGAAGCACAAGCCAAATGGAGAGCTCAAAAGAAGCCAAAAAGCAACAAATTCGCTCATTACCACGCCCTTTTAACCACCTGGATCAACAAGGTGAATGCCGATCATCGCATCATCCTCAACTCCGGTGCCTTGTGTCATATGTTCAACTCCACTCAATACTTAACTTCCTTGCAAGATTGCAACGGAGAACACATCAGCACTGGAAAAGATGGAGCTTATCTCCCCATCAAAGGGAAGGGTGAAGTGGTTCTTGCCTGGAGAAATTCTCTCATCCAACTCTCCAACTGCCTCTTCATCCCCGACCTTGCATTAATCTAATCAGTCCAGGAGTCCTGGTGGCGGAAAAACAATGCTCAGTTCCAGCTCATGGCAATTCCTTCAAAGTCCACCACAACGGAACTCTCGCATTTGAAGGCTTCATCCGAGACAACCTTTTTGCTCTCAATCTCCCTCATTTGATTGGAAATAACTCAAAGATCAGCTATCTCACTCAAAAAGCCATTGACCACGACAAGCTGCTCTATCTTCATCAATCACTCGGTCACACTAGTCCTTACCGACTAAGAAACGTGTATCCTGAAATTCCTCACTCCCTAATCAACAGCTTTCAATGCTTGGATTGCGTCTTCTCAAAGATCACCAAGACCCCATTCAACACCAAAGCAAACCCAGCCTCCAAACTGTTTGAGAAGCTTCACATTGACTTAATGGGTCCAATCAATCCGGAATCCCGCAACGGGATGAGGTATATCATGACCATCATTGATAGCCACTCCGGGTACTTGTCCGCTATTCCCCTAAGTTCCAAATCTGACGCCTGTCGTCAAATTGTATCCATTCTTAGATTTGAGAAACAAAAACAAGGATGCTTTCCCGCCACCATCAATACTGATGGAGGGGGAGAATTCAACTCCCGAGAACTCTACGCCTTCTTTCAAGAAAACTCCATCCAACATATTGTATCAGAACCATACCATCATGAACACAACGGAAGAGTTGAACGCGCCAATCAAACCGTTGCAGAATCCATCAGAACCACCCTACAATCTTCAAGACTACCTCTCAATCTGTGGGCCGAAGTATCCAAAGCCTCAACTCTCATGCTTAATCAAATTCCTACAAGCGCAAACGAGAAATCTCCCTACAAAACCTTCACAAACAAGACCCTACCCTTGGATTATTTCCAGCCCTTAGGCTCCAAGGTAGTGTACTTGAACTTGAAGGTGGCTCGCGGGGATAAGCTCAAAGAGCGCGGACTAGAGGGAACTCTCATAGGATTCAATCCCGATCTCCTGTTGTATTGCATCCTCAAACCAGACAACACGATCATTTCCTCCAAACACATTAAAATAATCAAATCTCTTCATCACACTCCCATTGCAGAAATCCCCCCGGAAATTGATCCTCCTCTTGACATCGATTTTCCCTTCCTGGACTCCGAATCAGCTCAGAGCACCTCTTCTGTCTCAACCACCAATCCTCCTGTTGTCGATCAAAGTCCAACTGCAGCAGAAGCGGGAGAGTCTGCTGATGATCAATCATCTCATTCGTCACAAGAGGTCGCCGACGAACTGATTCCGTCTTGAGTTCTACGCAATTGCTCAACGCTCAATCCACCCGTTTGATACGGATATCATCACTACTTCGTCCCAAAATCCTTTGAACAGGCCAAGAAATGCAAAGATTACGAGAACTGGGACCTGTCTATGGACGCGGAGCTGGGTGGCATTGAAAAGATGGAGGTTTGGGAAGACTACGACGGTCCCGAACCAGCTAATCCTCTCAAAACTACCTGGGTTTACCGTCTCAAAGACAATTGCCACAGAGATCCACTAATCTACAAAATTCAACTGTGCGTACAGGGATTCAATCAGATCTACGGCCTGGACTATCAAGATACCTTCTCTCCAACCGGTAAAGCCGCTTCTCTCAGAATTGGACCCGTTCGTGTTTTCGGAAAACGAGTCAATCTTGGAAGGCTTGTGGACACCACCCGGTTCACCTCCATCCTGCCGCCCCCAAGCTCCGTCACCCACCACTTTGCACATGAGCCGCGACTCGGAATCACCTCTCCGCTGGGCCCGACCTCCGCAATGGGGCAAATACAAAACCTTGGAGGAATGGCGCGTGGCAACCCGCGCTTGGGCCGCTGCTGTTGGCATGAACCAAATGTTACCGGAACCGAGAATCTTTGGAAGACCCGCCGCCGCGCCAGCACCTCCTCCTCCTCCTCCACAACCGCTGACACCGCCCGCACCACCAGCAGACTCAGATGAGAGGCCTACAATCCCCAATTCCCCTCCGCCTCCGTCACCGATTGTTTTCCCGTCATCACCTCCAGCTGGACCGACTCCCCCTGTTGGTTCCCCGGAGGCCCCATCTTCACCAGCTGCTCCTCCCCCCAGCCCTTCCAAGATCCCAGAGATTCCGATTGTAATGGCGCTCCCGGCGGCCGGCTTCAAGGCTTTTGCGGAATGGTTGACCAAAATGCTTTGGAATTTCCTCTCAATCCCCGGTGCACAATCCTTGGAATCCCCGCGCAAACTCATGGCGTCTTTCTGGGCTTTACTGGCGTCCTCAAGGGCGGAAATGAAGGAAATGATGAAGATGGCTTAGGCGCATCACCCCCCCTTTTCCCCTTCTTCCTTTCCTCTACTTCATCTCTTCTTGATGCTTGTACCGCGCTTAACTTTTCCATTAAGAAAATACATGTCTCCCCGCGAGGTCCTAACCTTCTGAGAAAAAGTGCATGGCCGCGCTTTGAGAGAGTGAGTATGAGATTGAATCTGCGCCCGCGCGCTTGCTTTGTGAGCAACCGTAAGTTACTAGCCATTCCAAAAGAGGCACCTGGACCTACCCAGACAAACTGCCACAAAGTTCCCCATACCCTTCCTGTAACAAACACAACAACCAAAACACCAGCGCGCACCACCGTCAGGGAAGAGAGAGAGAGAGTAAGAGAACAGACATTCTGGGGTGTCTAGTTGTACTGGCTGTGAACCGGCTAGAGCACCCCCTCACCAAATCAAGCTTATTCCCATACCAGCCACCCATCCTTGTGATATCCTGAGAGAAAGAAAAAGAGAAAAAGAAACCAACAGAGAAGAAAAATAGAAAAGAACACTTTTTTTTTTGCGCGATGCCCGTAGACCGCCCGCAAATGGCTCTGTATCCCGCTTCCCCCATCCGCGGGATTGCCCATGCATCCCAGTTCCGTGGGGCTTGTCCTTGCATTTACGGACCCGGCTTTGTGCTGCGCCCGCGTTTCCTGCAAAAACCCCAAGCCAGAAAAGACCGCGCAATCTAGATAAGAAAGAAACATAAAGAAACAAACATTCTGGGGTGTCTAGTTGTTCTGGCTGTGAAACGGCTAGAGCACCCCCTCACCAAATCAAAACTTATCCCCTACCCCCTCTACCTCCCCCCCCAACTTGGCCACTGTCCCCAGCTGGTTGCAGCTGCCGCGTCCGGTTCCTCCTCATACTCCAACACTCTCCTCCGCTTTCCCTGCCTGTGATTGCAGATAGTTGTCTCAAACCTCCAGCTGGACAAATCCTCTACTGTCAACGCCTACGTTGCCCTTCCCGGATTGAAAACCATTCGGGCTCAAAACCCAAACATGAACGGCCTTCCCAAAATCACATCTTCACATTCAACCAAAAGAAAAGAAAGGGGCCTACGGACCCTTGTGACCTCAAACTCCTCCTCCTCGACTACCCCATCCACACAACACTCCCCTCCGTTAAGCGTGCAGAGACCCATTGCGCATTTCCTCCAAACCAACCCCAAATCATCCACCATCCGTGATGGCAGCAGGTTCACCATTGAACTGCTGTCCACCATAGCCCACACCTTCCTTCATGCTATGACCATTGGAACGTAAGCGAGCGGAGTCAAAACCAATTTCAACTCGCACTCCCCGTGCCCCTCCTCCTTCCCTGCCACATGAACCCGCTGCACCGTCTCAGCTAACCGGCCCTGACCGCAATCCCGCAACGCCTGAACCATCTTGTCTACCACCGCCGGAGACACGGCCGCCAGTTCCCGCAAGGTCAGCAGAACGGGAGTCTGGTTACCCATCACCCTTTGCACGATGTCCGCCTCTTTCTTCTTCCCTACAGGGTTTGCTACCGGCGCCTTGGTTCCAGGAACGCGCGCGGCCAGTTTTGGAACGGCCGACGGGGGTTTCTCCTTTGCATCCACCTCCATTTTATCGGAGAACGCCACCTTTTCTTCGGTTTCCACTACCCTTACCTCAGCTTCCACCCGAGGTGGTTGCCACAATCTGGGACCAGTAACAATTCCCAGTGACGCTTGCGCCTTCGTTCCCGCCTCCTAACTGTTGGATTTCTGAGGTGTTTTCAAAAGAACAAAGAGAGATGATAATTTCAAGATGGCTAAAGAAAGAACAATCAGTGTGAGGAATTGTAAAAAGAGTATAGAAATAAAGAAAAGGAAAGAAATGAAAAGAAAACAAACATCAAGTTACTGCGGAGCTGAATTGAGATATATTGAGAGAAGACGCTAAGCACAGACTAAAAGATAGAAGACTAGAAGGAGGTTCTTTGTATGGTGAAATTTGAGGATTAGGAAATTGGAGCATTGAGGATCAGGCGACAAGATTGAGTAAAGGTCTTACCAGACAAGTTACGATGGAGAGGAGATTGATGTTGGAAAGTTGAGTTCAAATGGTTGAGGGAGATGGGAGTTCAAATGGTTGAAGGAGGAGCACAACATGAAATATAAAGAAGAGGACTAAGGAAGAAAAGAAGGAAGAAAGAAACTTGAGTCTTTGGAAAGCAAGAAGAGCGGAGCGAGGTGGATGTGTCCCGTGGAGCCTTCTTTGAAGGGCAGAAACAAAAGAAACACGGGATTCAACTGGTCAGAAAGCTAAGAAAAAGGACCGGCGCGGCATTTGATTTGAGAGAGCGCGGCATTTGATTCGAGAGAAGAGAAGAGGTCGCGCGGGTTGAACTAGTGACACTCAAGAGACAGGAATGAAATAACAAAAGAAAGGAATGAAGAAGCGCGGGAGATGATGATAGGAGTTAAGAAGAAGAGAGTGAATGGTCAGAAGATTCAACACTGACCACATGTGCGCACCTGCTGCATTGCGGTTGGCTGGCTTGGCTCCATTGGAATCTGTTCGCCCGTTGGAAACATGTACCCCATCCCCGCCATTTGAACCAATCCCGCGCTGAGATCCTTTGTAAGCTCCTTGGACACTGATTGCCAATGACTGTTCACCCCGCAGTACAAGCACCCCCTTGGCACAAAGGTACCAGGGGGCAAAAACCGTTCCACCATGTGAGGTGGAGGCCCTCGCGGCTGCTGCTGGCCCATACGACTCATTCAGATCTTCAGGTCCTTCATCAGTTCCGTCAATTTGCTTACTGGAGGGGCTGGCGCAGGTTGAGGAACCGGAACATGCGTCAAAGTAGGTGGAACTGGGGCCGGAAATTGCGCCGGAGCCGGAACCTGGGGGGCGGATTTCTTCGGTCCCACTGGGAAGGACTTAGCAGTGTCCTCAATAAGCTCCTCTAAGTTGAGCTCACTCTCCACAGCCCGGAAAATGAAAGCCAACTCCGGAAGGAGCGCAATGCTCCTGTCCAATGACCGCTTTACCAAGTTTTGATTGTAAAGATGCCACTGCACCCTTGCCCGGAGTTGAGCGCCTAAACCCCCCAGAAACGGGCGTTTCATGGCCCCCGTCTGTCCTGCCACCACCTTGTTCTTTGACAAGTACCAATAGATCCAATCAAATGTCGAGGTGTACTCCGCCAGGTCCACCCGTGTTCTGACCCCTCCGCGCGCGCTTGCCTCCGAGGCCACACGGTCAAAATTTCTTTCCCCGAATCCAGGTTTGCGCCTACCACACCGCGTGAGGATCTCCGCCTTCAGTTTTGGCCAATCTTGATTCTTGTAGCCTTCCATTTCCTCCACATCCCGGAGCTTCTCTTTGTCCATAATTAACAGGAAAAAAAGCCGGGCCTTATCGGCGTCCGACGCGCCTTCTGCATCTGCAATACCTTTGTATCTTGAGATGAATTGCTCCAAATCCGCGGTGTTGAATCGGATGTGAGGGTAGTTGCGCGGCCTGATGCAACCCCGACGAGTGGGTTCATGGTCACTGGAGACCAATGGGGGAACAGCGTAGCTTGTCCTGGGTTGAGCGGAGGGATGGAAGACAAGAGTGGGGTTGGAGTAGCCGACCCGGAGACGGAAGGAGAAGAAGAAGAAGAAGAAGGAGCAACTGTAGGTAGGTATGGATAGGAAATCGCGCCCATTTACCTTCAAAAGAAAAGAAACAGAAGTTTACTTCCCAGCCAGACCCCCATATGTGGAAAGAATTAGGGTTATCCCCCTATAATTGCCCCAAGGTTTGGAAGTTAACGGTTCCCTGCGTTTGAAAGGAGATGGGGATGCCCGGAGTTGAACTTAAAATGAGAGATAGAAATAAGGAGATAAAAAGATAAAGAAAATTATAGAGAGAGTGAAATTGCCAATCCTTCAGTCCTAAGAACTTTCCACCTGGATGTGTATCCGGTATGAGTTCCTTTAATCTCCTGGTGAGATGAGTGATCCAATCTGATGATGTGATGTGATTCTTTCTCTTCTGCATCCATCCATCCATGCCCCTCCTCTAACCTGGAGTTGGGAGTGAGGATAAGTCCTCCCCCTCAACCCTAACCTAAGTACACGCGCAAATAACAGTATGACAAAGAAACAGAAAACAATTCCAAAACAGAAACCCTATCCTCCTCTCCCCACCTCCGTACCAAACTCCCCCCAACATCTGTAAGCCATTCTGTCCATCTGGTTTTTCCTTCTCATGAAGCAGTCCTTGCGCCGCGCCCTACTTGGAGCCCCCCGGGCCTGTCCATATTGGTTTGTCCGCGCCCGTTGTGGGTGTCTGGTAATATCCGGCATGATCTGGGCGCTTGCACGCATGCTCTATCCATCCCTTTACATCCTGCGGATTGCTCCGCCCCTACGTATCCAAACCAACGCGCCCGCAAACCTAGTCGAGCGCACTACCTTCCAAATCCGATCTTCGGGGAGGATCGCCGCTCACGCCGCATCCAATGCTGAGCCCGACCCGTCCACTAGGTGCGGAGCCAAACAGCGGCTGCTGCTGATCCCGCAGCTGCCGCTGCTGAGAAATCCGCATACCCTAAGTCTGAGCCCGCTTGCCTCCAATGCTGAGCGCGCAGCCGCAACGCAGTTCCCAATCCGTGTCTATAAATTGACACCACAACGTATGATTTTAAACCTAAAATTCAGTTCAAATTGAGGTTTTGTGTAAATTTTAGGAGTTACAGAAAGAAATCTGTTCTGTCACAATTCCCACATGCAGCCTCAGCAAACAATACACCCCTGCAGGGATGAGCAGCAGCACTGCAACCCTGTCAGTGTACCCTTACAATTGGTTTCCGCAGCCCCGGCCCCCTCAAAAGTATGCAGCCGTGGGAATATGAGTTGAAAGAGTGACAGGTGTTGAGCTGAAGCACTATTACTATTGTGACCTCCACTTATGTCTCTTATTCCTATTTTCTGTCTATGTTTCTTTATGTTTGTTTTCTTCTTCTCACTATCACCGCCATGTCTCATTGGGTGCTAAGACTCCAAATTTAGAGTGGGCAACCCCTGAGCGCAACCAGCTGGCAGTCAAGAAAAACCTTGACTGAACTCCTGGGAATCATCATCCACCGACTGATTATACTCAAATACTAATCCGTCTACCTCATCAAGTGACCGCCGGCAGCCAGCTCAATCCAAGTAAGAACAAGTCCAACTCCATTGGTTATGATCCATACCATCTCTCCCCTCCAGATTGTTCAAGGCGCTTCTTCAGTCATATCATGCTGTTGTTGTAGCTGGTTGTATTCCAACCATCTCCTAAAAGACTTCCATCAGTGTTGTTTCCTTTCCTTTCTCTGTTTCAATAAATCTTGTCTCTTCATTTCCTTTCTGATTCTGTTCCTACTCAAAATGCAGTCTGGTCTTGGGTTTCCTGCCAACACTAAATCTTCACAACAGGCGGCCTGAGAAGCCCAGGTACCATTTAAAAATGCTACAACCTACACGGGAACATTTTACATATGTAATAAATGTTCCCCTGGATATTAGATAGTCTAAAAATACATCAAGGTATATAAAAATACCTGAATAATCTTTATACTTATTTTTTATTAATATAATTAAAAATACCAAAAATTTCAATAATAAGATAACTACTATTTGTGAAAATATATTAAAATAATTTGATATCAAATTTTGAGACCTTTAAGGCATCAATATTTTTGGGAAATACTAACAAAAGTAATGATGTAAAAATGTTACATGAAGTCTCATAAATTATATTTTTAAGTAATTATTTTTTGGTAAATAAACTGAATTTCAGAAAGAAGGGGTAAAATCAAGATCACAATTTTACCCCAATCAGTTAATACATATTGAGAACCCACCTGACATCAGATAACTTGTAGGAATTTCTTTTGAAAGAATTATTAACCTACTTGGAAAATTTACTAAGGATAATTAATCAATAATAGATAATGTGGACAGATTATTGTTATTCACACGTCCAAAACATCAATTAAAGGTAGAATAATTCCCATACCCTGTGAAATTATATATTACCCGTGATTTAGCACCTAGAAAATGTAACAGGCTACAACTGTTTACCCTTCTAGCCTTAGTGTCCATCCCTTTGAGCCCCTGTATCCCTCAGAAAGACAATATTGGTACTCAAAGAGCTATAAATAAGGAGATCTTTTGAGGATATTGATACGCAGAGACACAGTTATATTTACATCCAGACACCATGCCAAGGTAATGAAATACTTACAAGAGATAATTCAGTGATTTATGGCTTTAGTCTGATTAATAATATACGTCCCCAAACCTTTTTTTATCAATTTAAACTGCTGAACAACCTTTTAACCCCAAAAAAAGGTTTAACCCATCAGTAAACATCCCAAACAGCTACCCAAAGGATTAAATAATATACCAGTGAGTTTTATTATTCTTTTTCTGTCATAGCAGCTTGGTTACAAAGCCCTGCCACACCACCCTGTATTTTATATACATATTATATTTGGCCAATATATCCTTTAATAATAAAAATTAAAGGTTCTAACATATATTTCATAATCAATTTATTAATATTGATTTATAAGATTAAACTATAAACACACCAATCAACCTTGCAATAGCTTTATGCCAATGTTTTTTCCTGCATTTATTGAATAATATATTTATAATTTATTCTATAACATCTGGTAGGTAAAGGACAGCAAGTGTATTGGCATCCAGGAAGCCAACACAAGATGACCTAGCCACTGATGTGGAAGACCAGCCCTTCCAGAGAGGGCCTTCTGGCAGCCTTGGTGAGGCTGTCGGCCACCATTTGTGACAAGTTAATTAGAATTTCTTCAATCAGGTTTTCCAGAGCATCCTCCCTGAGCTTTTTTCCCTCAAGATCAATGGAATTATCTTTCAAGCTGAAGCCAAAGTTTTTATCTTGTTTTCAAGACCCTTGTTGGCCATGGGGTGTAGGGTAGGGTTTAACGGCATACCATATACTTTTTGTATGACGTCTTGCGTCCATCAAGCTTCAAAATTCCCTTTTTTAAGGGAATTTAATTTGGCTTTGGTTGAAGATTAAATGATTTTTCTTTGTGGTAAAGAGTGGACCCACCAAAAAAGCAAATTAGCCCCCTTTGGGATTTGAGAGTGTTTGGATCATTTCCCCAAGTGGTGCTTCTGTAGCATAAAAGTTTTGGAAAGTTTATGTTCTTTTTCAGGAACAGAGATTGGTTGATTTTCCTGGCTAGATACCTCCATAATTTTATTACTTTGTTTCAGTGTTGGAAACTGGGATTTTCTGAGAATCTGGCAATCAACAACACTGCAAAGCTGATATCTGGATGTGCTAGGCCTGCTATTTAGTTAAGACACCCAATGGGAGATTTAGAGTTTATGAAAATTACTTTGAAATTTTAGATGTCTTTGGTGGAGGCAGGAGTGAGCTGGATTCCAGGAGTTCACAGGATTCTGCTTGCTTTGCACAAGTTGAGTTTTAAATCTTTGAAAAATTTTCAATGTGCATTGGAAGGAATAGTTTGATCCATCCATCTTCTCTTTCCTGTTTCATTGCTAGCAGCATGTTTGGTTGGTGGCAGGACAAGTTTTTGAATTTCTCAAGAAAATGTTTGTCAGCCTCCTGGATGCCAAAATCTATGCTATCCTTTAGCTACCATAGGTGAAAGAATAAATAATAAATATAGTATTCAATGAATGCATCAAAAATCTATTTAATATTTGGATAAAGCTTATTGCAAGATTAATTGGTTTAGATATGGTTTATTTTTATAAATCAATATAAATAAATTGATTATTAAATATTTTTATAGAGGGACCAATATTTTACTGGGGATCTTTAACACCTCTCTTCAGGTAATTAAGTATGAAAACACGTAGGCCTGGTTACTTTGGAACCTTTAATTTATATTCTTAAAGGATATATTGGCCAAAGATAATATGTATATAAAATACAGGGTGGATTGGCAGCAATTTGTAACCAAGCTTCCACGACAGAGAAAAGATAATAAGACTCACTGATATATTATCAAATGCTTTGGGTATCTGTTTGGGACATGCACTGATGGGTTAAACCCGTTTACTGGGGTTAAAAGGTTTTTCAGCATTTTAAATTGATAAAAAAGGGGTTGGGGACGGATATTTTAATCAGAATAAAGCCATAAATCACTTAAATATCTCTTGTAAGTATTTTATTACCTTGCAATGGTGTCTGAATGTAAATATAACTGGGTCTCTGGGTATCAATATCCTCAAAAGATCTCCTTATTTATAGCTCTTTTGTGAAGATTTGAGGTGGAAACCAAGACCAGACTGTGATTTGATTGCATATAAGAAAAGAACATGATGATTCATGATCAAGATATGAGTATAATCTAAAGAGAGTATAAAAAAAGATAAGCCAACCGGTGAAATAATTGGCTAAGCTATGGAGTTGATCAGTTTGTGAAGATGATAAGGAAACAGACTCCCATACTGTTTAAAGAAAAGTATGTCCATAAGCAGCTGGCGTGAGACCGGTACTAGTATGAAGAGCAATTAAATTGGCCAATTGGGTTAGCCAGGGAAGCCAGCTGTGATGAGATAATGAATTTGAGAGCATTGAACAATCTGAAAAGAGGAAGAGATGAGCAATTTCTGATTGTTAAGTTGACGTTGATGTTAACATCCTTACAATTAGACAAGCTGGCTGCAGAGTATTTTTGATTGAGGTGTATTGAGATTGGGGTTGTTTCTTGAGAGATATCAACGGAAAAATTGTAGTGGAAGTTGATGGTTGAATCATTGAACTGGTTGCCCTTTGATTGATTGAGTGCTCGACAAGTTTAGTCTACGCATCTTGATGACAAGAGTTTCTGCACCGGTTCACGTAGAAAATAGAGTCCAGGTAGCCGCAGAGTACAATTGGAGTAGAAAAAGTGAGTGAGAAAATATAAAGAAGAAAAATAAAGGAAGTACACTCAGTAAACAGTTCAAGTAGAAATGAGGAAATGAGAGCATGCACTAATACAGTTGTGTGCTCTTTAAAATATAACAAAATATTTTGTGATTATTGTATTTATAACATTCTGAGTGAGAGAGAGTCAAAAGAAATAAGATAGTGCAGTCAGCGTTGATTCTAACATCTTTCAGTCCCAAAATTGTCTTTCTGAGGGATACAGGGGCTCAAAGGGACAGACACTAAGTCTAGCAGGGTAACCAGTGGTAGCCTGTCACGTTTTCTAGGTGCTAAAGCACGGTTAATATCTAATTTCTCATGGTATGGGAATTATTCTACCTTTTAATTGATTTTTTCAACGTGTGAATAACACCAATCTGTCCATATTATCCATTATTAATTAATTATCCTTAGTAAATGTTCCAAGTAGGTTAACAATTCTTTCAATAGACATTCCTCAGACTTGGGAGTTATGCGGGTGATAAAAAACTTGTTGGTTTCTGCCCACCTGGAACATGGAGGGTAGTACTGGTTGACAGGGTAATAGCCGTTGGTGACTTCCATACTGAATGAGGGGGTGGATGATCTATTATAAGATGAAAGTGATGGACAGGAACCAGGTGGTGATGGTGATGGATATGGTGAAGGGAAAGACAGCATGGGCATGGTGAAGATCTCAACCTGATTCTCACCTCTTCTTATGGGTATCAGGAGCTACCCCTTCCTCTTCTGGGGGGGTACTGTCATAACCACAGTTTGACTAAGTCTCCTCAGCCTCACTCAGCCCTCAGCAAATCTCAGTCCAGCTCGATCAAACTCTACTGCTGAATATCCTGAAGTATCCCCCTGCATATCCTGCAGCCTTTAGGTAATCTCTCAGGCATACCCTCTACCTCTCTATGGCTTGGTGCATCCTAATCTCTCCTTCAACTCTATCTAGCATGAGAAGTACATACAGTAAACCCATAGTACATACTCCTGGCTGGACAACCATACTCCAGTTCAGTACATGACCTTCCTGGACAGGCCCATTACTCAACCTGTCAATCTGAAACCTCCAAACCAATTGGTCCACATGTAATGCCATGGGCCTCCCAGCCCAGCACCAGTCATCCAATCCTCAAGGCCTCCTCTCAGCTCTCACATATACTGGCCTCTCTTCTCCTCTTGGAATAATTCCCCCAAGGAATTAGTATACTACTTCTTATTGGTTAGTCCTTCATCCAATAGGTGTCATCTCAGCACAAGAAAACCAACCAGCCTACCTTAATCATCTCACCTATCCCTCTGGTGTGACTCTTAAAGGATTCCCTCATCACAATCCTTCAGAGCCTTACTGCTGGATTCTTCTCCTCATCATTGTCCTTACTCTACATCTCTTCTTCATATGCAATCAATCTCTTTATCTCTATCCTTAGTTCTGTGAGCAGTAGTGCCTGTGCCTTCAGCCCCTTGCAAGCCAGGGGCAGTTGTGACATTATACTAATTCTTTCCCCTTGATTACTACCCACCTCTATATTCCAATAGACCCAATCCATCTATCCGCAACCATTCCATCTCATAGACAACACTACCTACAATATTTGTGGGCGTGCGTGGAATAGAGCTAAACAGTGCGTGGCCTCCGCGTTTCCAAAGTTACATCCTGCGGAATTTGTCTGTCTCAACCCCTCTCCTGGAATTGGCCCTTAAAAGACGTTTTGACAGGGACTTTGACCTTTGACTTTGACGCTTTGAATTCAACCTTTGACTTCAACGCTTTGAATTCAACCTTTGACTTCAACACTTTGAATTTGACGCTTCGACTTCAACCTTTGACTTTGACCTTTGACTTTGATGCTTTGACCTTGACCTTTGACTTCAACATTTTACTTTGACGCTTTGACTTTGATGCTTTGACTTTGATGCTTCGACTTTGACCTTTGACTTTGACGCTTTGACTTTGACCTTCAACTTTGACGCTTCAACTTTGACAATTTGACCTTGACCTTGGACTTTGACGTTTTGAATTTGACCTTTGACTTTGACTCTTTTACTTTGACCTTTGACTTTGACACTTTGACTTTGACGGCACGTTGTACTAGTTCAAGACTTTTTCTTGCGGCCAAATATTCTCCCTCATCTTCTCTGGGTACTTTCTTGGGTCACTCCCCTACAGCATACTTGGAAACCATGCCTCCTCAACGTGCAAGACCTTCAATCATCACCAGTCTACCTCTTACTAGGGAAGCCCAAGGATGTGGCGCTACCATAGAAATACAAGACCACAATCAATCTTCTCCTCAAGCCCGTGGATGAGGGAGGACCTTTTCCAACCTCCCTGCACCAGCTTCCAACACCAAGGAAACTGGTCTGCTTCCTCCAGCTCCTCCAGGAGCTTCTCTGTCCCCTGCTCCTCCTGTTGTCAGACCGTTTATTAATCAAGTAATTTGTCAATATCCCGAAGCAGGTTATGGATTGGAATCCCCATTGAGAAGATATCCTGAATTTCTTTATGGCTCAAAACCAGCGGACTAGGGAATACAAGCATCATGAGAAACAGGATAAGAGAAAAAAAAAATAAAGGAGCAGGATGAGAACAGAAGAATAGAAAACAAGAAAAGGAGAGTGCTACGCCTGAAGCCAACAGATATAGTAAGAGAGTGATGGCTTAGTTTGCGGCAGATGATCCTGAGGACTTGAGCGTTGACTGGTTGAAGAGGTTCAAGAGATGAGCTTTGAGCATGGTCAAGAGTTTGGAAGAAAGGAGCTTTACCAGGCAGGGATAGTAGAACTGGCAAGAGTAGTTGAGGTCTTGAGTGATGATTGAGTGCAAGGTTGAAGGCAAGTGTGAGATTGGAAGAGACTTTGAAGATGAAGAAAAGATTTAAAAGCGGAAAATGAAGAAAATAGAAAAACAACGGAACAGATAGAAAAATAATGAAAGAAAAGATAGGTGAACAAGGAACAGAAAACAGGAGCTTCAAAAATAAAACCAGAGCTAGAGACAGTACAGTAATCCCAACCGGTCCCCGGAGGATTGGCGGGGCGCGGGAGGAGAGATGAGTGCGTGGGGGAGGAAGGGAGCGCGGGAATTGGAAGGATGGGAGTCTCAACACCCATTGTACAATCTCAGCCTAATTCCTCTCCCTGAGGATGTGGAAGAGGAGGAAGAAAGAGAGGACTCAGGTTTTGACTTGAGGATCCTTAGCAACCTTAACTCACCAACCTCTGGACCTCAGGAAGAAGCTTCTCAACCTTTGGCTTCCACTGCAACCCCAGCTCCTCCAAGTCAACCTCCTCAACCTACAATGGTGGACCCTACTCTCCTAGCCTTGCTTCAAACCATGACTTCAGCAGTGGCCAAACTCTCTCAACCCCCAACAACTAGCACTTCCCACTCAGGAACCTTCAAAGCCCCATTGATGAACCCGCCAGACAAATTTGAAGGAAATAACCCTACCAAGCTCAGACCTTTCCTAAAAGCTTGTGAACTCATCTTTGCAAATGACAAAGGGACCTTCCGTGTGGATTGAAGGAAAGTTCTGTTTGCTGTCTCCTACCTCACTGGGAATGCAAACTGTTGGATTCAACCCTACTTGGCTCATCTCACCAATCAAGAGCCCTCATTCCTGCTCAACTCCTGGCAACACTTCAAGGAACATTTTCATACTCTCTTTGGTGATTGTCTGGAAACGGCCAAGGCAGAGAAGGAACTTTTGAATCTGAAGATAAAGGACTCTGGATATGCCTCAACCCACATCACGGAATTTTGTTACCTTATGACAAAAGTCTCTGGATGGGGGGAAGAGCCTTCTACTTCCACTTTTGCCAAAGCCTCCCTGCCCGACTTCTGGATCAATTAGCCAGCTATGATGGTTCTGTAGACACCCTTCAAGACCTTATGGATGTAGTGTTGGATTACAATACCAGGTACCACAAACGAGTCAAGGAGAAGACTTCCCATTCAAGCCACCCTAAACAGCAAAATTCCTCTCAATCCCAAGCCAATTCTTCCCAGTCTGACAAGGGCAAAGGTAAGGCCAAGAAGAAAGACAAATCTGCAAAGAAACAATCCTCTCAAACCAAACCTACCTTGGACTTAGGTCCTGATGGCAAGCTCAAGGCTGAAGAAAAGGCAAGAAGGGAGAAGGAGGGACTATGTATGTATTGTGCAGGGAAGCACAAGATGGACAACTGCAAAAAGAAGCCTGTCTCCAACACCAACTCTTCCTCTACCTCCAAGCCAAAAAACAATTAGGTGATTTTCCTGCTGTACTCCAGGATTATCACCCTACTGACGTTACGGTACAAAAGATACAAAAAGACCACTCTGACCAACTTTCCAAAGGCTTATGTTTTATTCTTTTTCACCAGGACTTGAGTTATATTGTATTGATTGATTCAGGTGCTACTCAATCTGAAATGGCTAACACCATGGTTCTAAAGTTGTCATTGTATCCCATACCTCTGGGCAAAACTATTCCTCTTTTCAATTTCAGTCCAAATGAGTCACCCTCTCAACTTATCTCCCACAAGGCAACTTGGGTGGTCTCTCTTACTTCTTTTCCTAGCTTTGAATTGGAATTCCTCCTTGTCAACGCACCATTCTCAGAAGACCTCATCCTGGGAATTGACTTCCTTCACCACTGGAATCCTGGAATAAACTGGAGAATGGGGCTGATCACCCCAAGACACCAGCCTGCTGACAATTTCTCCTCCCAATCCGTTGAACTCAACATGGCCAACCTACCTACAACTGGTTCCTCTACCACTCTGCCTCTGGCACTGCAGTCCATTGCACTCCCCTTCACTTCAGAACCCTTGCATCCTCAACACCCCATCCAATTTCCATTGAGTTCAACAATTTACCATCTTGCTTGGATATTCACTGATCCCTTGACCACTCCTTTGGAGGAGGAACCTAGGGATTCATCCTTGCCTATCATGAAATTTGTTACCTCTTCTAACATTTCTGATACTCCCCATAAGAACGCTTCAGCTGACTGGGACGAGTTTGACATTGACAAAGATCCTGAAGAAATAGAAACTGTGTTGGAAAAAGTTCCTGCTGATTACCATTCTTTTCTAGATGTTTTCTCCAAGGTTAAAGCAGATCAACTCCCTCCTCACTGCGCTTACAATCACCACATCGAACTGGAAGGCCCACTCCCTCCAGTTGGGCCCATCTATTCCCTATCCCAAGGGGAAAATGCAACCCTAAAAGCCTACATAGCAGAGAATGTAAAGAAAGGTTTCATCCGCTCCAGCACTTCAAGCACTGGAGCACCTTTTCTTTATGTTAAAAAGAAGGATGGGAGTTTGCGGTTGTGTGTTGACTACCGCAACCTTAACGCTGTCACCAGGAAGAACTGTTACCCGCTTCCTTCAATGACTTTATTACTGAATGTCCTCTCAGGTTCTTCCATCTTCAGAAAAATTGACCTCAGAGGCGCCTAAAATCTATTGAGCATCAAGGAAGGAGATAAACACCTAACAGCATTCAGATCTCAGTTTGGAAGCTATGAATACCTGGTCATGCCCTTTGGGCTGACCAATTCCCCAGCTTCTTTCCAAAATCTTATAAATGACATCCTTGCTGATCTCCTCACAATTTATGTGGTGGTTTACCTTGACAATATCCTCATTTTCTCAAAAAACCTACAGGAACACATCCCTCATGTGTGCTAAGTAATGGCCAGGCTCAGAAAACACAATTTATATGCAAAAGCCTCCAAATGCGACTTCCATGCACCTTCTGTAGACTATCTGGGCTATGTGGTCTCAGGGGATGGGATCTTTATGGACAACAACAAAGTCACAACCATCCTTACCTGGCGTACTCCTACAAACAGGAAGGCTTTGCAATCTTTCCTTGGGTTTGCTAACTTCTATTGCAGGTTCATAAAGAACTACTCCAAAAAGGTCTCCCACCTCACCTCTATCGCTGGAAACAGCTCCCCTTTCAACCTCACTCCTGAAGCCTTGCAACAATTTGAAAACATCAAGCAAGCTTTTACCCAAGCTCCAGTCCTTTGCCATTTTGATCACCTCCTGAGAACCTATGTTGAGGCTGATGCCAGTGACTATGCCCTGGGTGCAGTCCTGCACCAGGTTACTGCTGATAAAACTAAACACCCTATTGCTTTCGACAGCAGGAAAATGTCATGTGCTGAACTCAACTATGAAATCCATGACAAAGAGCTCCTTGCTATTGTTTTTGCCCTGCAGCAATGGAGGTCCTACCTCTTGAGCGTTACTGACCCTTTTGAAGTGCTAAATGATCATGCCTCTTAGAAGTATTTTATGTCTTCCAAGGTCATTAGTAGAAGACAGGCCCATTGGGCAGAATTCCTCTCTGAATTCAATTTTCTGATCACTTACAGGCCGGGCAAACTTTCAACCATCCCAGATATCCTGTCTCATTGGGACGACGTGTATCAAGCGGGGGGAAGGCCATATTCTGAAAACAATCCTGGGAATTTTCAAAAGCTTCTGAAACAAAATGAAGTTGAAACTTCCAAACTATTTTTCCTTTCTGCTAATAAACTTGAAAATCAACTGAGTGAATTGACTTCTGGTCAACAAGCTGACAAGTTATTTCAGGGAATCATTAAAAGATTGAATAAGAATGAAGAATTAACTGATTACTCCTTAGACCCCTTTATTGGGTTACTCCTGTTTCAGGGTAAAGTGGTCATACCTGACCAAGCTAACAATCTTAAACAAGAAATACTCTATCAAAGACATGATTCTCCTCTTGCAGGTCACCCTGGCCAACAGAAGACTCTCAAAATCATCAAGAGATCTTTCTCCTGGAATGGAATGTCAAAGGATGTCAAGAACTATGTTTCAGCCTGCTACCTTTGCAACAGGAACAAGGCAAGGCATGAAAAGAAACTAGGACTTCTCAAACCTCTTCCAATTCCTGATGGTCCTTGGACCTCACTCTCTATGGACTTCATATCTCAACTCCCTCTCTCCAATGTATTTGATTCTATCCTTGTTGTGGTGGACCATTTCTCTAAGATGGCCCTCTTAATTAAAACAACCGGTACACTGACTGCATTAGAACTTGCTAACCTTTTCATCAGTCATGTCTTCTCCAAATGTTGAATATTCCTCAAGTGTCTTTCACCTATCCGCTCTTATTGCGCCTCCGCGCAGAGTTCCTCACTACCATTATTTCTGACCGCGCAACCGCGCCCCTGGGCGCGGATGCGCACTGAACCTACGACGGACACCCCGATGCGACTTTCTCGTACATCTCGGAGGGAGCGAGTCTCCGGATCTTCTCAAGTCTCGGAAATCCTCCTCTTTCTTCTTTGATCTCACCTTTCTATGTCTCTCCCGCCAATCTTTCCCTTCTATTTCTATTCTCATTCTTCTCTCTGTTCCAATCCTCTCGACGATCATCCTCCCTCCACCAAGTAAATGCCTCAGACCGAATTCGCCAATCTCTGACCGGTAAGATGACAACTTCCATAACAAACTCTATTGAAGTCAATCTAACCCAATAATCCAAACAGTTCTTCTCCAGCACCTTGGATTCCTTGTTTCTATTTCTTCTTCCCTTCTCAATTGTCTCATCGCCTACAGATCTCCTCTAAACTCGAAGCTGTCACCTTGAATACATTCTCTGATCTACGCTGTAGGACTCTTCATTTCCTTCTTCACGCTTTCTATCTCTCTCTTAAGATTCTGTCTGATATATTTCTTCCTGTCCATTCCTGATCTCTCAGCCCAAGCTGGTTATAGTTCTCAAGAAATTTATCTACAACTTATTACGGTTAAAAGCCGAAGGACCCTCCTACGAATTGAACCAACCAAACCATGAACGAACCAGCCGGAGCAAACGACTACTTCCATCAAGTTGCCCTCGAGGCATCGGTCGACGCCATACCGCATTTGAATGAAGAGAACTATTCAATCTGGCGAGACAAGATGTTAATGTTGTTCGATCTCAAAGATATCAAGGACGCTATCACTCAAAATTCGAGCCCTCTGTCGTCAAAACAAGATCGAGAAATCAGAGCGATACTACTATCCAAGCTCGACAGTACCACCCATGCAAATGTAGTTAATTCCACCAACATTTCCTCCTCTAAACTCTTATGGGCCGAAATTACGAGAAGATTTGCATCCTCAGAAACAGCTAACCAAGCAAGAGTCTTCAATCACTTCCTCCACTCCGTCTTCCGCGAAAATGCTATCGAAAGCTTCATCACCGAAATGAGAAAAGCCATCACGAGAATGATGGACGTTGGGATCGAGCTACCCAACGATATCTTGGCGTACCTGTTACTATTCAAGTTTCCACCTACATTGGAAAACCTCAAGCAACAAATTATGCACATAGAGAAGAATCTAACGATGGACGTTGTTTTCAATCACCTCATCCAATACCACAACGAGAGAAAGGCACAGTCCAATCCGAATAAGTCATGTACCGATGTCTCATTAGTCTCAACTAAGACGAGGAGCTACAAGGACGAGAAGAAAGCTAAGATGAGATGCCGTGAAGGATATCACGATCCCAACGCCCCTCATGCGGAGAGTTCATGCTTCCATCTACACCCCAAGATTGCACCTGAGTGGTGGATCGAACAACAAAACGAGTGGAAAAACAAGAACAAGAAGAATCCGACAATCAACTACCACGCCTTGCTGACTCTATGGATTAATTCAGATGATAACCCTAATTTGCTCTTAGACTCAGGAACTAACGTACATATTTTTAATGATCTGAAGTTCTTCTCCTCCATAGAAATACAAGAGGATCCTGAGGAAATCAAGACCGGAAAACTAGAAGCTAATCTCAAAATACAAGGATTGGATCGGTCAAACTTGAATGGAACGATTCCGTGATCACGCTTGAAGATTGCGCCTACGTACCCGACATAGTTGTCAACCTGATCAGTCCTGGACTCCTTGCGAAGAAGGGATGTAATCTCACTCAAACCCGAAATACATTCAAGGTAACCAGAGAGGACCAAATTGTACTGAAGGGATCGATAAGAGATAATCTCTTTGTCATTGAAAAACCATGCTCGACTGGCCAAAATAACACAGTGAACTTCGCCAGTCAAACCTCTCAACCATATACTCTATCCGAATTGCACAAGATGTACGGTCACGCGTCTGTCTCCACTCTTAAACCTCTCTTAAAAGAACGCTTCTCAAATGACAAACTCCAGTCCTTTCAATGTGATAACTGCATCAAGAGCAAAATTACTAGATCTCCTTTTTCAAACACCTCCACTCCTGCTAGTAAGCCCTTAGAACGAATCCATCTCGACTTAGTCGGTCCAATCACCCCTCAGTCAAGGGCCGGCCACCACTACTTGCTCAATCTGGTTGACAACTATACCGGCTACCTCGCATCTTTTCCTCTAACTTCCAAAGACCAAACATCTGAAACAATCATCAATCTTCTAGAAACCGAATATAAGCGTTTGAATTACTACCCCACCGAGATCTAGTTGGACAAAGGAACTGAATTCTGCAATTCTACGTTAAAAGACTTTGCAAAAAGGAAATTTATCAAACTCCGCACCTCCGAGCCATATCACCCACAACACAACGGACAAGTTGAAAGAGCCAATAGGACGATCATTGAATCCGCCCGGTCCACTTTCTCCTCTTCCCGCCTTGCTAAAAACTATTGGCACGTAGTGACACGCAGCTGCTGTTTCATGTTAAATCAAATCCCTCGAGAAGGTAACCAATTGTCTCCCTGGGAACTCATGTTTGGTAAGACTCTCCCAGCTAATTACTTACAACCCATAGGTTCCTCCGTGATCTACCTGGCCAATCGTCTTCAGAAAGGAAGAAAATTTGATGAAAAAGGTCTAGAAGGAGTCCTCATTGGATTCAACCCCATCTTCCATTCCTACTTGGTCCTAACAACGCTTGGAACCGTCGTGGAAACCAAGCACGTTAAGTTTCTCAAGAATCAGCTCAACGACTTTCCTTTCTACGAACCACAAGGCTCTGACATCTTCTCTCAACCTGATTCAAATGAATACGGAACTGACTTCTCAACCAATGAAAAACAATACCTAATTAGAGAGTCTACCCCTGAACACTCTGACTCGGACTCGGATCGAGAAGACATTCTCCCATCCTCTCCGGAATCTCCACCTCCTCCTTCAAATCCTGAACTCGAACAACCTCGTCATCGGCCCAACCTCCGTCCGCGACACGAACTCCAAAAACCTCAAAGATACGGCTTCCACCACTACTACGAACCTCCATCTTATAAAGCCGCCAGGAAATGCCCTGAGTGGCCTAGGTGGAAAACAGCCTCCGAAGAAGAACTCGAATCAATTGAAATGCAAGAAGTTTGGGAAGAATATTACGGGGAACCAGACAACATACTAAACACGACTTGGGTATTCAAGGTTAAAGAAAACTGCCACGGAGAACCCGTCAAATATAAAGCGCGCCTGTGCGTGCAAGGATTCGATCAGGTTCAAGGCGTAGATTTTTAAGAGACTTGGGCTCCAACAGGGAAGCTCGGATCCCTTCGTCTTGCTCTAATCTACGGCTTGAAAAATCAAATGACCTTTACTCAATTCGATGTAAAGGGAGCTTTTCTCCACGCTTCTCTGAATGAAACGGTAATAATCAGAACTCCCGAAGGATCGAACCAAAAATCTCCTTATCTCAAATTAAAAAAATCGCTCTATGGGCTACGTCAATCACCTAAAAATTGGTACGACACACTTACCGCTTGGATCAAGTCCCAAGGTTTCTGCGAATCCGCCAGCGACCCCTGTTTATATCTCAACTCTAAATCGGAGGAAGTCCTTTACTTCCACGTTGATGATCTAATTCTGGTAGGAAGGTCTGACTCATTTGCAGTCAATTTCTTAGAAAGATTCTCAAACTCTTCTTGTCACTCACCAAATACAATCCTCGGAATGTTAATGCAACTCGACAGGGATAGTATATTCCTAAGCCAACCAAAACACATCAAGAGAGGTCTTGAAGAACTGGGTCTCACCGACTGCAAAAACATCAATACGCCTCTCACTCAAAACTTTCATCTCGAACCGGCCTCAGATGAAGATCACGCGCAGTTCAGTCAACTGAATATCAACTAACGATCTGCAATCGGATTGCTGAATCATTTGTCCCAATATACTCGCCCGGACATTTCCTTTGCTGTCTCCAGTCTTGCAAGATTTAATGCAAAGCCGGGCCTCAGTCACTGGAAGGAAGTACGGAAAGTATGGAAGTACCTCAAGACCACGAAGGACTTCAAATTGACTCTTAAGTACGACTCAACCATGGAATCTATCTCAAGCTACAGTGATGCAAGGTGGGGAGATGACCCTATTTCTCGTAAGTCCCAAACTGGATACATAGTCTTACACTACGGTAGTCCGGTCCTTTGGAACTCCTCAAGGCAACGAAACGTCACATATTCCTCCACTGAGTCTGAACTCAATGCCCTACTTGATTGCTACCTCGAATTGAAGTGGATCACCCATCTTTTTGAAGAAATACACGGCTCTACTTCCAACAAACCAACGATGTACATAGATAATAAAGGTTTAGATGATAAAATAAAGAAATTTGGATCACACTCCAAGTCACGACACATCAACATCAAAACTAAAGGCCTGCGGGAAGATTTTTCTCTTGCCAAGTTCAACTTACATCTTGTTCCCACCGCCGAAATGATAGCAGATTCTCTAACTAAAGCCACCTCCGTGGGGGCCCTTCATCTTCTTCAACAAGTCATCTTCCCCGATCAACCCAGTCAATCCTAAGCCGACGCCACCTTACCAGTCACGAGGGGTGTTGAATATTCCTCAAGTGTCTTTCACCTATCCGCTCTTATTGCGCCTCCGCGCAGAGTTCCTCACTACCATTATTTCTGACCGCGCAACCGCGCCCCTGGGCGCGGATGCGCACTGAACCTACGACGGGCACCCCGATGCGACTTTCTCGTACATCTCGGAGGGAGCGAGTCTCCGGATCTTCTCAAGTCTCGGAAATCCTCCTCTTTCTTCTTTGATCTCACCTTTCTATGTCTCTCCCGCCAATCTTTCCCTTCTATTTCTATTCTCATTCTTCTCTCTCTTCCAATCCTCTCGACGATCATCCTCCCTCCACCAAGTAAATGCCTCAGACCGAATTCGCCAATCTCTGACCGGTAAGATGACAACTTCCATAACAAACTCTATTGAAGTCAATCTAACCCGATAATCCAAACAGTTCTTCTCCAGCACCTTGGATTCCTTGTTTCTATTTCTTCTTCCCTTCTCAATTGTCTCATCGCCTACAGATCTCCTCTAAACTCGAAGCTGTCACCTTGAATACATTCTCTGATCTACGCTGTAGGACTCTTCATTTCCTTCTTCACGCTTTCTATCTCTCTCTTAAGATTCTGTCTGATATATTTCTTCCTGTCCATTCCTGATCTCTCAGCCCAAGCTGGTTATAGTTCTCAAGAAATTTATCTACAACTTATTACCAAACATGGCCTACCTGCTGACATCATAAGTGACCAAGGCTCCTTATTCATTTCTTCTTTCTGGAAAACACTTTGTGAAAAATTACAGATCAAAAGGAATCCCTCCACATCCTACCATCCTGAAAAAGATGGTCAAACTGAAAGAGTCGAACAAGTACTAGAACAATAACTCAGAATGTATATCATCTATCATCAGGACAACTGGGATACTTGGCTCCCTTTGGCAGAATTCTCTTACAACAACAGTGTCCATACTTCTACCCAGCAATCACCCTTCTTTACCCTCTATGGAAGGCACCCAAGCTTTGACTTCCTGCATGTGTTAGACAACCAACCTGCCAGTCACTACCTGGACCAGATTCAGAAGAACCAGATCCAACTAAAGAAAGAATTAAAAGAGTCTATGGATAAGTATAAGTACTATGCTGACCTTAATAGAAAAGACATTCCAAAAGGTATTGCTCCTAAGAATAAAGTTTGGTTATCTGCAAAGAATATCAATACTAACAGACCTTCCAAGAAGCTCTCTGAGCATTGGTTGGGTCCTTTTCTCATTATCAAATTTATAAGATCTCATGCCTTCAAACTCCAATTCCCTGATCAATTGTCCTCCATCCACCCCGTCTTTCACGCTTCCCTTCTGAAACCCTACTCCTCAGACTCAGACTCTCCTAACCATCATCCACCCCCCAAACCAGTGGAAATTGATGGCCAGGAAGAGTGGGAAGTGTCTCAAATCCTGGAATCCAAGATTAGATGTGGCAAACTCCTCTATTTAGTCAAGTGGAAAGGTTTTTTTAGAAGACTCTGAAAGAACCTGATGGGAACCAGTAGCCAATCTCACCAACTGTTCAGCCCTTCTCCACGACTTCCACTCTCTATACTTCCAAACCCAAACCCCCATAACGGCCACTCTTTCTCCCAAGCAACTCCATCCCTTTCCTTTTTTCTTCCTCCATAATTCTAAAATTCACTCTCCCAAAAAAATAAGCCAAATCAAGTCTCTTTCCATTCCATCCATCTACATAAAGAAAACAAAAACAAATTTCTATCTACCATTACCTTTCAATCTTATCAATCAAATCAGTAATTTTAGCTACCCAAACACTAGCCAATTTTATTTTCCTTCCCTCATATTCCTCCTTATCTTTAGCAGTAGCTCCTAACTCATATGTTACACCAGAAAAAGATAAAAAATCCTCTAGCTCTTCCAACACTTCCTTTTTTTCCTCCTTCTTTTCCTTCTTCTTCTCCACTTCTTCCCCATTATTCAAACTCCATCCAAAAATAGCATTTCTCCTAGAATCCTTTGAAAACCTCCAGAGAAGCCTTTCAATCTCCTTCAAGTCCCCCACTGGATCATCTTCAATAGCATCCATGGGTCCAGCTACCTTCCCTCCAGAGCAAGCGTAAAAACAAATATCCCCCTGAGTCACCTTCCTATATCCACCTATCACTCCATCCTCAGCCAGTAACCTCCCAACCAACTCTCCAAAAGACTGAGGGCCAGGGGAATCATCCTCCAATTCTATAACTTCCTTACCCTTCCCCTTGTCCTGCTCCACTCCACCTCTTTCCCTTTCCATGTCTTCTTCTTCCTCTTCTTCTTCTTCCTCTCCTTCTTCCTCTTCTTCTTCCTCTTCTTCTTCATCTTCTTCTTCTTCATCATTGTCAGGCTCTCCAGGAGCATCTTCATCCTTTTCCTCCTCTTGCCAAGCTTCGACACCCTCTTTGACTTTGACTTTGAGGGGTTCAACTTTGACTTCGATAGAGGCGGCAGCGGCATTTCTGGCGGGCGGCTTTCCGGTGATTTGAACCACCTTCAAACTTTGAGCTTTGATGTCTCTTTGACGCTTTGACGACTCTTCAATCCCCTCTCCGCTACTTCAACCATGCTTCAACCGGATCAACACCGCTTCAACAGTACTTCTATGGTTCTCCATCACCTCGACCACATTGCGTTGAAATTCAACAGGTTCAACCCCAGACCTTTGAACCTTGGCCGCTTTGACCTTCAATTGTCAAACTTTGACGGAACCAACCTTTGATTGCCGAACTTTGACAGGTTTGACCTTTGACCGTCAAACTTCAATGGATTCAATTCAACCTTTTCAAACTTTGACCGGCTTGATTTGACCTTTTCAAACTTCAACCGGTTTGACGGCTTTTTGGCTTGCTTTGACCACTTTGACAGTGGTTTGATTGGCTTCAACCGGGCCGGCCTGGATTTTACAAAGGTTTGATTGGCCCCCTACGCCCTTGGATTCTGCAATCAAAATAATCAAAGATGAATAAGGGGTCCCCCAGCGCACGTCCATTGTGTTCAACCTGGCCGCTTCCTTCTTTGACATACCGTCCAATGCCAGCTGTCCTTTCCTCCTCAACTCCGTTTGGCGCTTCTCCATTCTTTTCATCTTCTCCTTCAGCGCCTCAACTACAATTTTACAACCACGGGCTGGAGTCAGCCTGTCTGAACAACAGAAATCAAAAGAAACACTCACCGTCTGAAGCCCCTACCCTGCTCTCAACGCCTATTGACATGCTCAAATCGTCCGGCGCCTCCTTCCCTTCAAACTTGGGAGAAGACTCATCCCTCACCCAAACAACGGGTCCTAGAACCTTCCTTCTGGCATTGTGAACTCCAGAACAGGGCCTTTTGTAGCGTTGGCAATACTCGCACTTCCCCGACTGGGGAGTTATGTGGGTGATACAAACCTTGTTGGTTTCTGCGCACCTGGAACATGGAGGGTAGTACTGGTTGACAGGGTAATAGCCATTGGTGACTTCCATACTGAATGAGGGGGTGGATGATCTATTATAAGATGAAAGTGATGGACAGGAACCAGGTGGTGATGGTGATGGATATGGTGAAGGGAAAGACAGCATGGGCATGGTGAAGATCTCAACCTGATTCTCACCTCTTCTTATGGGTATCAGGAGCTACCCCTTCCTCTTCTGGGGGGGTACTGTCATAACCACAGTTTGACTAAGTCTCTTCAGCCTCACTCAGCCCTCAGCCGATCTCAGTCCAGCTCAATCACACTCTACTGCTGAATATCCTGAAGTATCCCCCTGCATATCCTGCAGCCTTTAGGTAATCTCTCAGGCATGCCTTCTACCTCTCTATGGCTTGGTGCATCCTCATCTCTCCTTCAACTCTATCTAGCATAAGAAGTACATACAGTAAACCCATAGTACATACTCCTGGCTAGACAACCCATACTCCAGTTCAGTACATGACCTTCCTGGACAGGCCCATTACTCAACCTGTCAATCTGAAACCTCCAAACCAATTGGTCCACATGTAATGCCATGGGCCTCCCAGCCCAGCACCAGTCATCCAATCCTCAAGGCCTCCTCTCAGCTCTCACATATACTGGCCTCTCTTCTCCTCTTGGAATAATTCCCCCAAGGAATTAGTATACTACTTTTTATTTTTTAGTCCCTCATCCAATAGGTGTCATCTCAGCACAAGAAAACCAACCAGCCTACCTTACTCATCTCACCTATCCCTCTTGTGTTACTCTTACAGGATTCCCTAATCAGAATCCTTCAGATCCTTACTCCTGGATTCTTCTCCTCATCATTGTCCTTACTCTACATCTCTTCTTCATATGCAATCAATCTCTTTATCTCTATCCTGAGTTCTGTGAGCAGTAGTGCCTGTGCCTTCAGCCCTTTGCACGCCAGGGGCAGTTGTGACACAAATGGTCCACAAAACGCTGTTTTCAGCTTTCTGTTACCTGCTAAATTGTTGAATTTGGCAGTGCATATTGTCAGCTTGCTACTTTTGCAGAGCAAGCTGCAAAAGTAACAAAGATAACATAATAATAATAATAATACAATTAACCTAAGAAGGAGTAGGAAAACCATAAATATTATTACAGAAACCAATTCTCCACCCAAAATTAGGTAAGGTCACTAACTGACCCTGACCTTGAAATCCAACTCCTTATATTGTTAAATAATTAAGGAGACAAAGACAAAAATACTACGTCTCCACTATTGAGCTTTTGGTCAACTAACTATTTCACACACATTGTCACGTATAGGTTTCACACCTAAAATTCAGCCAGAATTGAGGTGTTGTGTATATTTTAGGAGTTACGGGCGGAATTGTGTTTTGTAACAATTCCCGCACGCAGCCGCAGCAGCCAATGCACCCGCGCGCGGCTGAGATACAGCCCTGTCACTCTGTCAAGGTTGTGTATGCAGCCCTGGGCCAAGTAAGCAGCCGCAGGACTACGGGTTGACAGAGCAACAGGTGGCCTGAGAGGCTTAGGTACGGCATCAACATGCTACAACCCACAAGGGATCATTCTACATATGTAATAAATTTTCTACTGGATAGTAGATAGTCTAAAAGTACATAATATTATATAAAAATACTTAAATAACCCTTATACGTATTTTTTATTAAATATAATTCAAATTACCAGAAATTTTAAAAATAACACAATGACAACTTCTAAAAATATATTAAAATACTTTAATATGCTTTTATGAGAATTTCCAGACATCAATATCCTTGTGACATACTAAGAAAACTAATTATGTAAAAATATTACATGAATTACCATGAATTATATTTTTTAAGTAATTATCTTAGTAATCAAGTGGAACTCGAAAATAAGGAGTAAAATCAATATCATGACTTTTACTCCAGTTATACAATACATAATGAGAACTCACCTGACATCAGGATGTCCGTAGAAATTTCTATTCATATAATTATTAAGTCACTGGGAACATTTAATAAGGATAATTAATTAAAAAATACATAAATGGGACAGATTAGTGTTATTCACATGTCCTAATATCTATTATGAATTAGAATAATTCCCATACCCTGAGGAATTAGATGCTACCCATTCTATAGCACCAAGAACACGTGACAGGTACAACTAGTTACCCTGCCAGCCTTAGTGTGCTTCCCTTTGAGCACCTGCAACCCTCAGAAGGACAATGTTGGGACTCCAAAAGCTATAAATAAAGAGCTCTTTTGAGGATATTGATGGGCAGAGACCCAGTTATATTTATATAAAGACACCTTGCCAAGGTAATCAAGTACTTATAAGAGATAATTAAGTGATTTATGGCTAAGTCTGATCAAACATATCTGTCCTCAACCTCTTTTTTATCTATTAAAACTTCTGAACAATTTTATAATCCCCGTATACAGGTTCAACGCATCAGTGCACATCTCAAACAGATACTCAAAGGATTTAATAATATACCAGTGAGTTTCATTATTCTTTTTCTGTCATAGCAGCTTGGTTACAAAGCCCTGCCACTCCACCATGTATTTTATATACATATTATCTTTGGTTAAAATATCCTTTTAACTAAAGTTCCCAAAGTAACCAGGACTATTTGTTTTCATACTGAAATCCCTGAAGAGACATGTTAAAGATCCCCAATATAATTGTGGCCCCTCTATAAAAATATTTAATAATCAATTTATTGATGTTGATTTAAAACAATAAACCATAACCAAACCACTTAACCTTGCAATAAGCTTAATCCAACTATTTTACAGATTTTTTCTGCATTTATTAAACAATATATTTATTATTTATTCTATCACCTCTGGTAGCTGAAGGACAGCAAGAGTCTTGGCATCCAGCAGGCTGACAGATATCAAGATCTGATCTCCTATTTTAAAGTCAGGTTCTTGATGCAATTTGTCCCATCTTTGTTTGTTGTATTCTACTGCTTCTTCTAGATGTTTTTGAGCATGATTATTTGCCATATCTATCATTTTGTTGAATTCAAGAGATGTTGGATGAATGGTGGCTAAGTTATAGTTTAAGGTATTCCTAGGCAGTTTTGGAATCGATCCTCTTTCTATTATGTAAGGGCTTCTTTGGTAGTAGAATGTTTACTGCTGTTATAAGCCATCTCTAGAGCTGGGAGTAGCCTTACCCAATCATGGCAATAACCATCTGAGTTTTTTTATTCTAGACCAAAGCTACAGAACCTTCTTAACATATCTTATAGGGTCTGTATCATTCCTTCAGCTAATCCATCATTTTGGGGATGGTATGCTGTAGAAAATGCTAGAGTAGTACCCTCTATATCATGTAGATTCCTCCAAAACTCAGAGGTGAATTTGGGGTCTCTGTCACTAATTATAATCTTTGGTATACCAACATCAGCTTTGATCCTATTCCAAAATAGTAGAGGTACATCCATAGCAATATCTTCTTTGTGATTAGGTAAGAATTTTGGCTTCTTAGATTATCTGTAAACTATAACCAGGACAGAGTTATATTAATGAGAACCTCCAGGGGGAGGCTGGTGACAAAATCCATATTAATTATTTCCCATCTAGTTTAATGGGGTTCAGAGATCTTCTGTAGGAGTCCAAACCTTTTGAAAGTAGTTTTATCAGATTTTTGGCAAGTCTCACAGCTAGTAACATACATAATAGTGATTTATTTCCAGTCTATCCACCAAGCAGTTTATTTTAATTTCTCCAAGGTTCTTTCAGTGGATAGATTCCCTGATGAACAGTTTTCATGGCATTCCTGGAGAATTTTTTGTGTATTTTCCTTTTTGCTTAGTACTAATACACTGGAATGTTGGTGTCTGTAGTAAAGGAGATCATCCCAAAAGTAAACCTTCCTGCTTTATAGGGTTTAAGTAATGAAGCAGTTAAAATATTCATCAGAGCTGCTTCTGGGGATCCACATTCAATAAGGGTAATCAGAAGCCTGATGTCAGGGGGAGTAGTTGTCCCTCACTAGATTCAAGAAAGCAGTATCTAATTCAAATAAGTGAATCCCCATGATTGAAGCATCTAATGAAAAAAGATTGATGTTCAAGATAGGAAAGATATCTTGATCCTCAGGGTCATATGATTGATTGCTAGAGTAATTAGGCAAAGCATCCATACTTAGACTATCAGCATTCTGGTGTTATGCTCCAGCTTTATCCACTATAGTCATCTGACCTCTAAACTGTTGTGTAACAATTTTCCACCTGAGCATATGTCTGCTGGGGGTCTTCATGTTCATGAGAGTTCTTATAGCATTACAGTCAGTGATTACTTGGAAAGTGGTGCCTTCTAAGTAATAGTGTAGCTTTTCTTAAGCCCATACTAGAGCCAAGCTTTCCATCTGACTGGCTCCTTATCTCTTTTCTGTATCTTTGATCTGTCTAGATATGAACAGTACTGATTTCTTCACTGGTTTTTCTGCTTCTATTCTTTGTTGATGTAGAGCAGCTCCTAATACTTCCATACATGCATCAATGAACAGCTTAAAGGTTTTGGAGTAATCTGATTGAATGAGTAAAGGAGTAGAGGTCATAGCTATTATTTGTTCCTCATAGTTTTTAAATCTCTCATGTGTCATTTCAAAGAGACTGTTATTGTTGCATATATAATACAGAATTTTATTTAGCATAGCAAACTTTGGTTAGAATTGTCTGTAGTAACTTCAAAAACTAATGAAAGAAAGTAACTCTGTTTTATTTTCAGGCATGGGTTGGTTCATGACAGCAGCTTTGTTATTTTGATCAGCAGCTAGAGTTAGACCAGAGACTATATGCCCTAGATCTTTCAAATCTGCATATCCAAAGTTGAATTTCTTCATGGATACTTTTAATCCTGCTTTGGAGATAGTTTGGAGTACTAATCTTATTTGGTTTATATGAGTATCCCAATCATCACAATATATGATAAAATCACCTATAATTAACATCATCCATCCTTGTCTGATGTAAGTACCTAGAGCTTTATCCATTGTTCTTTGGAAGTGTGATGGGGCATTCTTTATACCAAAGGGCATATTTAGATATTCATGGATTCCCGAATGACAGATTGTTCTCATAAAATTTATGCTTTCAGGGCTTATAGGTATCTGGTGGAAACCCTTAAGGATATACATAGTAGTGATATATTTGGCAAAAAGTGTCATACCATTCTTGACTTGACATTATGCCAAGATATGATTACAGGTGTGGTCACATCTACCTGCTCATTGTTCCCTACGTTCCTTAATAATTGTAATTCTATCAGTTCTTGGATATGTTCCTAAAGAGATTTTCTAGACTTAGGACTAGAAGGATAGGCTGGCCTTCTTAAGTTAGGAGGATAAGTAGGCTTAATAGTCAATGTTAATACCATGTCATGTGCATTGATATCACCAATGGGGTGATCTTTAGTACAAAAAGAATTTTGGTTCTCAAAGCAGACTGTCAATATATCTTTCTTCTGGTTCTCAGAAAGTTTCATATTTAGAGCTGCTTGAAGGAAGTATTCTTGATTAAATTTATCTAAATGCTTTTGATAAGTGGAAGAGGGGAATTTAGATTGAATGCTGCATATCTTAAATTTATTTTACCAATTACCACCCACTGTAAAGTATCTCCCTTTACTCTGGAAAACATCTATATCACATGGACTGAAATCATCATTCCCTATTATCAACTAGTCACATAATCTGTTGAGCAATACTACAAATTCCACTTTTATTCTCAAAGATCCTTTAGTATAGGGTACAATTATGGGAGCCTTCCATCTTCCAATAGCATTCATGGTAGAGTTTCAAGAGCTAAAATTGCCTTTGGGGACGGGAAGAAGGTCTTATTTCCAATTGGGATCCCATTTGTTTAAGAATTCAGTACCAACACATGAGCAAAAAGCTCCACTATCCAGTAATAACCTTATAGGTCTGTCTTTATACAATCCTTCTGCATAGCAGGTATGACCATCAGTATAACTCTTACCACTCATAGGTTTAACTTTTAGGGGTTTAACATCCAAAATATCTCTAGGAATTATGGTAGGGTCCAATTTTTGGGGGAAGCTAGAATCACCATGAATGTTATTGATCTCTATAGAATTGCCTATATCTCCTTCTATTACATTTACAGGGTTGGTCAAGATCAATTCACATTCAGAAAGGGATCCTTCAGTTAGATCTATATCTTCATAGTTCTGATTCCCCTCAACCTCCTGTTCTCATTCCAAGACTGCTATCTTTCTCTTTGGTAATGGACAGTCTTGTCTCATATTCCCTGTCTTGTTAAAATTCCAAAAATTTTGAGGCATTATGTCTTTATCACTGTTATCATTAGGTTTCTTATTGTCAGAGATATTTATCAGAGGGGGTTGTTCTCTAGTTTTGTTAATATTGAAGTTCTCTTCAGGTCTAGAAGGAAACTCCTTGTCTAAACCATTCATTTCTATGACTTCTTCTAACACATTGATTAGATTTGGTAAGTCAGCATCCATACTCATCCTGCATCTGACACTATGGTTAAGGTTTCCGGGAATCAATTTGAGGAGTCTTTCATTTACTTCCCTTTATCAGCACGTGGATAGAAGAAATCTGGTCTTCTCTTCAGTTCCAAGAACCATTATTGAGGCTTAACCTTGTAGGGATCAAATAAGGAATTTTCAAAAATTTTTATCATTTTTCTTTTCCAAATTTTAGAACCAAATCGTTCTTTAATTAGAAGTTTCCAAGAATTCCATGGTAAGGATCCCTCTTCCTCTCTTTTAATAATAAACCAGTCTAAAGCTACTCATTCAAACATTCTGTTAAACCTGACTACAGCTATAGCTTCAGGTATGTCATTAGAGTTAATGGTGTAGTCAATAGATTTAATGAAATTTATATGATTATATTCTACTTCATTGGAGAACTTAGGCCATTTGGAAATTGTGGGTAATAGTTTGAGGGCTTGTTCAATTTCAGGAGTAGGACTAGGACTGAAGGTGTCACTCCTATGCATTCCTAGTAAGGGTGGTGCATAGGGTGTAGTTCTTTGTCTGGGAGGTTTTGGTCCCTCTGTGGTACTCCCCAAGGGGTTGGTCAGATGGACTTTTAAGTCTCTAATATCATTATTGATCAGATTGAGTTGCAGGTCCACTTTATTATTAAGCAGATATACTTTCTCACTAAGGTAAAGAATTGAGCTGTTAGTATTATTTACCAATTCTTCTTTTAAAGTTTGAAAAGACATAATAAAATCTTCTTGGATACCTGATAACATATTCTCAATTGTTTGATTCTGTCTAATTTTACCTTGATTAATTGTCTCCAATAATTTTTATTTATGCTCTTTAATGTTTTCCATTCCTAAATTTTTTTGTTTGGTTGTTAATTAATTTGGCCACTACTGAGGTTAACTTATCCATTTGGGTGTAAAAACCATCCAAATTTCCACAAACAATCATAATATTATGGCGCATGTCATTAGAAAAGGAATTAATTACATCAGAGGTTGGTTTAGACAAGTTACTGGGTTCAGGATTGGAGGCTAATTTTTGTAAACCTTTTTCCACTTTTGAGCTAAGGATATTATCTGATCCCAATTGCTCTTTCCATTTGGCTTTGGATGGGAAGAAGATATCTTCTTTCCTGATCCTTTGCCTTTCAGCTGGGCTAATTGATCCCAAAGATTCCACTTTTCTACATAGGATTCTACCTCTTTCCTTGGAACCATTTTCTGAAGAGCTATCTGGGTATTTTTTGCCTGGGATATTATCTTTTTATAGATACCATGTCCTCCTTGGCTTGGGCTTCTTTGAACTCTTCGGAATACTTCACGTGCTCTCTGACTAAGTGTATTATCCTGGCTTCCTTGGCCAGATTCTACTGGGGTGGCTACAGGGAATCTTCTTGTAATGGAGGGGGGCTGAATTCTACTACCTTCTCACGCTCTAGGTTGGGGGAGGGCAAAAGTACTTGGGGCTGTTGCTTTCCCACCAAAATTTGATTCATGGGTTCCAGTACCCTCATGGTTGTCATTATTGGTGGTCTCATGGTTACTGGGGGCTCCTGGCAAAGATCCATAGGAGGTAATTCTCTCTTAGGCTCTTTTTTTACCTCTATTCATATTGAATAAAATGTTTTTAAGTAGTTTTATAAAGAAAAATACGTCAAAATAAATTTATTTAAAACTCACTTAAGTTGATATTCAAGGGTACCAGGAATTTATTTGGATTAAATTGGTCCTTAATAGGTAATCCTATGGGGACCTGGTATGTTCCAATGTGGTCTTCACCCATCCAATCAATATTTTCAGGGCGTGCAGAGATATCTGGGACTTCTTGATCCAATAAATCAGCTTCAGTGGCGGTGGTTTCTGGTATAGGAGTGTTCACCAATGGTTTTAGGAAATTTAATTGGTCAATAAGATATATTAATATTATTTTAATAAAAATAATATGGTAATACAAGTTTTATACTTACTTTTATATTTGAAAAAGTAATTTGTACGGTATTTCTTCCAAGCTTTGTTTTTCCTTAATAAGGCCTGGAATTTGTTATGTGTAAGCTTGCTACTATATACAGAGCAAAACTGTCAAATAGTAACACAAAATATGAAAAATAAGAATACCTAAATTAACAAAGCAAGGAGTGAGAAATCCATGAATACTATTACAGGAATGGATTCCTCACCCAAAATTAGGTAGGGTCACCCACTGACCCCACCCTTGAATTCCAAGTCCTTATATTTTTAAAATGATTAAAAATAGAAGTACTGGAAATTACAACACCTGTATGGCACTTTTTGGCCATTCTAACATTTCACACGTAATGTCACGTATAGGGTTTACACCTAATTGAGGTGTTGTGTATATTTTAGGAGTTACACACAGAAATGTGTTATGTCACAATTCCCGCGCGCAGCCCTGCATCATTACATAAGCCTACGTACTAGCAGCAGCAGGATCCCGCGTACTAGAGACCCGCGCGCAGCTGATTCTGCAACGCACACAGCGGATCCTACCCCGGGTGCATCTGTACTACTGATCCCCGCGCCTGGATCAGTCGTGACTAATCTGACAACTAGGTACCGCTCAGAAGAGCTACAACCTAGTTAGGGTTGCCTTGTAAATGTAACAAACAGACATATGCATTAATAATGATCTAAAAAGATCAAAACTTAAATAAAATTAATGAAAATTAAGTTTCAAACATTTTTTAATACTATATCAAAGATCAAGGACTACCACGTAAACCACAGATGTTGATCTTTGAAGACCACGAAAAACTACAAGAAGTGTTCATAAAAATTATTAAAAATTATCTAAATGATTAGCAGATGACGGAAAATCATTAAAAATCCACATCTGCACGCTTCAAAGCAATATCAATAGTAAGAATGAAGGATGAGTACAGAATGATCTAATTTACGCCATAACAAATTAACAGATCCTGTGGCTACAATAGTACAGAAATCCGGAAGATCTAAGGACAGCTGATTGACAGCACAAAGTAGACGTGCTAATCTTGCCCTGAATGGCTTGCCAGCCTCAGCCCACGAGCAGAATCCTCTCTACGTGCCCTGAGAAGACCAAAATCACCCCAAAAAGGTATTTATACGGACCTCTTTGGATCCATTATTCAATAATCAGTTTACCAGGAATTTATTTATTATCAATCAGACACCGTGTCATTGATAATCAAGTGCTTATATGAAGATAAGAAAGTGATTTATGACTTAGTCTTCCATAGTATTATTTACCTATATTAACCAATCAACCATTGAATTTTAGTCAAGCAATCTACCCCATCTTCTCTGAAAACCTTCCAATTATTCCAGAATTTTCGCTGTAAAGTGCTCAGAGGAAGTTTTACCCTTCCTTTCTAGGCTGTTTGTGCTGTTAAGCCCGGCCACTAGTGGAATAAGTCCTTTCTAAGGCACCCATCTTTATTCCAAGGTTCTTAAACTTCCCAAAGAGGCCCCTTGAAGAGAGGTTGCTAGTCTGTAAAGATCCCCAGTAGTATAATACTGTGGCCCCTCTTTTATATTATATTGAAAACCATCTACTACCAAACCAATTAAACCTTGAAACTTTTCTTATTAAATCATTTATTTGAGCTTCTAAGCATTTATTATTAGAATAATAATTATTATTATCATTCCAGCATTTTTATCACTCTCTGTAGCTAAAGCACTGCAAGTTTACTGGTATCAGAGAGCTGACAATATTTCTCTCAAGATCTTCTTGTTCAAGGAGTTTATCTAAGTTTTTATGTGCAGAAGAGATATTGATTTGATCAACTTGGGTTAAAGCTTCCCAACCTGTTGGTTTATAATTTTTAATATATTCTTCTTTTCTTATCTTTCAAAGATTTGAATAATAGATTATTAATTCTGCATTGGTTTTTAAATTAACTGAAAAAGAATATAATGATAAATCACAGTTAAAAAGTCAGATAAATTTATTATTGATTTAATTTTATGTGAAATGTGTGGTCAAAGGTATTCAATATAATAAAATGAAATATCTCCCAGCCAGACCCACAATCATCAGCCTCCAGGAAGCCAAGATCCTTGCTATCCTTTAGCTACCAGACGTGATAGAATTATAAAAATATTATTCAATAAATGCAGCAAAAATCCGTAAAATATTTTGATAAAGCTTATTGCAAGGTTAATTGGCTTGGATATGGTTTATTGTTATAAATAAGTATAAATAAATTGATTAATCAATATTTTTATAGAGGGGCCAAAGTTATATGGGGATCTTGAAAACCTCTGTTCAGGGATTTCAGTATGAAAAAACATAGGCCTGGTTACTTTGGAACCTTTAATTTATATTCTTAAGAGATATATTGGCCAAAGATAATATGTATATAAGATACAGGGTGGAGTAGCAGGGCTTTTTAACCAAGCTGCCACAACAGAGAAAGGATAATAAGACTCACTGGTATATTATTTAATCCTTTGGGTACCTGTTTGGGGCGTGCACTGATGGTTTAAAACTGTTTACTGGGGTTAAAAGGTTGTTCAGCAGTTTAAATTGATAAAAAAGGGTTGGGGACAGATATGATTCATCAGAATGAAGCCATGAATCACTTACCTATCTCTTATAAGTATTTCATTACCTTGGAACAGTGCCTGGATGTAAATATAACTGAGTCTCTGGGTATCAATATCCTCAAAAGAGCTCTTTATTTATGGATTTTTGAGTCCCAATATTGTCCCTCTGAGGGTTACAGGGGCTCAAAGGGACGGAAACTGAGGCTAGCAGGGGAACCAGTGGTAGCCTGTAACGTTTTCTTGGTGCTGTAGAACGGGTAGGGTCTAATTCCACATGGTATGGGAATTATTCTACTTTATAATTGATTTTTGGATGTGTGAATAACACTCATCTGTCCTTTTTATTTATTGTTTAATTATCCTTAAGAAATGTTTGCAGTAAGTTAATAATTATTTTCATAGAAATTCCTACAGATATTCTGATTTCAGGTAAGTTATCATTATTTATTAAATAATTGCAGTAGTGTCATTACATTGATTTTAGTCCTCATTTTCAAATTTCAGTTGATTTACTAAAATAACTACTTAAAAATATAAGTCATGGGTATTGATGTGATATTTGTACATCATAAGTTTTCTTAGTATATAACAAAAATATTGATGTCTAGAAATTCTCATAATAGTATAGTAAAGTATTTTAATATATTTTCAGAAGTAGTCATTATCTTATTTTCTACATTTTTGGTACTTTGAATTATATTCAATAAAAAATATGTATAAATTTTATTTAGGTATTTTTTTATAAGTTTATGAATATTTATACTATCTACCATCCACAGGAACATTTATGACATATGTAGAATGTTCCCGTGTACGTTTTAGCATATTTACGCAGTACCTAGGTTTGCCAGGCCGCCTGTCACTTTGTGAACCCATAGTCCCGCGGCTGCGTACTTGTCAGAGGCCTGGGGCTGCATACAAGGCTTTAACAGGGTGACAGTGCTGTAGCTCAGCCGCGTGCGGGTGTATTGGCTTCCACGGCTGAATTCTGGAATTGTGACAGAACACATTTCCGTCTGTAACTCCTAAAATATAAACAACACCTCAATTCTGACTGAATTTTAGGTTTGAAACCTATACGTGACAATACATGTGAAATATTTAATTGTCCAAAAAGTTCAATAGTTTTGCCATGGTATTTTGGTCTTTCTTTCCTTAATTATTTAAAAATATAAGGAGTTGGATTTCAAGGGTGGGGTCAGGGACTGACCCTAACTAGGTTTGGGTGGAGAATCCATTTTTGCAATAATATTTATTGTTTTTCTTCTCCCTCTTAGGTTAATTTTATTATTATTATTTTTATGTTATTTATGTTACTTTTTCAGCTTGCTCTGCAATAGTAGCAAGCTGACAGTTTTTTTTAACATGGGTATTTTAACTTCTACTAGCAGATCATCAATGTGGAAGAAAAGGTGTGAGAAACTGTCATCTCCTATGTATAAACAGGGGTAAGCTTTTGAATGTTTGAATCCCTTTTTTTGATCCATGCGCACAGTAGGTTGTACCAGTTCTTGAGTGGTTGCTTTATTCCTTAGAGTGACTATTTTGATTTTAGGATTTCCTTCTTTCTGTTTAAGCCAGTAGGTAAATTGATGAAAAAATCTTTTTCCAAAGGGGTGTGCAGAAAGTCTCCCTTCATGTTGAATTGAAGAATTTCAAGGTTCTTTTTGATGACATATAAGAGTAAGGTGTGAAGTGAGGGGGGTTTTCCCAAAGGTACATAGGTTTCAAAGTATTTTATTATTTAGCATTGGTTGAAACCTTGGATGCAGAACCTGATTTTGAAGATGAAAGTTTTTCCATGGGTGTTTTGCTTGATTCTTAAGGTTTAAAAAGTGTTGAGGAAATTGAAGGGTTCTTTTACCTTTTATTCCTTGCATGTTTTTAGATTGTCTTGAAGTGATGGATTCCAGATAACCAAGTTCAGACCTTTTTTAGGCTCCTTTTGAAGTTCAAATGAGAAAACCATACCAGTTGGGCTGTTTCAGATTTGATTGATCTGGAAGATTGTTCCTTGTGGAGCAAGTTGCTCTATGAATTTGGTTGAATTTTCCTCTGATTTTATTATTTGAATCTGATTGTCTTCAAAATCTTCCACCTTGATTGGTTGTGTCTATTTTTGTGACATAATGGAGTTTGTTTCAGCTGTTTGTAGTTTTGAGGAATTTTCTGGTTGAATCAGGAAGTCTTTGGAAATTTTGTTTAGCCATTTGGAGTTTCTACTGGTTGGTATTGTTCAAAATCTGACTTAATTTTGTCTTGAAAGCTGCTTTAGTTGGTGCTAGAATTCTGTAGGAAATGAGTTGTGGTTGAAATCCTATGGTTTTTTCAGGCAGTTATTTTTGTCAAATTGTTTAATTTTTTTTATTTAGGATCAATTAATTTGTTTTGGACCCAATTGGCTTGAGCTGACTTGCAGGTAGTGGTGATCCATGAATTAATCTTCATGGAGAAACACCATTGTTTTTGGGGATTTTATTTAGCACAATGGCTCAGCTCCTCGTGGTTTTGTGCCAGTATGACTTGGCGATTCCAGATGATGAGTGGGTGGCTTGGAAATACTTGGTGATTGTTTGGTTTTGTTTCTTTGAGGATGGTAGGGTTCAAATGTTTTTCCTTTGATTACCTTGGATCTGGGCAAGGTGGTCAGGGCTTTGTTGATACATTTTCCTCCACCGTTGCAGCACAACTACATCATATACCTTCTGAGTAAATGATACTTGTTTTTTAAAAAAAACGGAATGAAGCAGCAGCATCAATTTTTTTATAAGCAAAAAATATCCAATTTACCCACTGCAGTTTTCTGGTAGGCTCAGGGTGAATTGGAAGCTAACTTTGGCTGTTGGATTGATGGGCCCCATTAGGTAAATTTGGATGCTTCAAAAAATTCTGAATTCTTTTGTTGAGGTTTGATTGAAGGCTTCTCAGGTTATCTTGAATTTTTCACAGTTTTTACCAGTTAATTTAGAATTTATTGGAGAAGGAATTGATTGGTTGATGAAATTCTCTATTTTCTGACTCCAGCATGTCCTAATTTTAAGTGGAGGTTGCTTAGTTTATGAAGACTGTTTATGTATGTGTGATGAACACTGGAGGTGTCAATGATGAGGACATTGTTGGAGATTTTACCAGTGAGAACAGTGTTTTTTCCTTGAATCAGCTTGAGCTCTGGAGGTTTTTCATTATTTCTTATTACAAGTTGAGTCCCTTCTGCTAGAAAGGCCCAAATTGATAGGAGGCTGAACAAGGCATCTGGTTTCCAGGCATCCTCTGGAAGATTGACACAGCTTGAACCAATGCTCAGAAAATTTTTTCTGAAGCCCATTATACTAAGATCTGCAGCCATTTTTCTATTTTTGATGTCTTCAAGTCCTTCTTCTGTGGAAAGGTGGAAAAAGAGGTCTTTCAAATTGATCATGTGGATCAAACACCCTAAGTCAAAAATGAAAGTTTTTGGGGTGCCTTAGTAGTAGCTGGTTAGGCAGTGAAGGAATGAGAAGAAATTTAATACCTCCTCCTTTTTATTCATTATTCTTTTCTACTTTTCATGGTTTGAAGCCTTGTTTCTTGAGTTCTAGAAATTCTATCCAGCATTTGTCCCTTGGGTGTTTTTGACAAGTGGGTTGTGGAAGAAACATCAAAACCAAGGATTGATGCTTTAGAGATTCATATTGACCTTGGAGGTTGTTTGCTCACATCTTTTTGCTATGATTTTTCTTTTGTGCTGGACAAGGTTGTCTACAATTTCATTGAAAGTGATATACCTTTTGGAATGAATGATTTGTGAGGCAATCTTTTTCGTGTTGGTGGGAAAATTGAATAGGATTAAATAGGCCAGGATTTCTAAATTTAGATTGATTTTTCCTTTGGAGAAGATGTTTAGGTAAGTCTTGATACTTTTGAAAAAATTTTTGATAGTGTCTTTGCTGAAGGGAGGATAGAGAAAAACATTGAATATTTTTGCCCAATTTTCATATTAGTATGAGGCAAAGTATTTTTTAATGTTGATACAGATGCTTTTTCCTTGGCAAGTGTTTGAAGGCTTCATTAGGTTTGTCTGGGTGGGTAGTCCTGGTTTTGCCAGTAAGAGGGAGCTATTTCTCTGTTGATTTCTGGGTCCATTTGTAAACTTTTGTCTGTTTTTTTAAAAAATTTGGGTATTCTGCAAAATTCAAACAGGATGTGCATTTTGATTTTCAAGATCAAGGAGTTATTCTTGTTAAGTAAGGGTGTAGATTTGATGAGCCTTCTGCAGGTTATTGTTTGCATTTTTGTTTCCCCCCTAGTCCTTGAACTGGGTTCCTGTTGTCAATGGTTTTGAAAGGCTTTAAACTGTGTAAGTTTAATCATTGGAAATACCAGGACTGCTTGTTTATTTCATTGAATTGATAAAAAAAAGATGATTTTTTTGGAAAATAACAGCACAAAAAATATCACAAAAGGAATTAAACACAACCAAAAGGAAGGAATTGAATGAAATGAATATTATTTAGAACAGGTTGATTGGTTTATTTACGCTCAGTGTGTTTTGTTACTGCCTGTGAGTCAGAGAAATTTTTAATGATTTGAAAAGAAAGAAATTGAAATAATTTTATATTTAATTGAGTGGTTGAAGGACCTGGAGACCATCTGGCAGTTGAGAGGTTAGAATTCCTGGAACAAAAAAGTTTAGTTGCATTTGGGAAAGAAGCTTCTTGTGTCGGATTGAGTGTTTACCAGCTTGGAGATTCTTTTTCATTGGATCAAGATCATCTTGAAGTGTCAAGCATGTTGAGTTTTAGTGTTATGTTTGGGTGGGGTGATTAAGAAAGTTCCAAAAGTAAGAAGAGTATTAGATTGATTAAGGAAGGAATTGAGAACAAGAGTGTTTTTCAAGTGTCCCTTTGTTCCCGTGCTCTATTTATGGAGATTATATATTTATTGTGGAGTGCTTGGATGAGGAAATGATGAGAATTTGCTGATTCAAAGTGTGGTAGTTCTGACAAAAGCCAGAGGGAAATGGGTTTGCCACTGTTTCCATAATGCAAAAGAATCCAAAGGAAATTCTGGATTCAATCCAACTAACAATTCAACCACTCCAAAGTGTGCTCACAATTGGGTTGATAAAGGTAAAACTATCCAACAGGAAAGTACTGTGTACAGTTTTTGAGAAGATTTCTTTTTGAAAATAGGAAGAATGAGTGATTAAATTCCCCAAATTTGGGTTTAAGGTACTCAAATGGGGTCAAGGGTCCCTAGGTACTCCTGATTACCCCCTTGCCCATTTGGGGCCATTTTTCCACAAATGGGCCAAAGGTGTCAAGGAAGGCACATGCAACGCCTGGGGTGTTGCAAACGCGTAGTTTTAAACCTCCCTGGGCTTGCGCAAGTTTTAAAAAACTCTTTTTGAAACTCTGTGGGTTTTGAATGGAGGTTAAAGACTTGTGTACTTTGTGCATGGTGTTTGATTCCAGTTAAAAAACAGCATTTAAGAATTCATCACCCCCCTTTTTATTTTATTTCTATTTATTCTTATATTTTTAGGGAAGTGTTAAATTTATAAAACTGGGTTTCAAATGAACATGAAAAGCTTTTCAAAACCTCTATGTCAGATTCCTGATACCAGGAACTTTGCTGCCCTCTAGCTGGTACAGGAAGTGATGTTGGTGTTGGAATATTTATAACAATAGTGATTCCAAGAATTAGTATGTAAAATGCTCCAAGTAGGATATTTTAACAGAAAGTTCAAAATTTATAATGGTTTGGTTAAATATTTATCAATAAGATATTTGAAAGAGGGGCCTCAATATTATACTACTGGGGATCTTTATTTCTTTAGCAACCTCTCTTTAAGGGACTACTTTGAGCTGTGTAAAAACCTTGAAAAAGGCTGGCCGCTTCAAAGGACTTATACAGATATACTGGCAGGGAAATCACAGCAAAAAAGCCAGAAAAATATAGAGAAAGTACTTATTTTTAAGCAATAAGTCACAGTGGCTCAATGGAAGGGTTAAAGATCCAGATTTTCTTGGAGTTTTGATGAATAAACTTCAAATGAAAAATAAAATGGTTTGGAATTATTCATCAATAAATCAGACTGAGTAAACAAATCAATTGCTTATTTCTTATAAGCAACTGAACACTAATAACAGATAGTATGGAGAATAACTGGTAAATTATGGGGTTGAAAGATCCCAAGGATACCTTTTTGGGATGAAAAATGAGCTTTTCAGGGCCCCTAAAGAGGGTTTTGCTTTTGGGCTAAGGCTGGAAAGCAAGCCTGGACATTTTTTTCACGTCCAATTGGTTCTGTCAAACTGCTGTTGTTAGGTCTGCAGGATTTCTGTATTATTTTAGCTACAGGATCTTTCATTATGTTAATTTCATATTTTGATGATCCTGCATATATCATTTATCTTTATTGTTTTTATTTGATTCAAGTGCTAAAAATGGATGATTATTGATTTTCCATCATCTGCTGATCACAACTGTAATTTTCAATAATTTTTACAATAACTTCTTGATGTTTCTTCTCATATGTTTGAAAACCTGGATCTGTCTGTGTTGTGGTAATCTTCAATATTTCACATTTTAAATAAAGATGTGTTGTACATATTTTTTTGTAATTTTTTTTATAAATTATGTTTTTGGATCAAACCCTACGCATATGTGACTTTATTAGATATGCATGGATGATCCATGTAAGTTGTAGCTGTTACAAGCGGTACCTTCTGTCATTTAAGTTGTCAGGCAAATAAGAGGCGCAGAAGAACGGGATCTGATGTGCACAGCTGCGTACTTTAGCTAGTGTGGTGACAATTTTGGTGAACCTCAAGAAAAGGTGGAAAAATTTTAAAAGTTTTTGTTCTTATTTTTTTATCCTATCATCAAAAAAAAATTCTTCTGTTCCTATGATTACTTTACTTCTTTCAAATTTCCCAAATTATTCCCGGCCTAGCAGTTTAGGAAGGCGTCTCCATGCGCTCCAATTCACAGGTCCTCTGTTAAATCCCTCATTTTTGTGCTTACAGCCCAAATTTTGAGCCATGTGTGCGCATGGACAGCCATTCCACTTCTCATCCTCATTGATCAGTTCCATCCAGCTTGCCATCATTTGAATTGACAATGAAGACTGCCGCCAATCTCCTGATTGATCAAAACTCTGATCCCCCTTGCCTCAGTCTCATCTGAACCAAGCATCTTCTGGATTTGAAAGGTGTTGTGCATCCATTTCAACAAGAAACTGGTTGGGTCATCTGCTCAAGATCAATGCTGCAGCATATCACCCCTACACTCTCATCACTAATCCCCCTTGTTACTCTCATCCTCACCCTTTCTTCAATTGGTCATGCCCATAATCACCCTGCCCATAAGCTTTAAGAACACAATGCTGGCAATGATGGGGGAGTGGATCAATCTATTTGTGGGGTTGCTGATGAAGAAGGATGAGGATGATAACTCAAGTACATTCCTAGAAGAGCATGCTTCCGCCACCCCCCATCATCATTGTCTCCGCGGCTGCTTGAAAATTTGCCAGCGCCAATCAGCAACTTTCAGAACCTTGCTCATCTCACTTTCAGGCAATCTCTGCTTAACTGTTGCCTGTTGCGGCCTTGCATCTGAAATTCCCCAGAAAATCATCCTCCTGCTCTTCATCAACGTTGACGCGCTGGTTTCTTTGTTTTCTCAAACTATTTTTTCCCCATGTAACTATCTTCCTGTCTTTTATTTGCCTTTTTTTAATTACTATTTTACCTTATCATTTCATTGTCTCTAAAGAAAAAAATTCTGCACTCATTTTTAGTCTCAATTGTAAATAGTCAACAGGATCTCCTGCCCATAAAAGGAGGGGAAATCCCCTGCCTTTTTGCGGGATTATCATCAATCTTATCATCAATAATCAAAGAATAATCATCTAAGAAATCAATCCATGGGGCCCTTCCACTTTTTCTGAGAATCCTTATCCTGGGTACATCTTTTGATTTCCCCTTGATCCTTTGAGCCTCCATACTCAAATCCTTTTGATTCTTCCCCTGTGACCTGATCCTTATCACCAACCAATAGCTTTGCTGCTTTAAGAAGAATTGGTTGGGTTGAATTCTTGAGTGTGTTATGCCACTCCTTTAATCCCTTTCTTCAACCACTTGGGTCTTGATCATTTATTTGATTGTCTTCCGGAACCAATCACGTTTGACTGAGAGGTTTCTTTAAGCTTGAAACCTGGAGCTTTGAAACTCCCTTTATTCCATTCAAGTTGAATTCTGGCATGATATTCTTGAGTCCCTTGAGAAGTTTTGGGTCATTCTAGTTCAAATTTGTTACTGCTTCTTCTAGATCTTGGTAAAACATATTGCTTTGTTTTGTACAGCCACCCAAATTTATCTGGAGCCCTTCAAGCGCTTGATTGTAGAGAGTTGGTCAGGTTCATTGAGTAACTGGAGGTTGGTTGGGATTGAGTTGATCTTTCCTAATCTTCTGCTGACAACAAGAGTTATTAGCTTGTGTGAGTTGGTAGTTACAAATGCCTTTTTCTATTGAACTCTTAACAAACCTTAACTCAGTTTGTTCAAGTCTTTTCCCGCAAGATCTTGTCTAAGATAGTGTTGTTTCCATTGCTACCGACTACTATCACAATTCATGCTTTCCTTTGATTCCTTATTAACAAGGTTCTGGATCTTGATTCTGGTTATATTTAAATATTTTTGTAATGCTCAGGAGGGCAGCCTAAACAGCACCTTTTCCCCTCCACAGAACTGCCTCAGGCTAAGAACTGTTTGGAGTCTTACACCTGCAAATAAGTTAAATTATGACAGATGAATGCACTTCTGGCTGCTTTATGCAAGTTTAGCCCTCTTGAGGCAAGCAGAATGTGTGTAGGGATTCAGGAATGCGCGTGGGAATTGCAGCAAAACACATTGTGAGTGTAAATCCTAAAATATTCACAACAGATCAATTCTGACTGAGTTTTAGGTGTGAAACCTATACATTACAATACATTTCAATTATGGGAATGGCCAAAGAAGTGCCTGGGTGATGCTGTGACTTTTTGGTCATTCCCATTTAACTTATTTTAAATAAGAAGGGGATGGAATTCACAGGTGGGGTCAGTGAGTAAACCTACCTAATTTTGGATGGGGAATCCAAATCTCTAATAATTGTTTAGATTTCCAACCACTTCTTTAAGTTTTGAAATAATTTTCATTTTAATCATTGTTATTTCCCTGCTCATTTTTATTTCCCTTCTCATTTTTATTAATTCTAAATTTACAGGTTTTTCTGTAAAATTAGCAAGCTAACATTTACCCACTCCAAGATATGTATATATCTGAACAAAATCTTTGGGCTCAGCGTCTCTTGCTGGCTCTATAATTTTTCAAGTGTATAGGTCCATCCAGGATATTGTTTTCAGGGAACCATTCTCATTTATCAGCCAATTATACTATATCTATGACTAAGTACAATCTGAAATCTTTTCCTTGCATTATTTCCTTCTTGTATTTAAGGATCTTGCTGACTTTCCCTTTTTATTTTTAAGGAATTTTTTCAATGGTTAACTCTTGTGTAGGAATTGTTTCTCCTTCTCTAGGGTGGAAGTGCTTAATTAAAATGACTGGGAAGACAGGGTGATTTCTGAGTATTTAATTATCCAGGATAAAACCCACAGCATTCTTCCAATCAAGTTAGCTAATTTTTAAAGGTCCAACAAAGGCTGGTATCAGTTTCTTGTTTCCTGCTAAATTGTTCAATCTAATTATGGAAATCAATACATGATCTCCTATTTTAAAATCAGGTTCTTTGTGGGTTTTATCCCATCTGTTGATTCTATTCTACCACATGCTGTACAAATTTAGTGGCTTGTTTGTTTTCCATATCTATCATATTATTAAAATCAATTTAAGTTGGGTGGATATTAGATCACTGTTTTTTAAGGTTATCTTTGAGTATCTTGGCTATCCATCCTCTTTCCAATATGTATGGAGCTTCTTTGGTAGTAGAATGCCTGCTGCTGCTGTAAGCCATCTCCTATATGGGTAGTAGGCTGACCCAGTCATGGTAGTATCCATCAGCATTCTTATATTATAATCAAAAGGGGGAGAATCTTCTGAGAATTTCTTCCAGACTCTGAATAATTATTTCAGCTAATCCATCTGTCTGGGGATGATAGGATGTAGAGAAAGCTAATTTCAGATCTCTGATACCAAAAACCTTGCATTCCTTTAGCTACAGAGAGTGATATAAGATACTGGAATAATGATAATAATGGTATTCTAATGATAAACATGTAGAAAGCTCAAACAGTGGATATGTTAAGAGCTGGTGCAAGGTTTAATTGGTTTGGTTAAAAGGGCTTTCAGTTTGTTATAGAAGAGGGGCCACAGTTGTCAGCCTCCTCAATGCCAAGACCCTTGCTATCCTTTAGCTACCAGAGGTGATAGAATAAATAATAAATATATTATTTAATAAATTCAGCAAAGATCCTTATAATATTTGGATAAAGCTTATTGCAAGGTTAATTGGTTTGGATATGATTTATTTTTATAAATCAATATAGATAAATTGATTATTAAATATTTTTATAGAAAGGCCACAATTATACTGGTGATCTTTAACACCTATCTTCAGGGAATTCAGTATGAAAACACGTAAGCCTGTTTACTTTGGGCTCTTTAGTTTAAAGGATATTTTGCCGAGGAGTGGAAGGGCTTTGTAACAAAGCTGCCACAACAGGGAAAGGATAATAAGACTCACTGGTATATTATTAAATCCTTTGGGTACCTGTTTTGGACGTGCACTGATGGGTTAAACCTGTTTAAATTGATAAAAGAGGGTTGAGGACATATATTATTAAACCGACTAAAGCCATGAATCACTTACTTATCTCTTATAAGTATTTCATTACCTTGGAAAGGTGTCTGGATTTAAATATAACTGGGTCTGTGGGTATCAATATCCTCTAAAGAGCTCTTTATTTATAGCTTTTGGAGTCCAAATATTGTCCTTCTGAGTGGTACAGGGGCTCAAAGGGATGAACAATGAGGCTAGCAGGGTAACCAGTGGTAGCCTGTCACGTTTTCTTGGTTCTGTAACACGGGTAGCATCTAATTCCACAGGTATGGGAATTATTCTACTTTATAATTGATGTTTGGACGTGTGAATAACACTAATCTGTCCTTTTTATTTATTATTTAATTAATTATCCTTAGTAAATGTTTTCAGTAAGTTAAGAATTTTTTTAATATACATTCCTACTGATATTCTGATTTCAGGTGAGTTCTCATTATGTATTAAATAACTGGAGTAAATTCATGATATTGATTTTACTCCTTATTTTTGAAATACAGTTGATTTCCTAAAATAATTACATAAAAATGTAAGTCATGGGTATTCATGTAATATTTTGACATCTTAAGTTTTCTTAGTTTGTTAAAAAAATTTTGATGTCTAGAAATTTTCATAATACTATATTAAATTATTTTAATATATTTGTAAAAGTAGTCATTATCTCATTTTCGACATTTTTGGTACTGTGAATTATATTTAATAAAAAATAAGCATGAAGGTTATTTAAGTATTTTTATATAATTTTATGTATTCTTAGACTATATACTATCCACGGGAACATTTATTACATATGTAGAATGTTCCCCTGTAGGTTGTAGAATGTTGACATGGTACCTAGGTTTCTCAGGCCCCCTGTCACTTTGTCAAAGCGTAGTCCCGCAGCTGCATACTTGTCAGAGGCCTGGGGCTGCGTACAAGGATTTGAAAGAGTGAAAGATCTATAGCTCAGCCGCGCGGGGGTGCATTGTCTGACATGGCTGCATGCGGGAATTGTGACAGAACACATTTCCATCTGTAACTCCTAAAATATACACAACACCTCAATTATGACTGAATTTTAGGTATGAAACCTATAAATGACAATACATGTGAAATATTTAATTGGCCAAAAATTTCAATAGTGGTGCCGTGGTGTTTTGGTCTTTCTTTTCCTTAATTATTTAAGAATATAAGGAGTTGGATTTCATGGGTGGGGTCAGTGAGTGACCCTACCTATTTTTGGTTGGAGAATTCATTTTTGCAAATATTTACGGTTATCCTTCTCCTTCTTAGGTTAATTTTATTATAATTTTTTTATGTTGTTTATGTTACTTTTGCAGCTTTCTCTGCAATAGTAGCAAGCTGACAACATTATTATACTACTGGGGGTCTTTACAGATGAAAAACCTCTCTTCAAGGGGCCTCCTTAGGCATTGCAAGAACCTTGGAATGAAGATGGGTGCCTTAGAAAGGTCTTATTCCACTGATATGGCCTAGGAAAACAGCACAATGACCAAGACAGGAAGGGAAATACTCACTCTGAGCACTTTACCACAAAAATCCTTCAATAATAGGAAGGGTTTTGGAGAAGATGGTGTGGGTTCCCTTTACTAACTTCAATGGGTTGATTAGTTTTTTGAGAAATAAATATTAATACTAAAGACTAGGTCATAAATGCCTTGCTTATCTCTTTTATAAGAACTTGAATAACAATGAAACTGTGTATGATTGATAATAATAATTACTGGTAAACTGATGGGGGATAATAGGTCAAAAGAGGTCTGTATAAATAACTTTTTGGGGTGACTATGAGCTTCCCAGGGTATGTAGGGAGGGTTCTGATCTTTTCCTGAGGCTGGCAGGCTAGTCAGGGCAAGATCAGAACGTCCACTTAGTTCTGTTAATCAGCTGAAATCAGATCTGCTGGATTTCTGTGCTATTTTAGCCACGGTATCTGTTAATCTGTTATGGCCTAAATGTGATCATTCTGCACTCATCCTTCATTTGTACTACAAATATTGTTCTAAAATGTGGACAGATTTTAAAATTCACTGATTTTTAAAAATCTGCTGAGCACGTAGGTAGTTTTTAATAATTTTTATGATGGATTCTAGTATTGTTTTGTGGTCTTTGAAGATCAGGACAAGTTATTTACGTGGTAATCCTCAATATTTGATTTATTATAAAAAATACTTAAACTTAGTTTCTTATTGATTTTGTTTGAGTTTTATAGTTTTAAGACTATTACTAATGCATATGTCAGGTTATTGCATATGCCAGCTAGCCCTAACTAGGTTTTAGCTCTCTTGAGCGGTAGCTGGTTGTCAGATTTGTCACAACTGATCCAGGCTTGGGGATCAGTCAATTCAAATGCGCGGGGGGAGGATTGGCTGGGTGCGTGGAAAAATTAGCTTTGCGCGTGACCTTTGTAGGTAGGAATTTTTATCTAGGGGTATTTAGGCCTTTGTAAGGATGCGGGTCTGCGGGCTGGAATTGTGACATAACACATTTATGTGTTTAACTCCTAAAATATACACAACAATCCAATTCTGAGAAAAATTTAGTTGTTCAACCTATAGTTGACAAACAATGTGAATCATTGAAATGGCCAGATAGTGCCATATTGTTGTTGTGTCTTTTGGTCCCTTTTTTATTTAATTATTTAAAAATTGAAGGAGTTGGATTTCCAGGGTGGTGTCAGTGAGTAAACCTACCTAATTTTGGGTGAGGAATCCATTTCTGCAATAATATTTGTTGATTTATCTCTTCTTTTCAATTAATTTTCCTTTTCTTTTTTCATTGTTTCTATCATATTTCTTCTGATACTTTGACGAGTTGCTCTGTACATGTTAGCAAGCTGACAGCTGAAGTAGTGCCTAGCGTATAATGAAGGTTCCTCAACAATTAATAGGTAAATTTGGGATCTCTATCACCTATGATAATTGTGGGAACTGCGAAAGCTGCAATGAGTCTTTTCCAAAATAGAAGTGAAACTTCCATAGCTGTATCTTCTTTTTCATTTGGTATCAATTTAGCATTCTTGGACAACCTGATTACTATAACTAGGACTGAGTTATAAGAATATGCTCCTCCTGGAGGTAGTCCATGTTATAATTATTTCCAGCAATTAGGTTAGGAAAATGAGCAGTATTTAAAGAAAAAGAAATGCTGGACACCTTGTGTCAATAATTTCTTGATGGGCTCTCACAATGGGGCAACACGTTGGATGATATCATGGATGAATTTGATTGGATGATGAATGGATGGATGGAAAACAGCAGGGAGCAGAGCTCCTTAAGTACAAAAGATTGGCCTCTTGTGAGCCCATGATACAACAAGCCAAAAGGCATATTTTCCGCCCCAAAAGAGCTCTACAGGCTCTAAAGGCCTTGTTACTTGGTTTGGGCTACATCATCCCACATGTCATCAGGCTCTGAACCTTTACAACCAGCCCATTCCAGTCCATTCTGGTGTTTCCACCCTTACGGGGCTGAACCAGCCCCTGTGCTTTTCAATCCCTGGGCGGGTTGTCTGTTACAACTGGTCCTATTGCCTCACACACTGGCTGGTTGCCTTATGCAACCAGCCCCTGGCCATACAAATGGCCAGGTGGGACCCAGGACCCACCTGAGTCCGGTCTCAGACTCACATGGGGGGGTGTGACCAGCAGACATGCTGTCCCCCCCCCTCTCTCTCAGATCCCTGGAGGGGGCAGTCAATTCCCCCTACCAGGGGCCCTGGGGGTCAATACCCTCACGGCGTTGTCAATGGATGTGGGCTGGGGGGTTGTCAAATTCCCTCAGCCCAGTTTCTCCTCCCCCTTGGTAAAGGGGGGGGCAGAGAACCCCTGGTCTCTGCTTTTCTTCAATGGTGGAGGGGTGATCAGATCCCCCCCACTGCCGTTCAATCTCCTTGTGGCCAGCCTCATCATCCTTTACGCAAGGGGGTGATGAAATCCCCCCTGCCCTGACCGACCGCCTTTTTGCAGTTGGTTGCTGGCTGGTTCAACCCAGCAAGGCACCCCCTCCCCCTTGCAATGGCAAGCGAGGGGAGGGGGAGGGAGCCAGCGCCGCTGGCCCTTGCTCCCGCGGCAGTGGCCATTGTTTGCAACTGGCCGGGCCCGCGCGGCGTCGCACCGGGCAGGATCCCTTGGCCACGGCGACAGCCACGCGTGGGCCAAACCAAGGAATACAATCGGCCTCAAGAGGGCCAGGGCAAGGGCAGCAACCCCAAGCGGCCTGCAACACAGGCGGCGGCCCCAATGGGCCTCCCCAAGCCCAAAACCTGAGACAAACACACTTTGGCAGGCCAGCCCGTCTGGCCAAGTATGTCCAAAATAAACCTTTGGCATAATTATGCCCATAAAAGCCCATCTGGCTGTATTTGCCCATATCCCCCACCAGTCCCGTTCGGGCCCGTGTACCAATGAGCCTGTTTCACCCGTTTTGAGGCAAGTTTCCCCAAATCAGTGACATCCACACAGGCCTGTATGGTTGGTGTGAGTGTCCAATGGGCCAGAGAGGCCCATATGTGCATCCCATTTGGATTACACTTATACATAGCACAAGCGTAAGTGCATACGTATTTTAACACACCCCCTTAATCCAAAAGGGGTGACATTTGCATGTTAGTCACAAAGCCTTAATGCTTGTTCATATCTAAAGTCTTAGCCAAGATATCCTCAATCATTGCTCCAGTGGGCATTTACCTCAACACAATCTCCTTGCAGTTAACTGCATTGCGAATATAGTTATAGTGAACATCAATATGTTTTTTTCTTGAATGGAACACTTGGTTTTCCGCCAATGCAATGGCAATCTGGTTATCAGAATAAAACAAAGCAAACCCTTGTGGTTTATGTGTATCCTATTAGACTTTTCTCAACCATTTTGCTTCCTGTGAAGCTGCTAAGTAAGCTCTATAATCAGCCTCTGTTGATGAGAGACTTATTGCTGACACCTTCTTGGACATCCATGACACCAGACTCTTACCTAAAAAGAATCCAAAACCAGATGTTGATTCCCTAGTGTTACCATCTGCCCAACTTTCATTGAAATAACCAACCAAATCAAAGTTTGCTGACTTTTTAAACAACAGTCCCAGACTGTGCATTCCTTTAAGATACCTCATAAGTCTCTCAAATGCTGACCAATGCCTCATGGTTGGCTTCTCTAAGTTTTGCAACAAGACACCAATTGCAAAAGAAGTATTGGGCCTTGTACACTGCCCCAAATAATTAAGAAATCCAATAGCTGACCTGCGGTTGTTCCCAGATTGAAAAAACTCCAGATACTACTCATCTGTAGACTTCTCTAAACCAATGTTTGACTGCATGGGAGTACCAAACTCCTTTGCATCCTCTAAGCCATATTACTTAAGAAGAGCTGCCACATAATGGCTCTGGTCTAACTTAATACCATTCTTGCTCTTACTGACTTTCATTCCTAGCACCTGATGCGCCAGACCAAGATCTTTTATCTTGAATTCCTTTTTGAGTGTCTCCATGACTCTCTCTTTACCATTTCCAATAATGAAAATGTCATTGACGCATACAAACAAAATTGCATCCTTTCTTACAAACAGAAAAGGGTGGACCTCATAAATCTTGAAACCAATCTGTATCAGTTTCTCACTCATGGTATTATACCACAATCTAGCTGCTTTCTTCAATCCATAACACAGATTTTCTTCATGGTTTCTGGGTTAGTCTCTACTAACCATTCAGGAAAAACATCAGGGATTGACATATAAACAGTCTCCTCCTCTCCAAGTTTTGCATTCAAGTATGCTGTTACAAAATCAGTTTTTCTGATTTCTTCACCCAACTCCACTGCCAGAGTAATGATTTACCCGGAGGTGGAAAGCCTTCCAGTTTGTGAGAAAGTTTCTTGGTAATCAATACCCTCTTTCTGCTTGAATTCCTGTGCAACGCATCTAGCTTTGAATCTTTTCAAAACTCCATTTGTGTCAAACTTCTGGTTTAACACCAATCTAGACCCCAAAATGTTCTTTCCTTTTGGAACAGAATCCCGCTTAACCATTTCAAATACACTATCATTTCTAGAGAATGAAATTCCTCAAAAATAGCACTCTTCCGGTTGGCTCACTCATCAGAATTCATAGCTTGGCCAAAGCTTTTTGGGTTAACACTGTTACCCATTTCTGAACTTAACTCCAGCACTTCATTGAGCATACACTGTTCCTGAAATGTATTTTCCTCATATCCTGTGGCAGAATAATGGGACTTCCATTCCCTGTACCTATCAACTGGTACTCAAACCCTACCAATCCTTCTTACTGGAGGTGGAGGCTCATCAGGTTCCAAATTAACTGACTCCCCTGAAGCAGGCACTGAAGCCTCTGGTAGCACGTCTGCCATCTCTTCATCTTCTGGAACCACATGTTCCTTGGCCTTTTCTGGTGAAAAAGGTGCTAATTCTATTTCTTTCTGTGACTTATTCACAACAAAATCTTCAATCCTATTGAGTGGAAAGTTACTTTCATCAAATTTTTAAATCCCTACTACGGATAACCTTTCTTGTCGCTGGAAAATAGATCCTATATGATTTACTTGTGAAATCATGGCCTAAAAGTGCCCCTGTTCTGGCTCTAGGGTCTAATTCTCCGACCATATCATTATGGTGGACACTATAATACACCAAGAAACCAATTGTTCTTAGGTTTGATGTTTTGGGATACAACTTCCAAAACTGATAATGAGGACTCTTCCCATTAACAATTACAATGTTATGCAACAGACTGACTGTACATATCAACCCAGCCCATAAAAACTTTGGTAGACAAGATTGAGGCATAATAGTTCTGAACGTTTCCAGTAAAGTCCTATTCATTCTCTCAATTTTTCCATTATTTTGTGGAGTACTTGCAGTAGTGACTATATGAATGATACCACAATCTTTCAATAACCTCTCAAACTCTTTACTCACAAATTCACCACCTGCATCAGTGATAACCTTCTCAATCTCCTTCATTAGACCATTCTGTTTCCATAATTTGAAGATTACAGAAACCTCCTCTATGGTCTGATCCTTAGATTGAATTGGTTTAATGATTAGTTGCAGTATAAACTAAATTGATGAAGTATCTTGCCCCACCAAGGGACTCTGGTGTGAATGGCCCTGCCAAATCAATGTAAAATTCCTCTCTAGGAGCATCAGTGCAATCTCTACTCTTTGAGTACACATTTCTAGTCTTATCCCCCAAGGTCCAACTCTCACAGTTGATGTCCTTTACCTTATGGCCACTTCTATTGTGAGCAACAGTGCTCAAAGCTGAGATTTTGAAGAATCTTGCACACAAAAGCTTGTTCCAAACCTTTCCACCAAGAAAAGTTCTCCAATTCATATCAATAACAAACTTATCTTCTTTAAGATAACAAATCTGGAAACCTTTTTTCCACAACACTCCAAGGGACACAAGGTTATAACGCAAATCTGGTACATAGAACATTTTCTCAAAAGGAATTTTGAAACCGATGTGATTTGCAAGAATAAATTTTCCAATTCCTTTAATCTGAATTGTTCTGACTTTCTGACCAATATTTAAAACTCCAAATAATCACTAAGATTTGAAAATAAATTTGGTTCAAAGAAAATGTGATCTGTACAGCCAGAATCAATAAAACAATAACATCCTCCTTCAATTCTCCTAATAGGAAAGAAGCTTTATCAGTAACTGATAAGTTATCTTCTTTGAGGTTAATATTACTCACTTTGTAATCAATCAAGTCCATTTCTTGATCCTCATCAATTTGGGCCTTCTTCTTGGGGCCTTCTTCCCCAACAACCATTTACATTGGACCATCAAACGCCATCATTGCAATGTTTTCAGTAGTGAGATTGACATCCTTGTCATTCTCTTTGTAGTTATTCCTCTTCTTGGCCTCTTTGAAATCCTTAGCTTAATGCCCCTTATTCTGAAATTTATAGAATAAGAACTTGGACAAATCCTTTTTTGCCTTCTTGCAAGATTTACCAGTCTTTCAAACAAGGGCTGTTCCAGAACCCCCTTTATCTTGAACTGAAGATCATACTTTTCAATCCTTTTCAGCAAATCCTCCTCCCCAGGAAGAGGATCCAATTTTGAAATAATTCTGACTAAAGAATCAAACTCCTTTGGTAGCTTTTGAAGGATTAAGAGTGACAAGAACTCAGGACCCATGTTAAATCCTGATGACTTAAACTTGGTTATGCTAGACCTAGCCTCTGAAACAAAATGTTTGCAATTTGAATATTGTAACTTAAACATTTAATTGAAAGCTATACCCTTCTGGTGAACAGAATCACCAGCATACTTGGACTTAAAAAACTTCCAAAGGATGCTGCCCCTCCTTCTCTCATCTTCCCTAGGAGTATCAGCGACCCATGTCACATGATTCTAATCAAGATGCCTAAATATGAGATGATAAGAGTTTTGCTCCACTTCTGAACTGATCAAAGTGTCATCTGCATCCATTTTCCCTCCACAACAGATGTTGTCCAGATCACTATCCATAAGGACAGCCCAAGCATTATAATTTTGAATGTTCAGAACTATCTTGGTGGAGGTAACATCAGGGATATAGGACATCTTCTTGGAAAACTTGAGGTCTTTAAGGTTCTCCAGAGTAAGGTACAAGGGTCTAGATGGCTTGGAAGTAATGATGATTTTGGTACTGATAATGTGTTATAATTATGTCCAGCAATTAGCTAAGGCAAAAGAGCAGTATTTGAATCAAAAGAAATGCTGGACACCTTGTGTCAATAATTGCTTGATGGAATCTCACAATGGGGCAACATTTTGGATGATATTGTTGATGAATTGAATTGGATGATGAATGGATGAATGGAAAAAAGCAGGGAGAAGAGCTCCTTAAGTAAAAAAGATTGGCCTCTTGTGAGCCCATGATAAAACAAGCCAAAAGGAAAATTTTCCGCCCCCAAAGAGCTCTACAGGCTCTACAGGCCTTGTTACTTGGTTTGGGCTACATCAGCCCTCATGGCATCAGTCCCTGAACCTTTACAACCAACCCATTCTGGTCCATTCTGATGTTTCCACCCTTACGGGGATTAACCAGCCCCTGTGCTGTTCAATCCCTGGGACGTTTTTCTGTTACAACCAGCCCCATTGCCTCACACACTGGCTGGTTGCCTCATGCAACCAGCCCCTGGCCATACAAATGGCCAGGTGGGACCCAGGACACACCTGGGTCCGGTCTCAGACTCACATGGGGGGGGGGTGACCCAGGGACATGCTGTCCCCCCCCTCTCTCTCTCAGATCCCTGGATGGGGCAGTCAATTCCCCCTACCAGGGGCCCTTGGGGTTGATACCCCCAGGGCGTTGTCAATGGAAGTGGGCTGGGGGGTGGTCAAATTCCCTCAGCCCTGTTGCTCCTCCCCCTTGTTAAAGGGGGGGGCAGAGCACCCCTGGTCTCTGCTTTGCTTTGATGGTGGAGGGGTGATGAGATCCCCCCCACTGCCGGTCACTCTCCTTGCGGCCGGCCTTTTCATCCTTTGGGCAAGGGGGTGATGAAATCCCCCCTGCCCTGACCAACCGCCTTGTTGCAGTTGGTCGCTGGCTGGTTAAACCCAGCCAGCCACGCCCTCCCCCTTGCAATGGCAAGCAAGGGGAGGGGGAGGGAGCCGAGGCCACTGGCCCTTTCTACCATGGCCACTGGCCCTTGCTTCCCCGGCCGTGGCCATTGATTGCAACTGGCCGGGCCCGCGCGGTGTTGCACCGCACGGGATCCCTTGGCCGCAACAACAGCCCCTCCCGGGCAGTTAGGCCCCGCATGGGCCAAACCAAGGAATATAAGCGGCCCCAAGCAGGCAGTGGCATGGGCAGCGGCCCAAAGTGGGCTTCCACATGGCGGGCAGCTCCGATGGGCCGCCCCAAGCCCAAAACCTGTGAGAAACACACTTTGGTGGGCCAGCCTGTCTGGCTAAGTGTCAGCCTCCTGGATGCCACAACCCTTGCTATCCTTTAGCTACCAGAGGTTATAGAATAAATAATAAATATACTATTGAATAAATGCAGCAAAAATCTGTAAAATATTTGGATTAAGCTTATTGCAAGGTTGATTGGTTTGGTTATGGTTTATTGTTATAAATCAATATGAATAAATTGATTATTAAATATTTTTATAGAGGGGCAAAAATTATATTGGGGATCTTTAACATGTCTCTTCAGGGATTTCAGTATGAAAACACATAGTCCTGGTTACTTTGGGCTCTTTAGTTTAAAGGATATTTTACCCAAAGATAATATGTATATAAAATACATGGTAGAGTGGCAGGGCCTTGTAACCAAGCTTCCATGACAGAGAAAGGATAATAAAACTAACTGGTATATTATTAAATCCTTAGGGTATCTGTTTAGCATGTGCACTGATGGGTTAAACCTGTATACTGGGGTTATAAGGTTGTTCAGAAGTTTTAATTGATAAAAAGAGGTTGAGGACCAATATTATTGATCAGACTAAGCCGCAAATCACTCACTTATCTTCTCATAAGTACTTGATTTCCTTGGCACGGTTTCTGGATATAAAGATAATGGGGTCTCTGGCCATCAATATCCTCAAAAGAGCTCTTTATTTATAGCTTTTGGAGTCCCAAAATTATCCTTCTGAGGGGTACAGGGGCTCAAAGGGACGGAAACTAAGGCTGGCAGGGTAACTGTGGTAGCCTGTCATGTGTTCTTGGTGCTGTAGCATGGGTAGCATCTAATTTATCAGGGTATGGGAATTGTTCTACTTTATAATTGATATCAGGACGTGTGAATAACTCTAATCTGTCCTATTTATGTATTATTTAATTAATTATCCTTAGTAAATGTTCCCAGTAAGTTAAGAATTATTTTAATGGACATTTATATGGACATCCTGATGTCAGGTGAGTTCTCATTATGTATTAAATAAATGGAGTAAAATCATGATATTGATTTTACTCCTTATTCTCAAGTTTCAGGTGATTTACTAAAATAATTACTTAAAAATATAAGTCATGGTAATTTATTTAATATACTAAATCATCAGTTCTCTTTGTATGTCACAAAAATATTAATGCCTAGAAATTCTCATAAAAGTATATTAAACTATTTTAATATATCTTTAGAAGTTGTCATTGTCTTATTTTTGAAATTGTTGGTACTTTGAATTATATCTAATAAAAAATAAGTAAAAGGGTTATTTAAGTATTTTTATATAACATTATGTAATTTCAGACTATCTACTATCCATGGGAACATTAATTACATATTTAGAATGTTCCTGTGTGGGTTGTAGCATGTTTACACGGTACCTGAACTTTCTCAGGCCGCCTGTCACGTTTTCAACCCGTAGTAAGGCGGCTGCATACTTGTCAGAGGCCTGGGGCTGCTTACACAACCTTGATGGAGTGACAGGGCTGTATGTCAGCCGCGCGCGGGTGCATTGGCTGCTGCAGCTGCATGCGGGAATTGTGACAAAACACATTTCTGTCTTTCACTCCTAAAATATACAAAACACCTCAATTCTGACTGAATTTTAGGCGTGAAACCTATACGTGACAATACTTGTGAAATATTTCATTGGCCAAAAGGCTCAATGGTGGTGCCATGGTATTTGGGTTTTTCTTTCCTTAATTATTTAAAAATTTAAGGAGTTGGATTTCAAGGGTGCGGTCAGTGAGTGACCCTACCTAATTTTGAGTGGAGAATCCATTTCTGTAATAATATATATGGTTTCCCTACTCCTTCTTAGGTTAATTTTATTATTATTATTATTTTTTATGTTATTTTTGTTACTTTTTCAGCTTGCTCTGCAATAATAGCAAGATGACACCAAGTATGTCCAAAATAAACCTTAGGCCCAATTATGCCCATACAAGCCCATCTGGCTGTGTTTACCCATATCCCCCACGAGGCCCCTAAGGACCCATGTACCAATGAGCCTGTTCCACGTGTTTTGAGGCAAGTTTCCCCAAATCAGAAACATCCACACAGGCATGTATGGTCCGTGTGAGTGTCCAATGGGCTGGAGAAGCTCATATGTGCATCCCATTTGGATTACACTTATAATAGCACACGGGTAAGTGCATACGTATTTTAAAAGTCTAGCAGCAAATTCCATGTTGATGATTCCCAATATCTTCTTAGGTTCAGAGATTTTCTGAAGAAGGCCAAATATTTTCCCAGTAGTCCAGTTGGACTTTTGACATGCTTCACAGCTCGAGACATACTCAATGGTGAAGTCTCTACAATTAATCCACCAAGCTTTTTGTTTAACTTTTCCCAAAGTCCTGTTAGTGGATAAGTGGCCAGATGAACAATTGAAGTGGCATTGATATAAAATATACTTGATATTTTCCCCATCATTGAGGTCTATAACACTAAAATGTTGGTGCCTGTAGTATATTAACCCACCCTAGAGGGTTAATCTTCCATATTTTTAAAGTTTCTGGTATACTGTTGATCAGTTTGGCTGGGGGTGAACCATTTTCATGATGGAGATCAGAGTTTTTAGTTTAGAGTCATACTTTTCTCTTATAGATTAAAATAAGGCTAGGTCCAATTCACAAATGTGTATCCCTAAAATAGGAGCTTCTGGGTTTAATTCATTAATATTTAGTATGGGGAATATTTCATGATCTTATGCTTTGTGGGAAGTTTTTCTGGGTTCATTGGGTAGAGAATTCCTGCTAAAACTGCCAGCATTCTGGTTTTTAGCTCCAGCGTTGTGAACTATGATCATTTGTCCTCTATTTTTTTGTATAGAAATTTTCCATCTTAGCATATGCCTGCTAGGAGTCTTCATGTTCATGAGAGTCCTTACAGCATTAATATCAGTGATCACCACAAAATTAGTGTCTTCTAGCTAATCATGAAGCTTCTCTAATGACCATACTTGAGCAAGGCATTCCATTTGACTGGATCCATACCTCTTTTCAGTTTCTTTCACTTGCTGGATATGAAAAGTAAAAGTTTTGCTATTTTTTTCTCATTCTCTATGATATCCTGATGAAGGGTAGCTCCTATTCCATCCATACTAGCATCTATATATAGTTTGAATGGCTTAGAATAATCTGGTTGGATCAACACATGATCAGAATTCATAGAAATTTTGGAGTCTTCATAGTTCTTGGGCCTTTCATGATTTGTTTCAAAGACAGTATCTTTTTTACAGATCTCACACAGACTCCTGGTGAGTAAGGAAAATTTGGGAATATACTTCCTGTAATACATGCAAAAACTGAAAAAAAAATTAATTCATTCTTATTCCATGGCATAGGTCTGTTCATGACAGCAGCTATTTTTTTTTTTTGGTCAGCAGTCAAGGTTAGTCAAGATAGTATATGCCGTAGAGCTTTCAGTTCAGCATAAAAAAAGTTGAAATTCTTCATGAATAATTTAATACCACCAGAAGAGATATTCTCTAGGGCCAGTCTTAATTTTTCTACCTGGTTTTTTCAGGCATCAGTGTAGATGATTACATCATAAATATACACCATCATCCAACCTTGCCTGATAAATTTTCCTAAGACAGTATCCATCATTATTTTGAAGTGAGGGGGAGAATTTTTAATCCCAAAAGGCATCCTTAAATACTCATATTTAGCTAAGTGGCAGATAATCCTCATAAACTTTCTTCTTTCAGGATTTATAGGTGTCTGGTGACAACACTTCACCAGATCCATGGTAGTGATTTTTTTAGCGTTGGAAAAATTGTGAAGAGCAAAGTCAATTCTTGGTATTGGATAGTCATCAGCTTGAGTGTAATTATTGAGCACCCTGAAATCTCAAACCATTCTTGAATTTGCATTATGCCAAGCTATAATCACAGGAGTAGTGACATCTACCTGTTCATTGTGTCCTACTTTCCTTATAACTTAAAGAATTATTAGTTCTTGAATGTGGATATTAAGCGCTTCTGTAGATTTATAACTAGATGGGTAAGCTGGTCTTCTGAGTTTAGGAGAGTAGGGAGTTTAATTTTTAAGGTTAGAATCATATCATGTCCTTTGATGTTACAAATAGGGTGATCCTTGGTACAGAAAAAATTCTGGTTTTGATCTCTTTTCTGTTCTTTGGTCAGTTGATTATTAATATCTGCTTGAGAAAAATAGTCTGGGTTAAATGAGTCCAAGTGTTTCTCATAAGTATATTCAGAACTCTGAGAACTGATGTGACATATCTGGAATTGCTCGTTCCAATCACCTCCTACAATAAAATACCTTCCTTTTCTTTGAAAGAAATCTACTCCATATAGGCACAGGGTATCATTGCCTGATGTGAAATATTTGAAAAGTTTGAATATGAGTAGCAAGGTTATTTGGAGAAGGAAGGAGTATGGTAGGCTACTGAAGAGCCAAATGAGATGTATTGATACGGCTACAAAGAGCCAAGGACGGAGGGAAAGTACTTGTATAGTCAAGTGGAACTGATCTGAAGAGGAGGAAGGGACACCCCAGTTTAGTTGTCTGGTAATCAGATGATTTTTCATTCATGGTCCAAGGGAAGGACCAGTATTTATGGACAACTAGAGAACCCCAAAGGGGGCCTAAGTCAGCAGTTTAGAGACAACTAGAGAGCCCCATAGGGGGCCTAAGACATGGGTAATGAGATAATGAAAACAGCAAGATAGCAATAAGGTAACTAAATTTTTTAGTTACAGAATTTGAACATCAAAAAAACAACACACCACCTTAACTGACAAATTTAGGAACCAATTTAAGACCAGCAAACATTCCAGAGATTCATGAGAAATGAGAGGAGAATATGAGAATGATAGAGATATGAGAGTTGAGTAATAAATCACAAGACACCACCTTGTCAGGATATGAGATGGGGAAATGATAGCCTATTTTAAGAGCAGCAACAAGGACCTCAGGCATAGTTGCCTAGCATGATATGGGGAATGGTAACCTATTTTAAGAGGAGCAAAAAGGACCTCAGGCATAGTTGCCTAGCATGAAATGGGGAATGGTAACCTATGATGGTGATGGTGATGGTGATGGTGATGGTGATGGTGATGGTGATGGTGATGGTGATGGTGATGGTGATGGTGATGGTGATGGTGATGGTGATGGTGATGGTGATGGTGATGGTGATGGTGATGGTGATGGTGATGGTGATGGTGATGGTGATGGTGATGGTGATGGTGATGGTGATGGTGATGGTTTTAGAGATGAAGTTGGAATGGATTGGTGACAGTTATAGGATAATGGTGGTGGGTGACAGTATAGCATGATAAGGAATGTGGATATATGAAAGATAGAGGGTGGGGAGCTGGAGATATAGAGACAGTATTGAACAAAAGGAGAAAAGGATCCCAACACACCAGCCTGTTCAATACTGGATGGAAGGGAGGTTGATATGTTGTTGAGGTTGATTGGCGATTTATTGTTGTAGAGTAGGATGCAATGTTAGAGGTGGAGTGATGGTGATTGAGGTTGGTGGGTAAATTGTTGGAGGAGATGGAGCAAGTAAAGAAGTAGTAGGTGAAGCGGATGAGATGGATGGGAGTGATCAAGTGGTGGTTGAGGTAGTGGGTGGAGCGATTGAGATGGAGATGTAGCCATGGGTGGTATAGTAGCAGGTGGAGCAAACAAGATGGAGGAGATTGAGCGGGTAGTGATGTAGCAGGTGAAGCCAATGAGATTGAGGAGATGAGGAAATGGTATTTGAGGTAGCGGGTGGAGCGGATGAGATGAAGCAAGGAGAGATGTAGCGGGCGGAGCAATGGGAGAATGAGAGGTTGAGGACACATTGGAGCCACCAAGGTTGCAAAAAATGTTGCAAATGGTGAGTAGGGTGGCAGGAGAAGTTGTAGAAAAGTGGGGAGGAGTGCACAAACAAGGTCGCAAGCAATCTGTTGAAGAGTAACTAAAGATGTGAGAAATTTTGCGGGCAATGTTGGGACCAAAGTTGGAGGGTCAATGAACCAAGCAGTGGAGCCCAGGTGGCGCAAGCGAGCGCGCAAAGGTAAAGGAGGTGAGGATGGCTCAAAGGATGAGGGAGATTAGTATTGGAGAGCTCTGATCAAGTCCAGAGTGTACCTAGATTGTTGTAGAACCAGATTGGGATCATCATGACAAATGCAATGGCTGATGAGTAGAACAAGAGGTACCATTTATCCATCTGATGATGAGAGGAAGAAGATCCAATTGAGGATTGATGTCAATGGGTTCCAATGAATTTTGAGTTTGATGGGTTTGAATGGGTACTCTGGAGATGGCCAGCAAACTAAAGACATGACCAGCAATGGAGAAGAGATTCATGATGCACGTGCCACCAATGGTGGATTGATTGAGGGTTTGGATACCTAAGGATTGGATGATGGTTCTTGTACCAAGATGATGATGATGATGAAAATGATGATGAGATGGTGAGGTTGGAAGTGGATGATGAATGATGATGACGGAGGATTAAGAATAGACCGGAAGAGAGGGCAACAAATGCAAATTGGACAATGGTGAGGGTGACGGGGAACTTGAAGGAGTTGAGGATGAGCTTGCCTGTATTGGATGAAAGGGCTGAGGATGAGTATCATAATTCACAGAGGAATCCAAAGGAGAGGTTTGAAGGATTGGAACCAAGTAGTTTTTGAATCAGAGGGGAGGTAGGAGTAGGATAACAAGGAAGGAGTGTTTGACGTAGAGAGTTGAAGTGGTGGGAAATGGAAGCGGATAGGGTACCATCCCAATCTTGATGGATGAGATTCAAATTTGGATGATGATGATTAGTTCTAATCCATCGGCCTGACAGCGTAATAATCTGAATTTTTAAACCAAACTTTGCGCGTGGGATAGGATCAAACCGGTCCTCCAGAACAATGGTTGGGGTCTATCAGAGAGGATGCTTTGAACTTGGTTGGATGATAGAATCTATTAAGGGCCGGATGGATGAGTCTGATGAATGAGACACAGCTTGAGCAACAGGCAAACTTGATGGATTGGAGTAACTAATCCTGGGAGCCATGGAGTCAATAAATGAGTTCTTCTGAGTTTTCAAGCTTCCTGAGGATGTTGGAGATGAGGTATGGATTGGATCAAGAGTTTGGGATCAGGGCTATTAGGTCGTAGTGATGACCTAGTGAATCAACGATTTGAAGATGACGTTTGTCCAATTTGATCAATTTGGTGGGTTTGATGGCTTATTGCCACTCTGGTGAGTTGAATCTGGAGTGATCTTGGCTGGATGATATGAGCATGATGGATGATGGTGAGGAGCAAGGATTCAATCCAATGCATCGATGGTTGTCTGAGGTTGAGTAAGGTTTTGAAGGAATAGGGATGGTTGGAGATCATGAAAGAAAGGATGAATAGGAGGGAAAAAATTGGATTGTGAGAATTGATGAGATTGGCAATGAGACAACCAGTTGGAACAATGAAGTTGACTGAATAGCTTAGTGGGATGAGATTTCAGCTTTTAACCATGAAAAGTTTTAATATGAGTAGCAAGGTTATTTGGAGAAGGAAGAAGTATGGTAGGCTACTGAAGAGCCAAATGAGATGTATTGATTAGGCTACAAAGAGCCAAGGACGGAGGGAAAGTACTTGTATAGTCAAGTGGAACTAATCTGAAGAGGAGGAAGGGACACTCCAGTTTAGTTGTCTGGTAATCAGATTATTTTTCATTCATGGTCCAAGGGAAGGACCAGCATTTATGGACAACTAGAGAACCCCAAAGGGGGCCTAAGGCAGCAGGTTAGAGAAAAATAGAGAGCCCCAGAGGGGGCCTAAGACATGTGTAATGAGATAATGAAAACAGCAAGATAGCAATAAGGTAACTAAATTTGTTAGTTACAGAATTTGAACATCAAAAAAACAACAATATTCACTGAATCCATTCTGCAATAATACAAAGGCAATTCTTAATTTGAGGGATCCTTTAGTGTGGGGGAGTATGATATCTGTGGTCCATACCCCTACAGAATTCATAGATGAATTGAAGCTGCTAAAATTAGCTTGTGGTACTGGTAGTAGTTTTTCCTTCCAGTCAGGGTCTTATTTTTCCAAATAGGAGTTTCCAACACAAGATCAGAAGGCTCCACTTTCTATGAGTAAATTAACTGGAATTTTTTGGATCAAACCAGTGGCATAGCAAGTTTTACCAAAAGTGTAGCTTTTACCAGCAGAGGGCTTTGGGGTGAGGGTCTTATAAGACCTTCAGAGATATTGCTGATATTCAAGTTAGGATCCAATTGATGAGGTAGGTCAGAATCCTGTGTTAGAATTTGATAATTTTAGGAACAAGAATCTCAGACTTCCTATATACTATTTGATTATTTTCTTTTTCATTTACCTTTTTGGCCTCAGCCCTTCCTTGTTTTTTCTGACCGTCTCACACATTGTATTTTCAATTCTCTATTTCCTTATGTCTTTTTCTTCTCCTGTATTGATCATTGTTATTCAGCTTAAATACTGCTTGTAATTTTTCTCTTCCTTTTTTTCTTCATCAATCTACTTGTTGCCTGTCCTGAACCTGATCTCAACTACCCCTTAATATGCTCTTATCCTTTTTTTATCCCGTCTCTCATTATTCACCATCAGGTACCTTAATTTTTACTCATTTCCACTGATTAATGCTCTGACTTCATGAAATACACCGTAAGTTTTTACCTCCAACCAGTTTGCAGTCCCACTCTGCTCTTAACAACCCGGGAATCCACTTCAAAAATGTGAAATCTTACCCCAAAATAGCATCATGATGGACAAAGAAATTGAGGAAGGACTCAGCATAACCATTCTGGATGGTGACCATTTTAGTGAATGGCAGATGCTTATGGGAATTCATCTACGCTGTAAGACTCCAAAAGGTTCTGAGCCGCAGGCAGTTCTGTGGAAGGGAAAGGTGCTTTTTACAATTCCCTCCTGAGAATTCAAAAAAAAATCAATTTAACCGGAATCAAGATCCAGAACCTTATGAATAAGGAATTAATGGGAAGGTATGAGTTTGATAGGATTTGGTAGCTATGGAACAACACATTCTGAGGCAAGATGGTGCGGGAAAAGACTTGAAAAGATTAAGTTAAAGGTTTTTCAGAGTTAATTAAAACAAGGCAGGTTTAAGTAAAAAAGCCCACTAACCAACAATCTTGTCATCAGACAAAGATTAGGAAAGATCAACTCAATCCAAAACAACCTTGAGTTTATCAATGAACCAGCCCAACTATCTGCAATCAAGCGCTTGAAGGCAACCAGATAACTGTGAGTGGCTGTAACAAACAAAGCAATTTGTTTCATGAAGCTCTAGAAGCAAGGCAGTAAAAGATTCCAACAATAATAACCCAACACTTCAAAAGGGACTAAAGAATAGCATGGAAAATTTCAACTTTGAAGAAATAAAGGGAGGTTTAACACTCCAGGTTTCAAGCATAAATAAACCTTTCAGTAAAACATGACTGGATCCAGAAAGGCAATCAAGAATGATCAAGACCAGTATGGTCAAAAAAAAGGATTGAGGAGTGGTATAACACACTCAAGAATTCAATCAAATGAATTCTTCTTCAACCAGCAAGAGTATCTGTTGGTGATTACAGATATGGACACAGAGGGACAGAACAAAGATTTGATTATGGATGCTGGAGATCAAGGGGATATTCATAGATATACACAGTATGTTGCCTTTGAAAGGAATCGAAATTGACAAGCCTCTCAAGATCTAATTCTTTTGCTTTATCTCTTTCATACCAAAAATGAGAAGCTTTTTTTGCTTTTGGTCAGGGGTTAAACTATCCCAATAATTAGTTGCAAAGTTACATGATATTTCTCCTTTATGTTGTTCAAGAAGATTTAATTAATAATTGATTAATCTTTCTTGGTCTTTAGATCCACTGGAATGATCAAAAAAAATTATAATACATCATATAAAATTTAATCAAACACGCATTTCTTTAATAGCTTGTTTCAACCCAAATCTTCCATTTCATAACCTCCATTAAAATTCAGAAAGAATCAACTTATTTCAAATTGTATGTGTCAGAGTTACCCAAAAATAAATGGGTTTTTTCAAATCAAGTATTTCAAGACTTTCATCAACTAAACCCATCATTCCACATCATAACCCTTGGTTTCAAGCTCTGACTACATCACAAAAATCCTACCTCAAACCTCATCTGATAAATTTGATTCATTGGTCTTAATCTCTTCATTTACATCCTCATCACTTCATCACTTCCATTCATTCAACACTCTCATTAATTCATCAATCTCATCACTTCCTCACTTTCATCACATCCTAATTCTGATTGCTTCATCCCTCTTGTCAATTAATCACTCTCATGTTTTCCTATCCTCCCTGCGTAATCATTCTCATCCCCTCATCCCCTAATCACTCTCATCACTCTAATCCCCTAAACACTTGATCACTGCAAACACTTTAATGATCTCATTGCTCCGTCGCCCTCCTCACATTATCCCTTTCATCACATCCATCATCTCAAAACTTCATCCATTCATCCCCACTTTCATCACATCCTAACTCTCATTTCTTCATTTCCTTATTGCTTCATCACTTCATACCTGTTAATTGAATGGATGAGAAGTGATAAAAATTATCATATTGAAGGGAATAGGAACATTCTGAACAACAGCAATCACATGAGTTGAAGTACAAGGTGAAAACAAAGATGAAACTTAAGAGAAATCAAGATAGTGAAAGTAATTGAATGAAATGATACCAGGAAGTAAAAAGTGTGAGCCTAGAGGAGTGAATCAAATCAAGGCAGGTTGAGGGTGACAGTTGAGTGGTTGACAGCAATGAGGAAAGTTTGAGGATGAGAGACAATAAATAAAGAGAAAAAGAATGAGAAAATAGAAAAGGAGAAAAGAGTAGAATGAATATATGAATGAAACACAAAAGAGACAGTAGGCTTGTTGGAATGGATCCAAGTGAGATTGGGTTTGCGCAGGGGTGCGGGGGCTACTATGGATGGGATTTGATGTATGGGATTTGATGGATGGGATTTGATAGCTGCGCAGGGAGCTACTCAATGGAGGGATTTGGTAGCTGCGCAGGGAGCTACTTAGTGGAGGATTTGACACCCCTTGTGGCTGGTAGGATTTCAAGATATGGGAAGTGAGGATTGATGAAACGGAAGAGCTTGGAGAGTGGAATTTGGGGTAGCTCTTTTGTTAGCCCGTCGGCTATCATGTCCTCTGATGGTATGAGTTTTATCTTGAGATTTTTGGCTTGTAGTTCCTCCCAAATGGTCTTTGTTTTTATATCAATATGACAGGTTTTGGAGTTACAGCCAAATTTCTTTAACTTGTTGTCCAAACATTTGTCATCAATGTGATGTATACTTGGTTGAGTGGATTTTGCCAACATTTATGATACCATTCCTCTCATCCAGATGGCCTCAAGGAAAGATTCAACTAGTGGATTGAGTTTGGCCTCAGTGGTTGGGTGAGTTAAATTTTTTTGGCGGTAGCTGCTCCACACAACAGGCAATCCAAAAAGTAGGGTCAGATGAACGGATTGAGGATTCCTGGTTTTGAGGTCATTGTTTCAAGTGGTGTCACTGAAACATTGGAGTTGAGTTTCTTGATTTTTTACCTCCAGGACTAAAGAGAGACCCTTGGTGGCTTTCAGGTATTTCCAACAACGTTTCACTTTGTGCCAGTGATTTATCCCGGGCCATTTGAAGAACTGAGCTAAACTTGAGACAGCATAACTAATGTCTGTTCAAGTGAAGCAAGCAATATATTTCATCAAGAACAAGGCTGACCTGTAGTTAATGTTGAGTGCCTTAAATTCTTTGTGTTCTTTGTCAGTGGCTGGTTGTAGATTGAGGTTTGATTTCAATGGTATGGTGGATGGGTTACACTTGGTAAGTTTGAGTTCTTCAAGCCCGTGTTTAATGTGGTTGGGTTGAGAAAGAAAAATATTTTTGTTGTTTTTGAAGTATTTAATCCCAGGGATGGTGTTGGGATCATGAGCAGTTTAGTTTGGAAAACGTTGCAGAAAGTTTTCTTTGAACTTATTTCCAAGACAGACCAGAATTAGGTCATCAAGGTGAAAGAAGATCATGGACTGGAACCAAGGATTTAGATAAAGACAAGGGTTGGAAGACTATTGATGGAACCTCTGGCTAGAGAGCCAGGTAGTGAGTGTGTTGAACCAGTTGAGAGGATGTTGTTTAAGCCTGTACAGATTTTGATTTTTGCTTTGATTCTTTTGGAATTTTAGAGGGGCATGAAGGAAAGCACTCTTTACATTGAATTGATTGATAGGAAGTGTGTGATAGAGAACGTAGAGTAGTGCAATCCTGAGTGAAGCTGCTTTGCCAGTTGGGGAAAACATGTCTTGATAATCTAGGCTGTAAATATGATCAAATCCTTGTACACATAGTTGAATTTTGTAAATCAGTGGTTCTCCATGACAATTGTCCTTGAGGCGGTAGACCCACATTGTGTTGAGAGGATTTGCAGACTTGGGACCATCGTAGTCTTCACAGACTTCCATCTTTTTGATGCCTCTCAATTCTGGATCCATTGATAGGTCCCAATTTTTGTAGTCTTTGCATTTCTTGGCCTGTTAAAATGATTTGGGAAAAAAGTAGTGATGATATCCATGAAAATTGGGTAGATTGAGTGTATATCAATCGGGCAGAATTTGAGAGGGAGCCAGTTTGTCAGCAACCTCCTGAGATGATTGAGATGACTGGTTGTCATAAGACTCTACTGCTTCAGCTGATGATAAACTGTGATTGACAGGTTGATAGTTGGAAGTCATGACTGGAGAGTTCCTCTGAGTAGATTCAAAGTGCAGAATAGGGACATCAATGTTGAGAGAAGAGATGATTTATGGAGGGCTTTTGATGATAGTAGTGCAGGGAAGATACTTGACTATTTTGATGTATTTGGAAGAAATAATCAAGTTATCTGGCTTGAGGATGCAATAAGACAATAGATTGGGATTAAATCCTACAAGAGTGCCTTCTAATCCGCACTTATTGAACTTGTCCCTGCAAGATATCTTCAAGTTTAAGTAAACCACCCTGGAACCTAAAGGATGGAAATAATCCAAGGGTAGTGTCTTTTTTATGAAGCCTTTGTAGGGGGATTTCTCATTAGGGTGTTTTGGAATCTGATTGAGAATGAGGGTAGAGGCCTTGGACACTTCAGCCCAGAGATTGAGGGGTAGTTTTGAAGATCAAAGGATATTTCTGATGGATTTGGCAATGGTTCAATTGGCAAGTTCCACCCTTCCATTGTTTTTGTGATTGTAGGGTTCTGTTACAATGTGTTGAATGGAGTTCTCTTGAAAGAAGGATTTGAGTTCTTTGGAGGTGAATTCCCCTCCACAATCAGTACAGATAGTGGCGGGAAAGCATCCTTGTTTTTGGTTCTTGAATCTAAGAATGGATAAAATTTGAGGAAAGGCATCAGATTTGGAACAAAGAGGAATAGCGGACAAATACCCAGAATTGCTGTTGAGGATTTTCATGATATACCTCATCCCATTGCGGGATTCTGGATTGATTGGACACATCAGATCAATTTAGAGAGTTTCAAGAGGTTTGGAAGCATGGTTAGGTTTAGTGTTGGAAAGTATTTTTGCAATTTTTGAGAAAACCCAGTCAGAGAATGGAAATTTGTCTAAAAAGGGATGAGGAATTTTGGGATAGAAATTTTTCAATTGGTAAGGACTGGCCTGACCAAGTGATTGATGGAGATAAAGAAGCTTATTGTAATCAATAGTTTTATGTGTCAGATAGCTGATTTTAGAGTTGTTTCCAATGGAGTGAGGGAGGTTGAGAGCAAAGAGATTGTATTGAATGAAACCTTCAAAAGCAAGTGGTATGTTATGGAGAACCTTGAAAGATTTTCCACAGGCAGAAACCAAGCATTGTTTTTCAGAAACAAAAATTCCAGGTATAGTGAGATTAATAACAAGATTGGGAACAAAGAGACAGTCAGAGAGTCAAATGAGGGAGTTTCTCCATGAAAGAACCACTTTGCCTTTTCCTTTGATAGGGAGATTAGCTCCAGCTTTACCAATACTGATGTGTTCACCATTGCATTTTTGTAAAGAGGTAAAAAATTGAGTGGAGTTGAACATGTGGCATGATGCCCCAGAGTTGAGGATGATGCGGTGGTTGGCATTTACCTTGTTTATCCAAGTGGTTAGAAGAGCATGATAATGAGCAACTTTTTTGCTTTTGGGTTTCTTCTGAGCTCTCCATTTGGACTGAGCTTCTTTTCACCAGTCCAGAGCTAGGTGCTTGTGCTTGTTCCAGCACCCTTCCTTGGGATGGTCAGTTACGTTGGGATTGTGATATACTTTTTGGAATTTTTTAAGTTTAGAGGTTGGGGTTTTGGATCTTTTGGTTAAAAGTTCAGTTTCTCTGACAGGAGTCTTGGTGAGTTTTGATTTGGATTCATTATCCAGCTGTGTTAAATAATTCAGAACTAGATCAACCGTTATTTCCTTATCTGAGTGCATAACTTTCTGAAAAAGTGAATGAAGTGAATGAGGAAATTTGAAAAGAACCAGGTAAGCCAAAATATCCAAAGGAAGTTCAATACCAACATCAAGCATTTTCTTGAGAGAAATTTTGATCTTGGTGATAAAGGAGGTGATTGCTTTTGGTTTGAAAGGATGATATAGAATGTCATTGAAGAATCAAGCTTGATTCATTGTTTGAGAAGAGCTAAATCTTTCTTTGATTGTTTTCCAGAGGCCTTTAGCTGAGTTCATGTTGTCAGAGTTAACTAAATTTTTGTGCGTAATGGTATTGATTTTGGAAAGAATAATGACTCTATTTTCAAGATTTTCCATGGGCCTAAGAGTTTTGGTGTCATCTTTGAGGATTTGTTTTGTTCCTTTGATTTTGAGGAGGATGGTGATCTTGTCTTTCCAAATCAAGCAATTTATTTCTGTCAGATTTGGGAAGGCTTTGAGAGCACCCTTGAGCATAATTTTTGGGAAGCCGTCCATAGTGCCAGGTCCCTCCATAATATCAAAAGGTTAGGTATTTGTGCGATTTGGCTTTGAACTGTGTTAATTGAATGGATGAGAAGTGATAAAAATTATCATATTGAAGGGACTAGGAAAATTGTGAACAGCAGAAATCACACGAGTTTAAGCACAAGGTGAAAACAAAGATGAAAATGAAGAGCAATCAAGAGAGTGAAAGTAATGGAATGAAATCATACAAGAAAGTCAAAAGTGTGAGCCTGGAGGAGTGAATAATATCAAGGAAGGTTGAGGGTGATGGTTGAGTGGTTGACAGAAATGTGGAAATTTTGAGGATGAGAGACAATACAGAAAAAGAAAAACAATGAGAAAATAGAAAAGAAGAAAAGAGTACAATGAAGATAAAAAAGAGATACAAAAGAGACAGCAGGCTTGTTGGAATGAATCCAAGTGAGATTGGGTTTGGGCAGGCTACTACGGACGGCATTTGATGGATGGGATTTGATAGCTGCGGAGGGAGCTACTCAGTGGAGGAATTTGATAGCTGCGCAGGGAGCTACTCAGTGGAGGATGTGAAAATACCCAGTTTCAAAACCTCCCTCCATCACTCCATTGCCTCATAGCTTCATTGCTTCATCCTTTTTAATCTTTTAAAATGGCCCCTCAGCAATCCTAACCCCACAAGTCCACTAAACAATCCAATGGACCAGAGAAATAATCCACCAGGAACAAAAAACATAAAAATCCACCCCCATCAGCTTTGAAAGGCTCAATTCAGCTCAAAAGAGCTGATCACATGATCCTGGTAAACTGCCTCAAAATTCCCTCCAACTATGATACTTGCTTTGGATCCAACAATGGAACACAAGTTGGCCAACCTCCATCCTCTAAGTAATGGTTATTTCCTGATGGCCAATAAACTGAATATTAAAACAAAGTTAGGCTGTATCTTTCATCCAAACAGATGCGGTAGCAATTCAAGAACTATTGAACCAAGTGCAAAAAATCCCACTAAATTTCAACCTCCACTGGCTTTGGTAACACTGAACCAAATAAAGCAAACAGAATCAACCCAGTGGTTGATAAGTTGAACTCCATTTGTCCTTTTTATATTAAAATGGATCAAACTTTTGGAAAGAAGACCAATATCACCCCTTTAGCCACGTTTGATTCCCAACAATCAGATTCAGTTGATGCTAAGGACCTGGCTGTGGATGCTTGGCTTAGCAATGATGATCCCAATGAAACCTATGAGTGGCCAAAATCTGATTTGGAGGAGGGTATTCCAAAAGAGCCAACTGAAATCATGTTAAAATCAGAATTGATAAACAATTCAAACCCTTCCTTCAACCCATCACTTCCTTCTTTGGATTTCTATCTTCCTGGGGTGATTTCACACGACCACCCCACGTACTTTAGGGCAATTCTTAGATGATCGTGAGCGCAAAGGCATACAAAGTGCAAGGGCAAGTGCAAATAGCAAGACCCAGTTGCAAAGTGCGAACTTGGTTATGCCACTCAACAAACAGCAAGATGAATGGAATGTGTTCCGAAGAAGAAAACTCAACCTGAGTCCAATGTGATAACTAGGTTGCAGCAAAATGCAAGAACGGATGAAATTAACTAACTGAGGAGACAATCATCAGGCAAGGGGATAGCCCTTATAAGGTAATCCAAAGTGACTAGATACAACCTGGTGATGAGATAACTACAGGTGAAGCAGTGAGGCAATGAATGACAGGAACGGAATAGGAAATGAAGCAGTGGTATAGATCTGAGGTCTTAGCGTAAGTGCGAGACAATAGAATCTGAGCGTACAATTGCATGACAAATTGGGATAGGAGCAAGTGACGTTGAAGGTAATGCAAATGAGAGGTAATAGTGTATGCAGGGTAGGGACTAGTCCAATTGCAAACTATACAGTAGTGATGACTTGGTTAGACGTAGATGCAAACTAAAGAACAATGCATGACCAAAGATGGAAGTCCGAGGCTGTTGATTGGCCAGGGAAGGATATTGGATCTCATAATGGATGGCCAACCGGTATGGAGTTAATCTGCAAAGTTTGCAAGTATATACTGAGTTGATTTCCAAGATTGGAAGGTCAGCGCGAGCCAGAGGAAATAGCGGATTGCACCATTGATGTTGTGCTTTTATTTGTGTCATGCTTTTAGACTGGGGTAGATGGTAATGAGGAGAGAACATGTCAAAGTGGTGAAGACAATAATTCTTAAGTGCAAAGCTTGACATTTGCCCGGGTATAAAGACGCGAGCTCCTGCAAGCGTTCAGGTAAATTTTCCCATTGAATTCAAGTCGTTTAATTATCACTGTATACCCTTATACGTTACTTAATTCATTACCGAATAGATTTTTATAAATTTTGTAAGAATGTCATCATTGTCATCCCGCCGTTGCAAAAAATTTATTTGCTGCAACAAGCGATGTATTCCCAGTACTGCCATCCGAGGCCTCCAAGGCAAATGAGAGCAATTTCCCCTTCGCAAGGTGGCGTGCAACTTTCCTATAAATGTTGAGTTGACTGTCAAGGGTAATTTGGAATAATAGAGGGAGATGCGAAGTCGTAGGTCTGCCCCAAGGGTTAATTACAAAATACCACCATTTCCGGAGATCAAATACTTGGGGACTCAAGTTCCTGTTGATTACTAATCAGTACTAACTAATGAACTTAAAATAGTAACTCATTGTTTGCTTGTTTGCTAGTGTTGCCCCATTTTCAAAGATATACTACCAACACACCACCACCACCACCACCTAACTGGGGACCTCCAGCTGGAATCCCGGGGCCCCAGATGAATGCCAAGGTGCGAGGCGAGGTGTTTGGTGTGGAACCGGTAGGAGTTATAACCAAGGAAGCGAGGGAGGGGGAAGAAAACGCAGCGGAAAGAGAAGCAGAAAATGGAGGAAACGGAAGTGGAGAGAACAAAGATGGAGCGGCTGAATTAGAAGAAGGGAATGAAGGAGATGGAAGGGATGAAGTGGCTGGGACGGAAGGGATGGAGGGCTGAGGCGAAGCAGATCTGGTGTGAATTGTATTGCCGGTCAAAAAGGATGCAAGGCGCCTGACGGACAATATCAGAGAAGGCATGTTGGGTGTCCAAAGGAAGAGAGCGTATGAAGAGCTCTTGGAGGAAGGTGGATGGAATTCTTGACCAAAGCAAGCTTGGGTTGCAAGATGCGAGAAGATTTTCGAGAGGCACATTGTAACAGAAGTGCTGGTTCTTCAAAGAATGTCCGCATTGATCAAAAATGAAGACCTTGATACCTTTTGGTCCATGGTTGCGGAATTTACCGCAAATTGGGAGGATGCGTAAAAAGAAATGAAAGAAACTTTGTAATTTAATATATTTTTTTATTATTATTATTAAAAATAGAATTATTATTATTATTATTATTATTATTTTTAATAATAAGTGTAAATAAAAGGAAAATGAGAACAGAATAACACAGTGAGATGGAGGAATTAACTGATGAAATGATGGTGAAATAAGATGGGTTTTAATGGGATGGAATATGGAATGGAATGTGATTGAGTAAGATAAATGTGGAATGGAATGAAATAAGATTGGATGGGATGAAATGTGGAGTGGAATGGAATGGGATTGGATGGGATGAAATGTGGAATGGAATGGAATTGAATTGGATGGGATTGGATGGGAAAGAATCATGATTGCCAAGGTTTGCAAGGGTAGCTTGCATGGAATTCTCAAATCAGATTGGGTGAATTGCGAAGGTGATTGGCTGGTTCCCACGAGGTGCAATCTTTGTTGGACTGGAAGCCAGACCATTCAACGAGGTATTGAAGTTTTCCTTTGCGTAACCTGGAATCCAGAATACGGCCTACTTCCCACTCTTGATGATTGAGGAAAGTGACTGGTTCAGGAGGGGGATGAGTTTTGCCCGGGTATAGGACTCAAGCTGGCTCTAGGAGAGACACATGAAAGAGCGGGTGGATACCTTGCCATTTTGCAGGTAAAGTAAGTTTTAAGGCGTTAGGGGAGATGACTGATTCTACTTTAAAGGGGCCAAGCTTTCTTTCGGAGAGTTTGCCAGTTGGGGAGTGCTGCAAATGTTGCAAGCATCAAGCCATACTTGATCTCCTACTGCAAAGGTTGCAGCCAAAGTGCAAGATCGGTCTGCTTGCTCCTTTTAGCGCTGGTTTGCTTCTTTGAGGTTAGTTCAAAGTTGCGATTGAAGGGAGTAGCAGGTTGAGAAGGTGCTACGTGAAGGGAAGAGAAAGTCATGTTTCTACCATAAAGAGTTTGGAAGGGCAACTGTTTGGTGGAGGAATGAGTGGAGTTGTTGTAGGCAAATTTGGCTAGTGGGAGCCATTGCGACCAGTCGTCTTGTTGATAGGCAACATACATTCAAAGATATTGTTTGAGGATCTGATTAACTTGCTCGGTTTGCCCATCCGTTTCCGGGTGGTAAGCCGTTGAAAAATTGCCAGTGATCTTCAAATGTTGCCATAGCAAGGTCCAGAAGCTTGAGACAAACAGAGATCCACGATCACTAACTATATTATCAGGGAGGCCATGTTTTGAAAATACATATTCTATGATCAAGTTAGCCAAGTCTTCTGAAGAGGCCGTCACATTACTGCTTAAAAATAAAGCCATCTTTGAGAAGAAATCTACTATTACTAGAATAGCATCATATCCACTAGAAGAAGGTAATTGAGAGATGAAATCCATAGACAGCAAGTGCCAAGGACGAGGCGGAATTGGAAGTGGCTGAAGCAGCCCATACTTCCGGTGTTTTGAGGACTTGTTACAATTGCAATCATAGCACACGCTAACATAGTCTTTTGCTTCTTTGGTCATACCAGGCCAGTAGAAGTCTTGTGCAATCAATTGGTAGGTTTTATCCTGCCCATAATGACCAGCAAGCGGAGAATCATGCCGTGACTCAAAGATATCTAACTTAATGCAAGAATTATCTGGTACTACTATAGGATTATCATAAACTAAAAAGTCATTATCATGTATACTGTAACTACTATCTAATAAGTTTGCACTTTTGCGAAGTTTGCTGCACTTGGGGTTGTCGCGTTGAGCTTGTTGGAGTTCGGAAGCCAAATCTCGTAAGAGAGCGATGATCGAACTGAGTTGGGTAGATTGGGTTGAGAAGAGTGTCCTAACCTTTTCAGGGTTGTTTTGGGCAAACGTGCTCCCCCCCCTGGGTAAACGTTGTCCCAACGTGATAAAGCATCAGGAACTACCGCTTGTTTCCCAGGACAGTACGTGATTTTAAAGTGGAACTCAGAGAGGTATTTGGCCCAACATGCCTGTCTACGTGTGAGGACTTTTGAACTCATGAAATACTTCAAAGAATTATGATCAGTTAAAACCTCAAAGGATTCCCTAAAACTCAAAAGGTATGAACGCCATTTCTTCAAGCAATGAACGATTGCGAGAAGTTCCTTGTCATGAATCTCATAGTTAAGCTCTGCAGCAAGCAATTTGCAAGACTTGAAAGCTACGGGGTGAAAGAGAGAAGTGGAAGAAGAAAACTGCAAGATGAATCCTGCAATTGCATAGTTGCTTGCGTCTGTGTTGACAATAGTGTGAGCTAGCTTGTTGAAGTGAGCAAGTATTGGAGCAGTGGTGAATGCTTTCTTCAAAGCTTCAAACTCCAAAGAAGCTTGTTTGTTAAAAATAAAAGGAGTGTCTTTTTGAAGAAGGTTAGTAAGATTCACGGTTTTTTTGGCGTAACACGCAATAAACCTTCTATAGAAATTACTGAAACCAAGGAAAACTTGAAGAGATTTAACCAAAGAAGGTGGGGGCCAGTCCAATATGTGTTCACTCTTGGCTGGGTCCATTGATAGCCCTTGCTGCGAGACTACGACACCTAAAAAATGAAGAGAAGAGGAATGGAACTTGCACTTAGAGGCTTTTGCAAACAGGTCATTCTTGCAAAGTCTCTGTAGCACCTCTCACACATGTGCAATGTGATCTTTGAGGTTTTTCAATTAGACTATTATATCATTGAGATATACCACAAGTTATTTCCCTACAAGATCAGAGAAAATGTTGTTGACAAATTGTTGAAAAGTGGAAGGAGCATTGCAGAGGCCAAAAGGCATGATGGTATACTCATAACTGCCCAACCAGGTTCTCATCACAGTCAAATAATCATGACCTTCCTTAATGCAAATTAGGTTATAGGCACCTCGAAGGTCTAACTTTGAGAAATAAGTCACCAGGGCCAAATTGGGGTCTCTGGCTGACCAGTGACATGAAGTCACTTTTGTGGCCACTTTTGTCCCCCATAAGTATCAAAACATTCCCCATGAATTCAAAATGATTGATTCAATTTTTCACAATGCTGTACACAATATTTCTTTTGGGTTTCACTTTTATGGAAAACAAAAGTCCAGAAGATTTCACTGCTGCTGAAAATGAGAATCACCTTGATTTCACCTTTTTGGAAATTGGAATTCATCTGTATTTCCCAAATCATGAACTTTTAATTCTGCCATTTCCACCAAGATAAAACAAGAACTATTTCTGGAAGAAATAAATTTTGTGAAACATGTTGATTTTTTTACAGGGGAATTGATTTGTAAAGGAAGTTTGTTTGTTGGAAAAATCAAAATGGTTATAAACCATTTTCAGTTTTTGCAATTCTCAATTTTCACAGCTTGAAAATTATAATTTCAAAAAGCTCCGCATCTCCTACAAACAGTTGGCATTTTTTCCAAGGCCAAGATTGCAGGCCATCAAAATTCTATGTAACAGATGTGAGTATCCATACATGAAAACATAAATTCCCTCCCCATGCCAAATGAAATTGGTGCTAACTTTATTCCAAAAAAAAAAATATATAAATGAACAGAGAAAAAAATAAAGCAAGTTATAGCAAAATCCAAAGGAATTTTCTGTTCAGAGATGAGTGTTACACTCTTCCCAGCATTTCACCAAAAATAAATGTAACAAAAAGTTTCCGCCAGTGTCACTATGAATTCACCAGGTAATCACTTCAAATCAGCTCACAGTTCACTTTCTTTTTGCTGGTGCACCTGGGGCACAGGCCTTACTTTACTTGTGGGTAAAAAAGTGCAATCACGCATCATCCAAGGATCCCATCTTCAAGCTAATCCTTGGAGTTGGCTAACCCATCTCAGAGCTGGCAACATGGGCTTTGTACCTGGTAAAAAAACCTTAATTTAGCACATGAATGCCATAGAACTCAAGGGATTTCAAATGACCCAGGAGTATTTTTCAATGCACAGATCTCCCTCATATAATTTCACAAGGGAAAAACCTCAAATAAACTCACAGTTCACTCAAATATTTTAAAAGCTTTTATGGATACGGTTTTACAGGAAAGCCTTTTGTTTCATTCTTCAAATATTTATTCCATGTAAAAAACATGGATATCTCTGCCAGGAAATGCAGAATTTGAATAGATATCTCCCGAAATGTCTCACATGGAGGGTTCAAACAAACCCAAGGTGGCACTTGTAAACAGTAATGGGAACAAGAATCATACTAGGATAAAACAAGACAACCAGGCAGAGACTTCCAGAAGAAAAGCAAGTCAAATCTCCAATTCAGTTTAGAGCACCAACTCATTTCAACAAACTCCTCAACAACTGTCAAGGCATGTGGTGGTAAATCTTCCTTTCTAAGATAAATCTTCTTCTTCCTCATTCTCTCATCCTAGATGGGGTTATTGTGTGCCCTTTACTTCATATCAATCAATTTTCTGCATAAAAGGTGCTAATGTGTTTAAACCACAACAATCATTGATTTTAAATAGCTTTCTCTTTTCAGGGTTTATTTTATGCTTTCTTAATACTCACCTGAGGAGCTGCCTTAGTTGCCTTTATGTTGCATTCATTGTTTGATCCACATGTTTTATATAGTTGGATTTCTTCACTAAAATATGTATCATCCTGGTGGGGATATCTTTTTTCAGAATATTCTCTTTACTCATAATCTCAAAAAAACCCCTTCTATTTCTGTCACTACAACCAATCCAATTTGAACCTATGTTCAAAGGCTAAAAGCTTGGATTTTCATTCAAAGCCTTAAACAATCATTTGTACAAATTCAAAATGCCCCCCTGTAACATATTTATGCCATTTCCTGCCTGCATTAATTTTTGATTCAAGCCTATTTGACTTCAAATCAGATGTAGGAAGGAATGCCCATTGAGCATGGCGCGTCCACAGCCCAAATAAACAATCACTATCAACAACAAAAGCCCAAACATTGCACGGTTTCCTTAATGGACTCATTCGCGCATGTGAACCAATGTCTCCAGCATGCAAAGGCCAATTCATATTGACCAGAGCAACTCCCCAACAATCTTTTTTTGGCAATATCTTAGACTTACAAAGAAACATTTATTTGATAAAAGAAACTTGTTTCTTATAAAAAGAGTGAAGTTACTTTACAGACTCATCATAGTGTGTATTTCATCCACATGAGAGGGTGGGCAGAGGAGGGACTACACTCTTATGTGGTTGTAGTTTCACCGTTGCCAGTGCAGTGATGTGCACTCCCATATAGTAGGCCAGGCATGAAAATTGGGCTGACAGAACCCAAGTGTGGTCTAGGTGAATTGAGCCCCACCACCAAGGCTAAATTACACAACACCGGTATATGTAAATGATTAAACCACACTTCACTCAATGCTTTGAAAACCACACTCAATTTTGAACAAACCTCACCAACTTTTGAACATTTCTCACTTGATTTGGAACACACCTCAACCTGCTACACCCTCACCCAAGTGGACTTCAACACTCCTCACCCTGCACACCCTCACCAAAGTGAATTTGAACAATTGTTACCCAATTTCTAACACTACTCACCATTCCAACCCTGACAAAAGTGAATTTTAAGAATTGTTACCCAATTTTCAACAGGCCTCACCCTGCTAAACTCTCATCAAAGTGGATATCAACACTCCTGACCTAATTTTGAACACACCTCACCCTTCTACACTCCCACTGAAGTGGATTTCAACACTCCTCACTGTGCTACATCCTCACCAAAGTGTATTTCAACACGTCTCATCATGCCGCAATGTATGCATCCAAACAGGAGGATTTTGGTGCAACCTGGATTAAAGCATGGAAGTTGCACAAAAATGTTGGTGTTTGGATGCATGCATCCAAACAGGAGGCTTTTGGTGCAACTTGGATTAAAGCATGGAAGTTGCATGAAAATGTTAGTGTTTGGATGCATGAATCCAAACAGGAGGATTTTGATGCAACTTGGATTAAAGCATGGAAGTTGCATGAAAATGTTAGTGTTTGGATGCATGAATCCAAACAGGAGTATTTTGGTGCAACTTGGATTAAAGCATGGAAGTTGCATGAAAATGTTAGTGTTTGGATGCATGCATCCAAACAGGAGGATTTTGGTGCAACTTGGATTAAAGCATGGACGTTGCATGAAAATGTTAGTGTTCGGATGCATGCATCCAAACAGGAGGATTTTGGTGCAACTTGGATTAAAGCATGGAAGTTGCAGGAAAATGTTAGTGTTTGGATGCATGCCTCTGAACAGGAGGATTTTGGTGCAACTTGGATTAAAGCATGGAAGTTGCATGAAAATGTTAGTGTTTGGATGCATGCATCCAAACAGGAGGATTTTGGTGCAACTTGGATTAAACCATGGAAGTTGCATGAAAATGTTAGTGTTTGGATGCATGCATCCGAACAGGAGGATTTTGGTGCAACTTGGATTAAAGCATGGAAGTTGCATGAAAATGTTAGTGTTTTGATGCATGCTTCCAAACAGGAGGATTTTGGTGCAACTTGGAGGTCTGACCACTGCTCACGCTGATGCTTTGCGTCTGAGACCTTCCATCAGTCACACATAAGCAAATACATAGAATCCACTTGGGATGGGTAAGACGAGTTCAAGTAATCCAAACCGTCTTCCTTTGATTCAGATATGTGTCAAGGCCCGCTTATTGTCTCTCTTAGTTTAGGTATCAACGCTCCTCATGTTTGCACCGTGATCCATCATACGCTTCCAAAAAGTACTGAAGGTTATTATCAAGAATCAGGTCGTGCTGGACGTGATGGGCATGTTTCGGACTGTTTGCTTTTTTGGAAAACAAGTGATCTTATCCCACTCTCTGGAATGGTTGCCTCCGAGACTGATGGGATCACGGAACGTATAGGCCTTCATATTCTTTGACATCTTGGTCACAACCCAGTTTTTTGACGTGGTGTCTTGCCACCCCCTGCAGTTTACTCTATGGCCTGATACGCTGTCAAAGTGGAACGCTGTTGTAGTACCCTCTTTGCTAACTATTTAAAAACCTCCTGCTCAACTTGCGACTCTGGAAATCCTCTACCTTTCTCTCCTCAGCCCTGTAAAAGTTGTGACAATTGCAAACAAGATCCTTCTCAAATCCTATACGATGACTTGACAATACAAGCTTGTCACATCTGCCACGTTGTTGTTTACATAACTAGAATGAATTGCCAAATAACAATGATCCAACTAGGGGATTTGATGCGTGGTGTTGGGCTTTCAATCATTCAAATCATTCAAACCCGCCATGTTGACCAAGATTTCAATGATTCACCAACCCATCTAGCTCCCAAGGTAGTGGGACTAGACAAACTGAATCGCAATAAGATTGCACTCACTAAAGAGGTTGGCTGATCTTCTTAAAGACAGCATGCTAAAAATGAAGAATGAGAACGCTTAACTGCCCAATACTTCATTGTTTTTTTCTTCATTATTTCAATTTCCCTTGTTTTCATCCAAAGCAATTGGAAAACTTAATCCTTCACCTAATTTTTTGAGGTTACCTGGCGGAACAGTTTGTCGCTAGTACATCAAATCAAGCCTTGTTTTTCCTTGATTTTGGCGAGAGTTATCTAAAGATTGAGAAATTGTGTCTACCACTCCCGCTCAACCAAAGCTGCTTACACGGTCAACAGCTATATCATGCTTGGAACCAAATCCCGCGACTTGGAACGGTACAGTGACACTATCATGACCGTGTACAAGCCTTGGTCCTCCGAAAATCAGATTCCAAACCACGTCAAAATAATTATCCCTTTGGTATCTGCTCTGAAAAGCAAGCAAGCGTCCAATTCAAACTTGAAGACTAATGTCAAAGAACCCAAGAAACAAAAGACAACCTACAGTGTTCAAAAGGGCAAAACAACCACCAAGATTGCCGTAGCCTAAGATTGTGTTCACTTGATCATATCTGATGATGATGATGATCATAATCACCATAATCACAATAGTAATAGTGACAAGGTGTGCAAAGATGAATCCTCTAAACCGGCTGAGGAATGAACTGATTTGACGAATGGTTGTTCCTTCAATTGCGGATTGAAACAGGTGGGTAAGCGTCCGAGCAGCCATGAGGATCAAGGTAGAAGTGGTCAAAGACGAAAATTTTTGTTGATCAAAATCAAATCTGAATGAAGACAATCGACGACTCCACTGGTAGTGAGGTGAAGAAACTCAAGGGTTGAAGGAAGGGATTTCTAAGTGTACGCACGTAGGTACGGTGGCTAGATAAGAATAATGGGACCAATTGACCTTAAATTGGTCTATTCATGCTCGGGCTTCTCTTTCAAGGCTAAATTCAATCGTTCAAAAAAAATAAATAATAAAAGGCATGTATTATTCATTTTCTGTTCTTGGGATTTAGATTTTTTGAACGTCTGTACGTACTCTCTACTTAACAACACCATTTAAATTTTTGGAAAAAATATCAAATCAAGCATAAAACTCCAAAAAAATATTCTGGAGGAAAAAAAAAATTGAAAAAAATTGAAAAAATTGAAAAATCCAGTACCATCAATATTTTTTTGTTCTTGTTGATGGGGGTGTGAGTGAGAGAGTGAGGATTGCAAAGGGGAATGATGTTGAAGAAAAGAAAGATGAAGTCTCTTGAAGAGATTCTTTTTCTTAAAAAAAAAAACGGGATTCAAAACCATTGGGTGGATGTTGATGTTGATGGTGGCTTGGTAAGAAGATGGTGATGAGAATTTTGAAAGTGATAGGTTGGGAGTTGTGGAAACTGCTGCAAAAAAAAACACACACATTGATTCATTGAAGGACTTTAAGCATCTGATATTTTTGTATTCTGAGGTTGAATTGGAGTTCAGGTCCATTGAAATCATTCTAAAATCAATTCTGATCCTTGCACTTTTGACCCTCCTCCTCTGATGTGGTTTGACCATCACCCTTGATCTTTTGAATCAATAGATTTCTCAAAAGAAGACTATATATATCAAAAATGAGAACCCATAAATCAATAATAATAATAATCACTTACCATGTTTGTTTAATTGTTTAATTTTTTTTTTAGAATCAATTGAGTAGTCAGAAATTGAGATCAAAAAAAAAAAAAAAAAAAAAAAAAAAAAAAAAAAACACCAAGTTTGTGGTAATGTGGAAAGTGAGAGCATGTAAGAATTTCACAACTTTGTGCAGAGGCAGTCCTTAACATCCCATTCCAACCTTGGGCAGTTCCCTTCAAAAACGTGTAGATAGCAGTAGAAAGTATCCTGTAATGAGTTTTGGAAGATCTAAAGAGATCATTGATGCACAAGAGAGAAAGACAATCAATATAGGTTTCAAAACCCGGGAGGCTAACACCCCAAATTGGTCACAAGCCTGATCATAATTTGACTGATGATCGAAGAAACCTCCCAGTTTTTGAGCAAGCGGGAGGATGGGAGTCATGGATGAAGGGGAAACAATCAAAGAGTGGAAGAACATCCAGTAGGAGCCGGATTGGGTGACTCTTTTGATGTCAAATCAAGCAACCACATGTCATCAAGATCGTGAAGATCACTCAAGGCGTCTAACTCTCTCTCCAGCTTCACCTTGACACCCTCACTCACCTTCAGCATCAACCTTGATGCAATCCTCTTCTTCATCCCATTGATTTGAATTAGGATCAATACTCGCTGGACAAGACCAATGGGCCATGGAAAGATGCCCGGGGGAAAAAATGAAAAAAAAAAGCTGAGTGACTTGACAACAAGGATGAAGCTCCTATTGCTGATACGATTCAACCTCAATTCTGGTTTTAGGATACACCTTCTATTGTTTATCTTTGCAGATTGCCCTCCTTGGTTTGACTTTTCTTTCTTTTTTTTTTCTTGGACAGTGGAACGTTGATGGTTTTACCCGGCTGGGGGAGTAGGGTCCAATTGGGAAGGATAAACTAAAATTTATTTGGAGCTGATTTTTCAGTAATGCAACCAGATGTGAAACACAGCTGAAAGACTGGAAAAACACCAATAAAATTTTTACTATAGAAGTGGTAGTGTTACATAAAAGTGATATGAAATAAACTGTAAAACAATTTTTTTTATGAATACTGGAATTAATCAGAATGAAGCTGTCATTGCATTGTGGAAAATATTGATCACTGAAATTGTAGCTAGGATATCAAAATATACAATATTTAATTAAAAATTTTTATTCCATAAGGAATTTCAAGTGAGTCCCAGTTGAATCAAGGTGAACATTCAAGTGAATTCAGGTTTTTTCCTTGGAGAATTACAAGTGACATTCATTGTCCACCATGGTGAATACAAGGTGAATCATATTTTCTTTTTGATGTAAACTGAGGTGAACTCAAGAATACTCATTGATGAAGAGAAGTTTCCCATAAAGGGATTAAATTGGCCAGAAAATGGGACTGGATGGTGACATGCAGTCACTGGCCAGCCAGAGACCCCATTTTGGCCCTGGTGAGTAGCTCCATGGAAGAGGGTAAGGAGATGTGACATAGGCGGTACTGGATAGGCATTCTTCTGGGTTACCTGGTTCAGTTTCCTGTAGTCAACACAAAGGCAAAGTCCGCCGTCCTTTTTGGTACAAATAGGACAGGGGAACCGGTGTTCAAATCGCTTGGTCAAAGAAATCCTTTTGCTACATTTTCCGCACTGTAGTCTTGAAGCGCAATTGATTCTGGCGTCAAGAGAGAGTAAACTGGTCCTGGTGCCCAAAGTGGGCCAGTAAGTTTGATCTTGTGATTTTAAGGACGGGATGGAGGCAGTTTATCTGCTTTTGCAGCTGAAAAGACGTCATCAAAGTCATGTTAAACTGAAGGTAAAGACTCTCGAATGATTTCTAAATCTTCAATCTTGTCATCTTTGAGCACCGGGTTTGAGGTGCTTGAATGGTGCGAGAGGATTAGGGAGCTCAAAATACACCTTTTGGTTGGTGTCTGTTTCTCTTTGAAGGAACAGGAAAGAGGTAAGCTGGATAGGTAAGCAATAACTCCTAAATCTGAAGAGGGAATTTGGGAATGAAGGTCAGGATATTGCAAATCTCCTGGCGGAAAAGTTTCATCCAACTCAATGACAGTGTCAGGTAGGCTTTTTAATTCCTGATTGACGGGGAGGTTAGCATTCTGGGGGTGCGAGGTTTGAAGGTTAATTACTCCTTCTTGCCAATTCACATCCGGATTCCAGTAAACTAGGAAATCATGGCCTAGAATGGTATCATCCATTCCGGGTATAGACAAGACAAATAAATCCCATTCAAAGCTGGGGAAATTGGAAAATGCGAAGGTCCATTTTGCCTTTTGGGAAACCCAATAAGATGGTTCAGTCGCACTACTTACTAGATAGATAGGAAATTTATCTATCTCGGAACGCGTAAGATTTTTGGAAGTGGCAAAAGATTCACTGATGAAGGAAACATTAGCGCCGGAATCAAGTAATACTTGATAAGGAGTGTTGTTGGAATGAAATAGGATAAATCTCAAACTTGGAGCACCTAGTGACTCGCAAGTGCAAAGATTTACTCGCAGTGATTTAGATAATGTGAAGTTTTCCTTGCGAGTATCAGAAAAACTACAAGCTAATTTTTTGACTGCTTAGCCGCTTCACGCACTAACCGCTTTGCACAGCTGTCAACATCATGTTTACCTCCACAATACATACACAGCCCATTCTTTTCCCTTTGCAGCCATTCCTCACTTTGAAGCATCCCGGTTTCCTTGTCCAAGAACTTCGGAGTTTTGGTGACGGGTTTCCCTTTCGAGTTGGAGTTCAAAGTCAGGGTTGGTTTGGATGGTTTTGGGTTCCTTGTGTTTTGCTTTGAGGAGTAGTCCACCCTCGGAGCCAAGGTGGATGGTCCATGGTGGTTTCGCCGAGAGCAATTCTTGTCATGAAAGCCATTATCAAGCTCAATCACTCAATCAATTAGCTGCTGAAGCAAGGTTGTCTTATGACCCCCAAATGCGAGCTGTCTGATTAAGAATGCCGGTAAACCCTTTTGGAAATGGAATAGAAGAGGGGCCTTGTTCCACTGGATGCAAGACTGCAAGGTTCGAAAATGAGAAATATAAACGGAAGCTCTACTATTCTCCTTCATAACTAAACTATTAAGTTCATATTTGGCGTTTCAAACTTCATTGGGATTGCCAAACAGGGTGAACAATTGTTGCTTGAACTTGTCCCAGTTGTTGAGAATAAAAGTGGGACTGTCGTTGGACAAAAGTTTGAGGTACGGTTTGAACCACTGCAAGGCTCTACCTCCTAAGAAGGACGAAGCATACATAAATTTATGTCTATTGGAAGGGAAATTGTTGGAGTCGTTTCAAAAGATGATTTTACAAGACTGTAGGTAGGATCTAAGCTTATGAGGGTGTTCTCCTGTAAAGTGATCAGGTTGTTTCATGCCCAGAGTGCAAAAAGTATGAGTGCTTGGAATAGATTGCTGGGCACCATGAGTGAGGGCCTGGATCAATGTCAAAAGCAGGGTCGGAGCATCAGGCTCGAGAGCAGTAGTGCAAACCCCTGATCCACCACGAGTCAAGGTTTCAACAGAAGAATGGTTGGAGTCTGCAAATTCCACAAGAGGGTCCATTGGAGCATCCAGTGGAGGAGCTCGAGGATCTTCGAGAGGTTCCACGGATGGCAATTTGGAAGGAGGAACTGGATCTAAGGGTTTTTGGGTCCAAGGAGCGCTGGCTCTCCCTACCCAATGGATCTCATCATTGTAAGGGGAGAGGGAAGCGTTCCTGGTTGAGCGAGTAAGTGACATCAAAAGAAGAAGTCTACTATAGGTTGGCAGGCTACAATAGATGAGTTGAGTTAGTTAATTTACTGTCACACGACCACCCCACGTACTATAGGGCAATTCTTAGATGATTTTGAGCGCGAAGGAATAACAAGTGCAAGGGAAAGTGCAAATAGCCAGACCCAGTTGCGAAGTGCGAACTTGGTTATGCCACTCAAAAAACGGCAAGATGAATGGAATGTGTTCCAAAGAAGGAAACTCAACCTGAGTCCAATGTGATAAATAGGTTGCAGCAAAATTTGAGAACGTATGAAATTAACTAACTGAGGAGACAATCATCAGGCAAGGGGATAGCCCTTATAAGGTAATCCAAAGTGACTAGATACAACCTGGTGATGAGCTAACTACAGGTGAAGCGGTGAGGCAATGAATGACAGGAACAGAATAGGAAATGAAGAAGTGGTATAGATCCGAGGTCTTAGCGTAAGTGCGAGACAATAGAATCTGAGCGTACAATTGCATGAATTGGGAAAGGAGCAAGTGACGTTGAAGGTAATGCAAATGAGAGGTAATAGTGTATGCAGGGTAGGGACTAGTCCAATTGCAAACTATACAGTAGTGATGGCTTGGTTAGACGTAGATGCAAACTAAAGAACAATGAATGACCAAAGATGGAAGTCCCAGGCTGTTGATTGGCCAGGGAAGGAGATTGGATCTAATAATGGATGGCCAACTGGTATGGAGTTAATCCGCAAAGTTTGCAATTATATACTGAGTTGGTTGCCAAGATTGGAAGGTCAGTGAAAGCCAGAGGAAAAAGCGGATCGCACCATTGATTTTGTGCTTTTATTTGTGTCACGCTTTTAGACTGAGGTAGATGGTACTGAGGGGAGAACATGTCAAAGTGGTGAAGACAATAATCCTTAAGTGCAAAGCGTGACAGGTGAAAGAACTTAACAACTTTTCCAATGAGGAGCAAGTAATTCCTGTATCACCACTACCATCAAAATCTGCTCAAGTAATCAACCAATTCCTTTTTGCATCTCTCAGATTAATCCTGACTGTTTTAGATTGTAAATAAAACACAATTATCCATTCCTGAATGGCCAAACACCCAAATTAATGGTTCCTCCCATATTCCCTTCAAATGAGAGCAATGACGTTCCCACACAAACCTCCTCTGCAATGGGAAAGAAAAAGGCCTAAAATTCCATCAAAATCAATCCCAATAGCCTTCAAAAGAGGAGAAAAAATTCCTATTTTTCTGACTTTGATTATATCATGGAGAAGGAAGATTCAAGTAAGCAAATTAGATTCTCCTTGCTTTCAAAATCAAGCTCATCTCTATTCGCCTCCAAATAACAGGAAAATCACAAATTGAATCTCAAAAACTTCAATTTGAAAAGGAGAAGTGGCATTTTCAACTGGCTATGGATTTTCAAAATCAGAAAGATGAGATTTTGGCTCATCAAAAAAATTTTGATACTGAGTGGCAAATGAAACAGGCCAAGCTGGAGTTTCAAAAGGAGAAAAGGAGGAAGATCAAGAGGATGACTGACTTGAAAAGGAGAGGGAAATTTTAGCCAACAAAAAAAAAAGATAGGTTATTGTTAGCCATGGAGTGTATTGGAAGCATGAGAGCTGTTGATAAAGTAAAGGAAATTTCTCAATTTCCTTTCTTGTAAGATATTTAATTTGATAAAAATTTTAAAAATAAAAACAAATAAATTATTTTCTAATACAAAATTTTTGAGCCTATTTTCTAATCCACCAACAAATTATTTATTATCTTTATTTACTTTGGTCTGGGTTCAGGTCCTTTCTACTTGCATATATTTCTATTTTGAAATATATTTTGATGGCCATCAGTTAACAAAGAGTTTCATTAAGGCTTGTGGTTGTGGACCAAAAACAGAAAAATTTTGGCTTGATGCCTGATCACTCTTTAGATTGAGGGCTCATCCTAACTATAAACTTTGTTTCAAAAGCACCAACAGGAATACAAGTGACAAGCATTAAGATAAAGTTTGCTCTGGATGAGGATGGGAAAAAAAACAAAAAAAAACATTATTCTGGTATAATCAACATAGATGATCAACAAAAAAGAAAATAAAAAAAAATTATGGTGAGCTCTCATAAAAAAAAAAGAAAACAAAACCAATCAATCACCTTGTAATCATCAAGGAGGAGGAGGAGGAGCTGAAGGTGGTGGCAGGAAATCATCCCCCAGCTCCTCCTTATGGATTGACTGGCAAAAAAATCTTTGTTTTCTGGATATTTGATTGGGGTGAGGAGCAGGAGGTGAAAGGGAGGCAGGAAATAGTCCCCCTCCCCCTCCTTGTCAATCAATTTTTCAATCAAAAAGCCAGCAATAAATTTTTCAATTGTTTGTTTTCTCACCAGTCAATCAATTGATCAAACGCCAAGCAAATGATAGTTTGCTTTTGGTTTGATTGATTGATTGAACATCAAGCAATTTATTGTTTGATTGTGGTTATATTTATTGATTGATTGTTTGCTTGTGGTTCAATAAATCAATCAAATGGAAAAAAAGATTTATTTTTTGCCGTGTGATTGAGTGATTGATTGCTGGACGTTTGGTCAATTGATTAATTTTTTGTGATTTTTTTGATCAATCAAACCACAAATAACCAATTTTTTGTTTTCCGTTTCAATCAATCAATTGAACCACAAACTAAAGATTTTTTTATTTAAAATTGATCAAAAAGGAGGAGGGGAAGGATGGAGGGGAGCAGGAGGAGGGGGATGAAGTGGAACAGGAGGAGGGGGATAAAGTGGAGGAGGAGGAGCAGGGCAGATGCTTACCAGAGGTGCCAAGCCATGAACAAGGAAGGCTTCTAAAAAGAGGAGGAGGAGGGGGGAGGTCAGCACCAATCAATTGAGGAGGAGGAGGGGGGGCCTTACCTGGGGAGCTGAGCAAAGAACAATGGGCCCTGCATAAATACTAGGATGACTGGGTGAACCAAGAGGTGGATTCGGATGGTGAGGTGGTAGTGGTGGTAGGTGAGGTGGTTTTCTGAGGAGGAGGGAGGGGTGGACGGGTGGTTTTTTCGGGTTAGGTGGGTGGTTTGTAAGTTATTATTCTGTCTTTTTGTCTAAGTCCCCCCCCAAAAAAAACTACGTCAGCCTAGGATTCAAACAACCAAAACCAAAAAATTCTGTGATTTGATATTTGACCTATTTAATATTTGAATGCTCCTCATCAAAGTGAGCCAGTTTCAGCAGTAGAATCTTTTCTCTCAATGCAGAAGATGAGGTTAAAGATTAGACTGGGATTACTTGAGGAGGATTGGGAATATCTTCTTCAAATATTTCTTCCAATTCATCCTATTATGTTGGAAATAATGTTGTGAAGAGTTAAACAAGTGATAATCCAGTTGATAAGGATCTTCATTTCTTTGGAATTTAGTAGGTGGTTTTGCATCTCCTGTAAGCTGACCAATCTTCCTTTCAGGATTTGTATGGTATGCTCAATCCAAACTCATGATTGGGAAAGATAATAGTTTAAATTTTTTTGGCTTGATCATTGGATGAAACATTTTGGTACGCTGCACCACATATTTCAATCTAGCATCAGCTGAATTGGTCAAAAGTTATTGATCTTTCTCAAAGCAGTTATATGGCTTTTGGGCAATCCCCATCCAATTGAAAACATATGAATCATGAAAAGAGCCTGGAAGGAAATCATTGAGGGATATGAAATTATTTTTTTTATCACAAACAAGTTGTAGTGAAGCAGAGTATCTATACAAACAGATATAAAATTTTTTGGTCAGTGTGTTATCAAAAGCTTTTGAAAGGACATGAATAAATTTATTTTTCTTCCAATCACAATAGTGGTTGCCATCTAGCTTGGTTTTTTGAATCAAGGGGATGGTGGTTCCTTCAACAAAACTGATGCAGCCAGTAAAGCCTTCAGTCTGCATTCCTTGAGATATCTCATTGTTTTCTTCTTTTGTTGGCCAACAAAAGAATGAGAAATGGAAGGATAGGATAGCAATCATGACTCTTTTGGTGTATAAGTCAATGGTTCCATGACCAACTGGGAATAGATTTTCTAATTGATGAATTTCTGATCCATTTCCATTTTGTCCCAATCCACAAAAAGCAACAGCCAGTTAGATAGATTGATTCCTTTTAGGATTCTGAGGATTGTTCTGGAAGACGTGGTGGTTTTAAATAATCCCTAGAATTTTAAAGAATGAATTCAATAAAGTTTGGAAAAGTTTCTGGAAGCTTAAGTTGGGGAGGAGATGAAGCTTTTGCCTTTAACGCAAAGGGTTATGTAGAGTGTGTCTTTCTGGAAAAATGTATTGCTTTTCAAATAGAGAACTCAAAGCCAAGCAAATTGATTCCAAATAATAGTCTGAATCAGATTCTGAATCAGAGTCAAATAATAAAAAAATTCCAATCAGCTTTTTTGTGTTATCAAATTTATTCAGGGGAGTTTGATTGGACATGGTGAGAGAGAAGATGATGGGATTTGAGTGAAGAAATGAAGATGTGGGGCAATAGAAATGTGAAGAAATAGAGATTTGAAGTGATGGAAATGAGATGTGTGTGATATGATGGGGAAGGGATTGGTATGGATTGGCTGAGTTGGAGGTATCATGAAATGGGATGTGTGATTCAACAGAGATGTGAAGCAATGGATATGTGAAGTGATGGAGATGTGAAGCAATGGAGATGAGATGTGTGTGATGTGATAGAGATGGGATTGTTATGCATTTGCTGAGGTGGAGGTGTGGATGGGTGTTTTGCATTCAATGGATGGTGGATTGATAATAATGGTGGGTTTCATTTTTGAAGTCTTCCATTTTGAAATAAACCAGTTAGGGGGTATTGGTATTTCAGAAACCTGCCATTAAACATGGCACGTTTGGTAAAAAGAAATGACAGGTTTCTAATGGAGGTTTTGCTAACTTTGATACTCCCTAATAAGTATTTTCATTGTTTTTGTAGTATTTCTGGTCTAAGAAATAAATAACTAAATATATAATTATTTTGGAATATTTCATTGCCAGAGGCCAATTTTCAGTTTCCTGATACCAGGAACCTTTCTTTCCTCTAGCTACAGAAAGTGATATTGTGTTGGAATCTTTATAACAATAATAATTCCAAGAATTAACACTTAAAATTCTCTGAGTGGAATATTTTGGGAGAAAGTACAAATCTCATAATGTTTTGGTTAAAGATTTAGAAATAATATATTTCAAAGAGTGGCCTCAATATAATACTACTGGGGATCTTTATTGCATTAGCAACCTCTCTTCAAGGGACTACTTTGAGCAGTGTAAAAACCTTGGAAAATGATGGCCTTTTTAAAGGAATTATCAAGATATACTGGCAGGGAAATAACAGCACAAAAAGCAGTAAAATATAGAGAAATTGATTAATTTTCAACAATAATTCACAGTGGTACAATGGAAATTTTACAGATCAAGATTTTCTTGGGGTTTTGCTGACTAACCTTCAAATAAAAAATACAAGGGTTTGTAATTATTCAATAATAAATCAGACTGAGTCCATAAATCACTTGCTTGTTTCTTATAAGCACCTGAACAAGGAGAGCGGAAATTCTGGGCAATAACTGGTAAATTCAGGGGTTGAAAGATCAAAAGAAGGTCTGTATAAATATGTTTTTGGGGTGAAAAATAAGCTTATCAGGGCATGTAGAGAGGGTTCTTCTTGTGGGCTAAGGCTATGAATCCATCCAGGGAAATTCATTCACTTCTCCCTGGGTCTGTTAAAATGCTTTTCTTAGTTCTTCAAGGATTCTGTACCATTTTAGCTACTGGATCTGTTATTATGTTAATTTGCTATTTTGCTGACCATGCATGTATCCTTCATTTGTATTATTAATATTTTATTAAAGTCATCAAATGTGAATTTTTATTATTTTGAATAACCCCCTTATCACAATCTTAATTTTGAATAGTTTTTATGACAAATTCTTGATGTTTTTTATGATCTTTGAATATCTGAATCTTAATGTTTTGTGGTAATCTTAAATATTTGTATTTTAAATAAAGATGTGTTTTACATATTTATTCATAAATTTATTTGATTATTTCTGTTTTTGTATCATGCACTACGCATATGTCACGTTATGAAATATTCATTGATCATCCATGTAGTCTGTAGCTGTTACAAGCGGTACCTTCTGTCATTTTACTTGTCAGACAAATCAAAGGCATGGGAGTACTGGATCTGCTGCATGCAGCTGCGTGCTTTAGCTTTGCATGCAGAAATTCAGCAAATTCTGACAGATGTATTCACTTCTGGCTGCTTAATGCAAGTTTAGCACTCTTGAGGCACAAAGAATCTGTGTAGGGATGCAGGAATGCACGCAGGAATTGTGGAAAAAAACAATTTTGAGTGTAAATCCTTAAACATGCACAAAACCTCAATTCTGACTGTATTTAAGGTGTGAAACCTGTAATCGACAATACATGCGAAATATTACAATGGCCAAAAAGTGCCAGGGTGGTGCCCTGATGTTTTGGTCATTCCTATTTTAATTATTTTAAATAAGAAAGAGATGGAATTCAAACGTGGGGTCAGTGAGTGACCCTACCTAACTTTGGATGGGGAATCCAAATCTACAATATTGTTTTTGTATTTCCCACTCCTTCTTCAATTTTTTAAATTATTTTCATTTTCATCATTTTTTTTGTTCTCATTTTTATTTATTCTACTTTGACAGGTTTCTCTCTACAAGTAGCAAGATGAGACCCTATGAATTGTGAACTCATGTTCAAAACTCAATGGGTTACCAGAAAAGTTGTCCAAAACACAGGAAACCCCTAGGAGGTTGCAAATGAGTAGTTTTGCAGCACAAACGTCAGCTTGCTACTATTGCAGAGCAAGCTGCAAAAGTAACAGCAAAATAACATAAGAAACAAAAATAAATAATAATATATTAAAGGAGAAATAATATTAAGAATATTGTTTCAAATTATGATTCTACATGAAATTTAAGGTAGGGTCACCCGCTGACACCTAACTCAAATTCCCACTCCTTATGATTTGAAATAATTTTTGAAAAATTCCAAAATGGCACAGATTTGCTATTTTGCAAATTATAACATGTCAAATGGAAGCATATGTATAGGTTTCCTGGAAAAAATGATGTCGGAATCCGTGAATTCTGTGAAATGAAGGAGTTACCGGCGGAAATGTGATTTATCACAATTCCCACACACAGCCATGGCATCTGATACATCAACGCGCAGCTGAGCAACAGCATTGTTTCCCCATCTGTCAATCCTGAAAAGCAGAGTACACAGTTTCCGGAAACTGATAAGTACACAGACATGGGACTATGGGCTGACAGGCTGATAGACAACATGAGAAGCTGAGTTACCTTGTAAAGGTACTATTACTAACATGGGTACTTACCCCATATGTAATAATGTCCCATGGATAGTAGATAGTGTAAAATGGTGATGATAAATTCATGGCTCCAACCATATGGTAGTTGTTTCGTCCCTACACAGCCCATTTGAGCTGTTGGGGCACACCAACAAATTCAAGGGGCTGTTCCAAACACGCGCAAACCCTGGGGGGTTTTATAGGAGCTGTTTACCCCCTGGAAAAGGCAAAATTCAGCTGTGTACCCCTGTAGAAAGCATTAATCTTCCATTTTTGAAGTTGCGCAACCCCCCAGAAGTTGTGCCAGAATATTGGGCACCCCCTGGACCACATTTGGGTTCCCTCAACCCAAATTTGGGATCAATGTATACTATGTGGGATGTTTGGAACACAAATAGTAAACCAAATAAATATTAAAGTGAAATCAAAGTGAAATAAATTGAAGTACCCTAGATATTAAAGTTAAATTTGGCACATCTTTCTTAACTCAAAATTGAGAAAAATTTGCAGTTGTTCTTTTGAAAGTTGGATTGAATACTGAACTAGCATTGAAATTTTTATGCATGATAAGGACAGTGTATAGCCCTCCTTGTGACATGGCTGCCATGAAGGACTACATCAATAGTGCCATAAACAAAGCTTTTGAAAAAAAGGATTTGGGTAATGAAAAATTGGAAGCCCCAATTGAATCCTCATCTAGGGTGACAATTGAGGAACAAAATGTTTCAAAGTTGGATTTGACCTCTGGTTGTGAGAAAAATTTTATGTTTCTGAGATCTTTGCCTGATTGAATTTGATCAAAAATAATTGAATGATTGTGATTATGAAACTATGAAACTATGAGACTATGAGACTATGAAACTATGACACCTATGAAACTATTACAATAAACAATGAATGTTTACTAGATCCACTTGGCCACGTCCTGTGAGAGCCTTTCCTACTAGGGAAGAGGCGCGGAACTATTTGAAAACATGGGCTATGAAGCATGTTTATGCTCTGACAGTTTGTAACTTGAACAATGATAAATTTTTGGATTTGACCTGTGCCTGACATGGTTCCTACTCAAGGAAACTCCTTATTAAAAAGTCTTGGAAAACTCACACAAGGAAGGCTGGGTAAAAGGTTTTAATCTATGCAAGTTGCACAAAGGCATACCCCTTGTGGCGACTCTCCTACAAAGAAACTCAACATAACCATCAGCCTTCAGAACATCCCTCTGTGCATCCTCAACTGAGGAAAATCACTGGGGTAGCCTTAGAAAATCTAATAGAAGGCATGAATGAGGGGCCAATAAGTTACAACTTAAGAGAAAATTGAGCAAGATTGATGGCAGAAATTATTTTTATGACCAAACAATCTATAACACTAAGCAAATGATAGCGCTTGAAGAAATGAACAGAAAAAGTATTATGGACATACTCTTCAAACAGCTTGAAGAATCAAGGCGTATTCATTGGTCAAAATTTGGTGGAGAGGGTCACTTGGAGGCCCTATTCTTGGCACACGCAAAGTCATTAAAGCTTTTCAAACAATCACATCATATTGCTATGTTGGATTGTACTTATAAAACAAATGAGTACAAAATCCCGCTATTTCATTTTTTAGGAATGAAAGTCAACCAGAAAACTATCACAACAGCTCTTTTTTTCACAACAAAAGAAACTTTTGAGTTCTAAAGTTGGTATGTAAATTAATTAAAGGAGTTGGCTTATTATCCTGAGAGAATTCAAAAAGTCTTTGTGATGGACCTTGAAAAAGCTCTCATTCATGCAATTGAATCTAGTTTCCCAGAGTCATCAAGAAAGTTTTGCACTTGAGACTTTTCTAAAAACATACAAGCAAACTTTAAAGGTTGCTTTTTTAATAATATTGAAGGATGGAAAAGCTTTAGGAATCTATGGGAAAAGTATGGGGCCTCAAAGACAAAGGGGGAGGAAGAGGTCAATGATGCAGAACTCAGAGTAGGTCCAAATCACTGCTTCTTATTCTTCACAGTTTTGGGTTCTGAAATTTTGACTTGCATAGTGTTTCTTTAAAGACTATGAGGGTGTGCTTGGGTAAATGGAACATAAAATTTCCCCCATTGAGAATATTTGAGTAGGTCACCAAGACCAGACTAGAATTGATTGCGTAGAAATGAAACAAGCAAGCGTTGAGTTGAAATAAGAATAAGAAGGATATATGTGCAAAAAGAAATGTTAAATGATGAGGATCAAATCTGACTGAGATGAAATTATTTAATAAAAAGATGTTTGATTGTAGGAACAAGAATAGTCAGAAGAGATTGACTGAATCCAAGCAGGATACGTCCAAAGTTTACAATAAGCGCCTTGAGTGATCTGTGCAAGAACAAGATGAGTTTTTGTTGATTGAGGAGTTGGAGAGGTGAATCATACAATGGACACGCTGGAAGCTGAAGAATGTAGATCAATCCAGTGTTGACTTGAGTGTATTTGGGGGATTTGCTTGAGAATTCCCAAATTGCGGAAGATGGGATCTGAGAGTATTGTGAAGTTGGTTGGGATCCCTTTGGTTGTCCTTCCTACGAATGGGTTGATGAATCAAGAAGCATGTAGTTGGACAAGTCAAAGATTGAAGTGTCTGCACCAAGATATTTGAAGATGTGGCAAGTTGTGCGGTATGGATGGAAGTTACAACCAGTTAGAGACAAAATAGGAAATAAGAAGAAATAAAAATAAGTAACAGGAAAACAAAAACAAAAACAAGCACCTATGAGATGCACTTGGTAAGACAACAAAATGACAGGATTGTGTACGTGATCAATGTATATCTAAGGCAGAAAAAGATATCAAGACATAGTGAGTAAGGATAAGATTTCAACAGCCTCCCTCAACTTGGCAATCAATGAAACAGATAATGGAAGGCATTTACAAGGTAGATATTGGAGTTCTTGTTTTCTGCTTTAGTCAAGGAATCAGCAGTCATTGAGAGAGAAGGAATCAGCTTAAGTTTGATCAGGCATTTTCCAAAATTTTCTTGCACACTTTTTGTTTTGAGTTCTATATGTTTTGCTTTCAAGATCTAACAAAATTTTTTTATTTTGTCCTCAAGTCACTTGTTATCAATCAGATGGATAGGGCACTTGAACTTATTCAAATAAAAATCCTCAATCAGTTTTTGCAGCCAGCGAGCTTCAAGATTTAAGCTGGACAGAGCAACCCATTCCTATTTGGTGGATGACTGAGTAATGCTTTGCTTCCTTCTACTGGTCCAATAGAGCGGGCTAGGTTTGGAGGAGCATATGAAACCAGATTGAGAAATTCTTGAAGTGGGATTGTTTCCCCAGGTGGCGTTTCTGAAACAGAAAAGCCTATCTAAAATTGATTGTTGACTAAGATTAAGACTGAGATTTTGAGTATTTGACAGATACTCCCAGACATGTAAAATTTTGTTCCAGTGACTCATTCCCTGGCGTTTGCAATATCTAGATAGGCTGGAAAGAGCAAATATGATATCAGGACAAGCCAGACCTTCTATGAAATTTAACAAACCAATGGGCAACCTACAGTTGACTTGTAGTTTGAGGAATTCTTGATTATTGTCTTCACTTGCCAGTGCAAGATGTAAACCAGGGGTACGAGGAGTGGAAATGGGACAACAATTGGTCATATTGAGTTCCAATAATCCTTTTTCAATATTTAGGGGCAATGACAGATGTATAAGGCCTTCCTTGCAAATAACCTTCATTCCAAGCAGCATGCTTCGTTTGTGAGCTGATGAATTTGTGAATGTAGAAACAAAGGTGTCCTTAAGTTGGTTGACCTTTCCTGCTACAACCAGATGATCCACATGAAAGAAAACTACCAAGCATCCATTGTTTCCAATGTAGAAACATGGGTCACAGATAGACCCAGGGAATCCTTGCAACTTGATCCCATCTCTCAACATGCAATACTAGTTTCTTGGAGCCTGTTTTAGTCTATATAAGGATTTTTTTAGTCAAAGATATTTTGATTTAAGATTGCAGCCGTAAGGAGTTTTGATAAAGAATTGTTCCTCAAGTTCTGAATGCAAAAATGCACCCTTGACGTCGAGTAGCAGAAGTTCAAGATTCTTTTCAGCTGCATAAGTGAGGACCGCTTGCAGTGAATCCACTTTATCAGTTGGTGCATAGGTCTCAAGGTAATATAGGCTGTATCTTTGGCTGAAACCTTGAAAAAAAAGACTGCTTTTGAAAGTGTCTGGCTAACCATGAGCATTTTGCTTGATTTTGAAGAGGGGAAATGTGTTCAGGGGATTGGTGAGTTGATCACTGTTGACTTCTTCCCAACCTTCTTGATCTTCAGTAGTAGCAGATTCTTTCTCTGCTGACACCTTACAATGAGGAATTTGCATGGCCTCCATGAGATTCATAGGCAGTTTTTATGCCAGAAAACCATATCAATCATGTTTTGAAATTTTTTCTCTGCATCTTAAGGTTGGTCAAAGATCTTGTTTAACTGAAGATTCATTTTCCAAGCCTGCCTCAATTTCAGAATCTGCAATTTCGCTCATTGATTTGATTTTTTTTATCTTCAACTTGTTGGATTGATGGTTTGTTTCTGGAGGGACCAATAAGCTTTTTGTTGGAGGGACCAATAAGCTTTTTGTTGTAGGGACCAATAAGCTTCTCAGGGACTTGAAAGTTATCATCCTTGACCAAGATTCCAATGAGCTTTTGATTGTTGAATAGGACATTTTTAGTGTCTATAATCTTACCAGACAAGTTCATCACCTTGTATGACAGAAACTGTGGATTGAATCCTACTAAAACCACAGATGCACCTGTTTCATCCAATTTAGATCATATGTCAGTGTCATTCAATTTATAGGTAAGGGAAGATCCAATTGGTTTGATATAATATTTGGGCAAATCTTTGTTGTGCATTTTAGTCCACGGTGAGTCTTCATCATTTTCTTTTGGGATTTGGTTGAGCATCAAACAGCACCCCTTCACTACCTCGTGCCAGCAAGATTTTTGTAGTCCAGCACCAGAAATAGTGGCTCTTGCAGACTCATTTACTTGTTTGACTCTAACATTGTGTAGTGAATGGTATGGTTGACTGATTATGTGATTGATTTGATGACCCAAATAATAAGTTTGGAGTTTTGAGTTGACTAATTCTCCTCCTCTGTCTGAGAAGACCTCTTTTGGATACTGACAAGTCTTTCAATATTGGTTCTTGATGATGAAGATGATTACATCCGCCGTGTTGCTCTTCAACTTCAGGGGAAAATTTGCTAAATATCCAGAATAATAATTGATCAGGTTCAGTATATACTTAAACTAGCCATTGAAGGTAGGGTTTATTGGACCCATTAGGTCTAGATGGATCTTTCAAAGCATTCAGAAGCACCATCCCGCTGGTGATTGAATGGTATTTTGCTGATTTTTCCTTTTTTTCAAATGAGAATTTCAAACATGTCTTCATCCCCTGCAAGAATGGAGCATTTGAGGAATTTTTCCATCCTTCCAAGGCTAGCGTGTCCTAAGGAACAATGAACCCTCATGAGAGTGTCTTGAAAGTAGTAGTAAACCCTTGCCTTGGTGTAAGACTCCAAAAGGTGCTAGGCTGTGGCAGTTATGTGGAGGAGGAAGGTGCTGTTAAGGCTGCCCTCCTGAGTGTTACAAAAAAATTTAAATGTAACCAAGATCAATGACCAGAACTTTTAAGTGAGAAATCAAGTATTAAGGATAAAGTTTGATAATAGTTGGTAGCAATGGAACAGCACTATCTGAGGAAAGATTACGTGGGAGATATTTGAATAAAAGAAGTTCAAAGTTTGTTTAAAGTTCAAAAGAAAAAAGCTGTTGTATCTAAATAACACCCACAAGCTAATAACTCTGGTTGTCAGCAGAAGATTGGGGATGATCAAATCAAACCCCAACCAACCTCCAGGTTCTCAATGAGCCCACCCAACTCTCCGCAATCAAGCACTTGAAGGGTACCAGATAACTGAGGGTGGCTGTACAAGAAAAAGCACAATGTTTTGGGAAGATCTAAAATCAAACAGAAACTTATTTGAAAAAGGATAACCTCAACACTTCTTATGGAACTCAAGAGTAGGCTGGAAGAATCCAACTTTGAAAAATAAAATGGGTATAGAACTCCAGTTTTTAAGCTTAGTAAAACCTCTTCAATCAAATGTGATTGGCTCCAGAAAGATGATCAAGAAAGGATAAAGACCAGTATGGTCAGAGAAAGGGATTAAAAATTGGTGTAACACACTCTAGAATTCCAACAGACATAATTTTCTTCAACCAGCAAGGCTATTGGTTGGTGATAAGGATCAGGCCTCAGAGGGGCAAGGACTCAGGATGAAAATAATGGATCAGGGGGCAATCAATGATATACCCAGGATAATGATTATAGATTACTATGATACTGGGGGGACACATGCGCACACTCCCATGCATGATTTAGAAAAAGGTAGGGGAGAGCCCCTCCTTTTTTGGGCCATGGGTCCCTATAGACTATGTACAAGTGATGACACACATAGAGCGGATAAAAAAACACAGTTTAATTTTTTTTTTTTAACGGACATGAGAAAAAAAATGATGAGAAAAAAAACCAAAAAAAAAATGATGAAAAAAAAAACCAAAAAAAAATGGCGGAAAGAACAATGGATTAGTGGGAATGGAAGGACCCCAGCCTGTGCCAATGATGGCATGGGAAGGAGAGCCACGGGTAAGGAACCGCGCGGACAGGCTAACGGCCCGGAAAATTACTGGCCTGCAGATGGTTGCGCGAGAGCGGCTGGAGGAAAGGGCCAAGGCGGATGATGATTGGAGCAGGTGGGGTTGATGGATTGATAGTTGGTGTGGTGACCAAATCTGGACACCCAGGACCAGATGCGGAACATTCAAAATTTTTTATGATGCTTTTATTTAGGTGTCAGACAAAAAAAAAAAAAAAATTGGAATTTCTTTTTTGGTATCACTTCTCCAACTTCCTCATGCTTTCAAACATACCTCTGTCCCAGTAGTCTAGGACAGGGCTCTCTTGGTCCCATCCCCTAGGCATCGCATTTGATCCCCTCTCTCTTTGTCCTCCCCCTTCCTTTTGCCAAACGCGCGGGCCAAGACCTGCTTGGCCTGAACTTCCCTTCATCTTCATCCATCCCCACTGCCAAACAGACTTTTATTGACTCCAACAATCTCACCATCCTCACCTCCTTCAACACTCCTCCACTCCTTCTCATCCTCCCGCCCAAAACTTGATTGGACTGATGAATTACTTTGTCTTCAACGGTACCGTTCACTTTGCCCAATCCTTTGGGATGATCCTCACCTTTGCCAGTCTCTATCTCTACAACCAAGCCAAGTCAGAGATCAATCAAGGTGATACACAAAGGGGTCAGATCAAACAAAGGCAGGAGATCATTCTACCTTTGACCTTGAACGATATCAAAGATCTATCTGAGGATCAAGAACTCAAGAAGTTCAATAGCTATTGTTGGGATCCCAAGCCTCCAACAAATCATTCCCATCAAGTAGTAGTGGTATCAGTAGTACCAGTTCTCATCCTACTAGTGGCGCTTCTCACACTTGAGTTGTCAACCATTCCATCACCACAACCCGTCAACAAGCGCCCAGTATCCCTCATGCATCCCATCATCAACCAACAATCCATCACCATCATCCCTCCCAACACTCTCCTGCCCCCTTCCAACTTTGGGTGGGGGTGGAAAGTGTTTTCTACCGCCCGCAGACACCTGCGGGCGGCCTGGTACATTTTCCTTTCCCACCCCTTCCGCCTTCAGGAGAGGGGGGGGTGATTCTGGTATTGTCATGCGCGTTGGTCCATGGACCGACGCAGGATAGGTGAAGGAATGAAGAAAGATCCCACCCTGGTCAGGCAGGCTGGATTTCCACCGGCCTGCTTTATCAAATTTTTCTGATCACCTAAAAATCTGAAAATCAAAAAAAAAAAAAATCTTTCTTTTTCCGCTCCATTTGTAGTATCCCTTGTACATATTCTAACAGGGCTTCCTGCCCATATAAGGAGGGGCTCTCCCCTGCCTTTTGGGGGGAAATGAGCGGATCCTATCAGCACATCAGCAGAGGGTATCATCATCATCACATCCTACCATACCAGTGAAGGTTATCATCATTTTCACCTTGCAATACATCATCTGTGGGGTCTTCATTCCCCTTTATCTGAGACAAAAATCTGTGTATATCTATGATTTCCCCTTGATCCTTGAGCCTTCATACTCAAACCCTTGATCCTTGATCCTTATCACCAACCAATAGCTTTTCTGGTTGAAGAAGAATTCAACTACTTGAATTCTTGAGTGTTTTACACCACTCCTGACCCCTTTATCCGACCATACTGGTCCTGATCATCCTTTGATTATCTTTCTGGAAACAGTCATGTTTGACTGAAGAGGTTTTATTAAGCTTCAAACCTGGAGTGTTAAATCTCCCTTCATCTCTTTTGAATTTGAATTCCGCCACGCTACTCTTGAGTCCCTTGAGAATTGTTGGGTTATTCTTGTTTGGATCAGAGCATTTTGAAAAGTAACTCAAGTGGTGTGTTGTTGTTATATATTCTTGGATTTGGAAACTCCCCGGGGCTGGCACACTCAGCATTTGGTAGGTCAGGCTCAGCACTTGGATGCGCGCGGTCTCAGCAGTGGACACTGTGGGCTCAGCAGAAGCTGAAGCAGGCTCAGCAGTAGGCACCGCTGGTCTCAGAATACTGTGCATGGGTCATAATGGATTTTATGTAATGGGCCGCAGCCTGCTCAGACATTATGGACCCAAGAATGGACCTGGCCCAACCAGGTTTGCGGGCAGCTAGTTGGGGGAGGTAGGGCAGGGCAATTGGGGCCATAGGGGCGGGCCAACCCGCAGGGCAGGAAATCATGCAGCGCGCAAGGCATATACGGACAAGTGGGGGGCTCCAAGTATGGTGCAGCGGAGGGCTGCATCATGAGAAGGACAAGTTGGATGTAAGTAGCGGTAGGCAGGCAAGGAATTGGTTAGGGTTAGGCTAGGGTTCTGGTATTAGGGTTTCTTTTAAAACTGTTTTTGGGCTTTCATTGTGCTTGTACTTAGGTTAGGGTTACAAGTGTGGGCATAAAGTCCACTCTCTCAATCTCATCTCTCATACATATCATTGTATCATTGAATCTGGGGACAAGAAAATGAAAAAGAAGGGAAGGAATTCATCATCTTTTTTTACTATCTCTCTCTCTCTCTCTCTAAGAAAATGAATGAGCATCCTTAAACTTACAGACGCTGAGATCATTGCTTTTGAAATTAAGAACAACTGGGGGAGGAGTTCTCTATTACTATCCACACTGGGAAAATAGGACTGGAAGGGTGCCAAATAAGAAAAGAAGAAAGATTGTAAGTCTTTTTCATTTGGAAAATTTTCATTTTTTGGGTTTGATGAACTAACAAACCCATGATGAATCTTTAGTCAAAGTCAGCAGGATAAGAATCTGAATTTCATAGTTCAGAGGAAGAGACTGAAAGTGAATTCTGATCACTTAATTTGGAATTTGAATCCTCTTCAGAGGAAGACTTTGTGCAGCAAAGCTCAAGGAGAATCTCATCTTTCGTGAATATCCATTTCATTGATGTGATTAAAGAAATGAATACTAAGTTATTTTTCATGATAGGAACCAAATGTGAAATACATCAATCAAATACCCAAGAAATTCCATAACTTCTTGGGTGAGGTTTGGGATCCAATTGGAAATGGGAATTGCGGATTTAGAGTCATTTCTAAATCTCTTGGTTATGAAGAACATGGTTGGTTTAAAGTGAGAAAGGAAATGATTGAAAAATTAGAGAAACATAAAGCATGCTACATTAAGATGCTTGGTGGTGCAAAAGAGATAGAAAAGATTAAAAAAAATTTTGATGTTGAAGAAATCAATCAAAAGATTCCCTCTCCAAAATGGTTTTCTAAACTATATATGGGACTATTATTAGCAGACACATGGGCCGGACCTATATGCTCCATTTCATTGGGGTCCTGTTGTTCTTATACTCCAATGAATAATGGTGTTACAGATCAATCAGACTCTATTTATATTTCATTTGAAAACAATAACAACTGTGTTCTATTGGTACTTGAGGGGTAAATTATTCCAGTTCCACCCATTTTACCAAAACTTCCTTCCTTGATTTGTAAAAAAGCCTCTGGTTGGGTTGATCATCTCAAAGATCAACTGAAAATTTTTTCTAGATTGTAATAGAATTTGACTTCATTTCATCATTGGGTTTCATATAAATTTTAATTCTAATGCAGTTAACAAGCTCCATTACTATAAAGGGTCATCACATTTTGAACATCATTTTGTTGAGTTTTTTGAGTTAACATTGTTATATTGAGTTTTTTGAATGAGAGTTTAATGTTAAGTCAGTTCCACTTGTGTTGGGCTGATTCCATCATAAGTAGTATTTTACTCCTTATGATTGGATCAGCATAACACAAGCTGAACTGTTTTTTTTGGTGTTTTTGCTTTAGTGCTTGTGAATTTAATTGTTTTAATTTTATTTTTTTTTAGTTTAGGGCTAGTCCAGTTAATTGTCTTTTTTTTGGTGTTTTTACTTTAGGGCATGTCAAGCTACTTTTTTTTTGTGTTTTTTTTAGGGCTAGTCCAGTTACTGGTGTTTTTTTCCTGGTATTTTTACTTTAGGGATATTCCATTGGATAGTACCATTTTTTTTTATTTATTTTTTTATTTTTTATTTTTTAAACCAAAAAATGAATATTTTTGGATTTTTTGGTTGATTTCTGGTTTTGGAAGTTTTATTTAGTTTATGGTTTATGTTAGTACTGTTTCATACCGTTTTTTTTTGGCTCACCATGGTTCAGTGGAGTGTGGGATTCCACACGACTACATTCAAGCAACATGGAGATCTACACGGCTTGAATGTAGTCATGCAGCATCCCAAACAATCCCGGACCATGTTTTGTGTGCTGCGCAGTTCTTTCAGCTGTGGGGCACGCAACACAGCTTGAGTGTGGTTATGAGGCATGCCACATGGCTCATTTCAAGTCATGTCCATGGCTCAATGGGCCATGAATTTAACAATACCCAAATTATTAATGTTATTATTATTATTATTATTATTATTATTATTATTATTATTATTATTATTATTATTATTATTATTATTATTATTATTATTATTATTATTATTATTATTATTATTATTATTATTATTATTATTATTATTATTATTATTATTATTATTATTATTATTATTATTATTATTATTATTATTATTATTATTATTATTATTATTATTATTATTATTATTATTATTATTATTATTATTATTATTATTATTATTATTATTATTATTATTATTATTATTATTATTATTATTATTATTATTATTATTATTATTATTATTATTATTATTATTATTATTATTATTATTATTATTATTATTATTATTATTATTATTATTATTATTATTATTATTATTATTATTATTATTATTATTATTATTATTATTATTATTATTATTATTATTATTATTATTATTATTATTATTATTATTATTATTATTATTATTATTATTATTATTATTATTATTATTATTATTATTATTATTATTATTATTATTATTATTATTATTATTATTATTATTATTATTATTATTATTATTATTATTATTATTATTATTATTATTATTATTATTATTATTATTATTATTATTATTATTATTATTATTATTATTATTATTATTATTATTATTATTATTATTATTATTATTATTATTATTATTATTATTATTATTATTATTATTATTATTATTATTATTATTATTATTATTATTATTATTATTATTATTATTATTATTATTATTATTATTATTATTATTATTATTATTATTATTATTATTATTATTATTATTATTATTATTATTATTATTATTATTATTATTATTATTATTATTATTATTATTATTATTATTATTATTATTATTATTATTATTATTATTATTATTATTATTATTATTATTATTATTATTATTATTATTATTATTATTATTATTATTATTATTGTTATTATTATTATTATTATTATTATTATTATTATTATTATTATTATTATTATTATTATTATTATTATTATTATTATTATTACTATTATTATTATTATTATTATTATTATTATTATTATTATTCTTATTATTATTATTTTGGCCCACAAGACTTGTAGTTTTCTGGCATGGCAACACAACTACATTCAAATTGTGTTCAGCCTCACACAACCCAAATGTGGTTGGGATGTAGGCAACATGGCACCAGACCACTGTGGTGGGGCTGCACAACTACAATCAAGTTGTGTGGAGGCTAAACGGCTCAGATGTAGTCATGTGGCGTACCAGATAACTCAAATGAGTTGTGTACATGACTCATTTGAGTTGTGAATTTATCATCACCGTTTTTTTTTTGGCCCACAACACTTTTACTCACGTGGAACAATACACAACTACATTCAAGCCAAGTACATCTCCACAATGCTTGAATGTAGTCGTGGGGGTGCCACACAAAACACAGCCACTTTGTGGGGGACACACAACTTTCAGCTTACTGATTCCTGGTTACTTGCATTCCTTTAGCTACAGCAAGTGATATTAGTTTTGGAACAATGATAATTCCAACAAAATACGTAAAATACTTCATATTAATGATATGAGGACAGCTAGTGCAAGTTTTGGGATTTGGTTTGGTTAAATGGTTTTGAATATATTGTTTTTTTTAAAGAGAGGCCACAGCTTATTAAAATCTAGGGATCTTTATTGAAACAACCTCTCTTCAAGGAGCCACTTTGGACTGTGTAAATACCCTGGGATAATGAGGTCCTAAGTGATTTCTCAAATGGGATTTACTCAAGGGGAATTGATGGAACTGCTGAATCACAGCACTTATGCCTGGGGGCAAGGGGTAGATAACTCACTTCTTCAAGTAGGGATTCCCAGAGCTTTGCAGAAATTCACGGTTGAAAGGGTCTCAGGGCAATACTTGGGGTTTTAACTGATTTTTCTTCAATGGAATTAATGATGTGGTTAGAATTAATACTTATACTAACAGACTGAGGGCCCAAATAATTTTTTTATGTCTTATAAACACTTGATCACATATTTCAATGTGTCTTATTTGATTAATTGAAAATTAATTGTGTTTAAATCATCCAAAAAGGGCTTCATATATACTCTTTTCGACTAAGAGAGCCTTCCCATGGCACATAGAGAGGGTTTGGCTGGTGGGGCAAGGTAGGCAGGATTGCATGGGATACTTTGGCACGGAATATGAGTGCTTTCACTCAGCTGGAGCTTTCTGTGTCATATTTATGTGTGGAATAATTTTAATTTGTTGTTTTTGTAATTTTGACTCATTTGTTTATTTTGTATTAGATGTTTTTGAGAGTAATGGCCAGAAGTGGGTATTTGTAGATTTTAAGTAATATTCTGAACATTTTGGTAATTTCTAATAATTTTTGGGGGAACTCCTTGATATCTTTAGCGGTCCATAAATATTTGATAACAATATTTATGTGACAACCTTAATTATTCTTTTCCCTGATTTGTCTGTCTTATAGTTTGAATTTCATACTTTTTATTCAATATTCATATATTTCAGACATCTTTATATCCTTTAGTCAGTTTTTTCAATATGCATGATTCATGCATGTGGGTTGTAACCTTTTTCTTCAGTACCTGGATTTCAGGAGTGGTGCAGTTATTTTTCTCATGTGCATACCTGATAGCTGCATGCGGGAATCAAGAATCCGTGGCTAGAAACATATCACATGCAGGCTCCTTGACAGGCACCTACATTTTGAGTGTCAAACGCGTGTACCCTGGCTACATGGATTTGGTGCTGTGCAGGGGAATTGTGACCAAACACAAATCAGGCTGTAACTTGTAGAATATACACAGAAACTCAATTCTGAGTAGATTATAGGTGTTGAAACTATACATGAAATTACATGTGAAATATTAGAAAGGCAAAAAAGTGCCATAGTGATGCCGTGGCTTTTTGGTCATTTCACTTTTTAATTATTTAAAAATTTAAGGAGTTGGAATTCAAGGGTGGGGTCATTGAGTGACCCTACCTTATTTTGGGTGAGTAATCAAAATTTGTGAAAATGTTTAGGGATTTTTCACTATTTATTTTTTTATGATTATTTTTTATCCTTTATTATACTTCAACAGGTTTCTCTGTACAAGTAGGAAGCTGAAAAATACTGAATCAAGTTGTGTAGAGGCTAAAAAAATAAATTTTACTTGTGTAGTGTGCCACAGGGACCATTTGAGATGTGTAAAAAACTCAAATGGGCCATGAATTTAACATTTCCAAATCTGTAATTGGGGAGGAGGTCACTCCAACATCTATAACTGTGAATGAGGTTAGTTATCAACCACAATTACCATTCCAAAAAAAGGCAATACTACAGCTATTGTTCCTGCAAAAGACAAACTTACAGCTATGGCTCTGCAAAAGGAAAAAGCCTAGCTCACCTCTGCTATTTTTCTCAGAAATAGCACGCACACAATTCCTGAGCCAATGATGTTTCTCTGCAGAAGTAGGCAATCAGCCAGACTTGAATTTTTGGACCTATATTTCTGTGGGTTCCACAAATGACCACTGCTGAGCCTTCTGGCAAATAAAACTTCTGAACCTACTTGTGTTTGTGTCAATAAATAGCCACCACACTTGTCACAACGGCTACCACATAGCTGAAAGGACCAGCTAGGGTGGAGGGACTCCAAATGAGTCCCTCTTCTTCCTGTAATGGTCCTGTTGAGGCCAAAAACAAGAAAAAGCAGCCCCAAGTGGGCCCAAACACAGGCCATTCAAGCATAAAGGCGAGAAAAAAGAGCTTTGATGTGCCATCCTCGCTGGCCAAGTGATAAAATATGGGCTCCTGATCCTCAATTTCTGGTTTGATTAGTCTTTCTAAAAACCAGAAGTGCTAGGCCTGGTTGAGTCTATGTACACACAAGGGAACAAATAGAGAATAGGAGAGTGATTGAAAAGTTCTTGAATTAGTGTGGGGAGATGGGAAGAGATGATTAAGCAGGGAAATCTGACCAGAAGGGCTAGAAAAGATTCTGTTTTTTTTTTGGTCTGTCTTGGTATTCTTGAGAGTCTTTCCTGCTTTGGTTCTTTTTCTCAAGTCTTTCTATACACCCTTTTCTTCTCTTTTTTCTTTAAATCTGCCTAGTTCCACCTCTCAGTCCTTCTATCAACCTGGGTCTGCTCTGGTGGTTTTCCTGAGGGTTTTCTTGGTCTTCTCAGTCTAAAGGTCTGGGTCCTTCTGTTTGTCTTGGTCTTCCTGTCAGTACTGATATTCACCTGGGTCCTGGTCTCAGTGCAAGGTGGTTTGGTGTTTCTGGTCTGGTATCAGCTGGCTTTTCTGAGCTGGAGAGGTCTTTTCCTGGCTGGCTGTTTTGAGCTGGGGAGTTCTGATCCCAGCTGACTGGCCTGAGTTGGGGTGGTCTGATCCTGACTGGCTGGTATGAAATGGGGTGGTCTAATCATGGGCAACTGATCTGAGATGGGATGGTCTGGTTCCAGTTTGCTTTTCTGACTGGCTGGCTGGCTTTCTGGAATTCTGGAAGGCGTACTTGCCTATTATGGGCTGGATGGATGGTTTGGGATAGCTGGTCTTGTGTGGGCTGGCTGGTTTGGTTGTGGCTGGCTTCCTGGTCTGCAGATGTGTATTTTTGCAGGTTCCTGTCCTGCGCAAGGACTTGAAGTTATAGTAATTGGGATAAATTGGTGGTTTTCTAATATGGGGGTGGGCTTGGCCTGGTGGTTGATCTGGCAGAGGCTTAGATTAAGTGCAGAAAATCAATGAATTGAGGTTGGATGGTTGTTGTTTTGGGACTTGTGTTTTTCTTTGGTTTATTTTTTGGGTGTTCATATTCTATGTTAAAATTGATGGATTTATTTTTCTTTTGAGAAGTTTTTCTCTTCAATAAATCAATTGTTTTGGTCTTGAGGCTTGAGATTGATGATGATGTTGTCAATGGATCAATGGTGGCTGGGATGGAGTGAAGATGGAAAGTTTTTTGCTAATAAGGCCAGTGGATTTCAATCATCAAATAAGCAAAGGAGAATGATAAAATGGAAGAAAAAAGAAGGAGATGACAAAGAAGATAACAAATATGAACCTAATAAGGCCAGGTTACGAGTGAGGTCAGACACAGAGCGCTGTGAGCTATAGTTGAGGTCCGACGCAGGGTTGGCGGAATCGCGGTGAATGGTTGATGAGGGGTAAGGTTGAAGTGATTTGGCTTGAGGTTCAGCTGGAGAGATTGATGATCAGATTCTTGAGTTGGAAGGTGCCGAGCTTGGAAAGAGTGGAGTACCTGATCCTAGTACCCTGGGTGTTGGTGGTGCAATCTCTTGGTTGCACAAGGAGAGGAGACACCCAGGATCCAGGATCAGTGAGGTAGATAAGTTCAAGCAGGACACTGGTCTTGAAGTTGGAGTATCTGCACTCGAGTGGCCAGTCCAGTTGTGCGGGTGCTGAGCACAAAACATTGAAGACCAATAGAAGGTTAGTAGATAGATCATTCTAAGCATTATCAGGAATCCAAGATTCCAACATCCTCCCTTGCTGAGAATGCGTTCAGCAGAAGCCTAGATTGGATAGAGAGGTGGTCAGTTTGAGACGGCTGAGCGGCTTGGTGAGGAAATTGGCCAGATTTGCTTTTGACAACACCTTTGTTAAGACAATGTTTCCTTTTTCAATCTCTTCTTGGATGTAGTGAAATTGGATTTGCATATGTTTGGAGTGGAAAACGGAGTGATTTGCCTGATTCAGGGCCAGTTTGATGGCACCCTTGTTATCTCCAAATAGAGTGGATGATTTTGATCTGCTTTCAGGGAAGACTTGGTGTATTAGGGAGTTTAGCAATGAGATTTCCTTCACAGCATCAGCCATGGCCTTGTATTCATCCACTGTTGTAGACAGAGATAGCGTTGGTTGGCACCTGGATTTCCAGTTGCCCAGGTTTCCCATCCACCTGATGGAGATTCCCAAGACTGATATCCTAGTACTTGGACAGGTCAACCAATCGGCATTGGCAAATGCCAAGAGGGTTTTATTTTCATGCTTGAGAAAGTTCAGCCCCTGGGTGGGGGTATGTTTGAGGTAGTTGGGGGTCTTTAGGGAAGCATTGAAGTGATGGTGGGCCGGTTTATTCAAGAACTGCGCTAGATAGTTCACGCAGAATGTGATGTCAGGGCGTCTACAGCAGCTTAGATGGTTTAACTCTCCTATGATCTTCCGGTAGTTATGATTTGATTTCTCAAGTTTGTGGTGTTCTTCATCAGATGCAGGTAGCAACTTGTTGCCAGGTAGAAAAGGAGTGGAATGTGTTTTGAAAGCCAGGAGAATGTAGCTGGAAAGTAGATGTTGTATGTAGGTGCCTTGGCGCAGTTTGATACCTGTTGCGGTGGCTTCTACGTTCATCCCTAGTAGCAGCAAGGCTTGGCCAAGATCCTTGATGGTGAATCAAGATCCAAGCGCCATAACAAATTCTTCTGGTCTCCTGCTGAAGATGGCTATGTCATTGACGTGGACATAGAGCCAAGTGTCTTTGTTCCAGAACACGCAGTGATCAGCGTTGCAACAATCAAATCCGGTGCTGAGAAGCCAGTTGTTCAGTGTAGTATACCAGGCAAACGGTGCCTGCTTGAGTCCATAGAGCGCCTTAAGGAGCCTGATCCTCTTACCAGGGGTGATGTGGATGTTTGAAGGCGGTTTTATTTAGACAGTTTCTTTAATTGGTGCATTTAAGAATGCAGATTTGACGTTGACTTGATGGAATTTCAGGCCTTGAGACGCCGCAAAGGAGATGAGAACCCATAGTGAAGCCTTGTCACCAGTAGGTGAGAAGGTGTTGAGATAGTCACGGCCCCATTGTTGGTGGAAGCCCTGAGCACAAAGCCTTGCTTTGAACTCAGTGATTTGGTTCCTTGAGTCCCATTTGGTTCTAGAAACCCACACGCAGTTGATGGGCACGGATTCTGCAGTCAAATTGACTTCTATCCAGACGTCATAAGATATAAGGTTTAGTTCCTCTACACGCATTGCTTTGATCCACTCATTGCAATACTATTAAGCCAGGGCTTCTTTGAGTTTGGACGTATCTTTGTATTCTGAGTCACAGATGAGATAAAGTTGGGTTTGACCAACAGTGGAGTCTTTGCGGTGGGGACCCGGAAGAATTTTGTTGGGTTTTATGCAATCATAGGAAGGAGCGGTCGGAGTTGGGGAGGAGCTTGTGAGTGAGATAGAGGATTCAGGGTTGGAGTTGTTGAAGGGGGAGAGGGAAGTGTCAGCTTCAACTTTATCTGGAATGGAAAGAAAAGAAGGTCTGGAGTTGGTATAATGAGATACAGAAAGAGGAGAGGAAATGGAAGGAAAAATGGCTTTGCAGAAAACAACGTTTGCAGTTATGTATATTTTTAAAGTGGTAGGATCTAAGCATCTGTACGACAAAGGGTTGTTTACATACCCCAGAAAAATGCACTTTTTGCTAGTGGGAGCCAGATTTGATTCGCGAAGATGCTTACGGATTATGGAGTAGCCAAGGCATCCAAATGGTTTGAGGAAGTCCAGGTTGAAATCTCTATTGAACCAGATTTTTTAAGGAATTTTGTTTGTTTGTGTGCAAGAAGGTAGAAGGTTGAGTAGGTGCGTGGCCGTGTTGACGGCCTCATCCCAGTAGGTGAGCGGCAGTCAATTTTGAGAGAGAAGGCATTGAGCTTTCTGGAGAATGGAGTGGTTTGATTGCTCGGCTAGGCAATTTTGTTGAGGTGTATAGGCAGGGGCATAGTTCTGAACTATATCTTGTTGAAATCTCTATTGAACCAGATTTTTTAAGGAATTTTGTTTGTTTGTGTGCAAGAAGGTAGAAGGTTGAGTATGTGCGTGGCCGTGTTGACGGCCTCATCCCAGTAGGTGAGCGGCAGTCAATTTTGAGAGAGAAGGCATTGAGCTTTCTGGAGAATGGAGTGGTTTGATTGCTCGGCTAGGCAATTTTGTTGAGGTGTATAGGCAGGGGCATAGTTCTGAACTATATCTTGAGATGAGCAGTAGTCCTTGAGTGTGTTTGATGTGAACTCCCCTCCGTTATCTGAGATTAGGGTTTTCACTTTCTTCATTTTTTGTCTTTCAGCCGTGGCAATGAAGTTTATTAGTGCCTTCTCAGCTTTGCTTTTAGACTTGAGGAAGGATACGGCCTTGAAACAGGTGTGTTGATTGGTAATAGATAGGAAGTACAAGTTACCGGAGCGTGACTGAACAGATAGAGGACCCACTAGGTCAAAATGTAGGGCTTCCAGCAGGTCTTTCACTTCCTTGAAGTTGTGGTTGAATGGAGTGGCTGTACCCTTGCAAGTTTTGCATATTTTGCACAAGGCCTCGGTGTTCTTGTTGGAAATCTTGAGAGTCTTCAAAACAGATGGATTTGGGTGCCCCAGTTGATGATGAAAATCAATCACGTTGGAGTTGGTTTTCAAGAACACACTGGGGTCCTCCTTGGGTTTTTTGAATCTTACTCCGCAAATTTTGGTCAGTCTGTTTTGAGTGCTGCCTATGAAGGAGAAGTTGTCCAGGTTTATCTTGATTCCTGAGTGGCTGACCTTATTGAATACTGCCTTCCTTGACTTCAGCTAAATGAGGGATATCAGCAACCAATTTAGAGATGGTATGAGGAGAACGTTTTCCAAGACCAATTCCTTTCCATCATGGTTCTTGATCACAGCACTGCCAATGTGAGTGGCTTTGAGACCATTATTGGGAGCACCGGTGCCAACTTCAATGACTATGGGTTTGGGATGATGAAGGTACTTTGGGTTGTTGAGGATGTGATGACTTGAGTTAATTAAGGACGCAGAAGCGCGTCAAGATGTAGAGGAGATGGGAGGCTACCTGAACCTGGATTGGCCGGCAATGAAGGAGGACATGCTGGCGAGATGGGGGAGGCGCAGTTCTCGCTTTTGGAAGGACAATCTCACGCCATCCGCGGAATTGAATTACAAGGCAGGCGCGCTGTGGTAGACCAAACCTGTCCTATAGCCATCAGACTCAATTTTGTAGTGTCACAACAGCTCAAACCCTCAAAGTATCCTCAGAAATGGATTCTACATCACAAATAACCTATAGTCACTCAGCCAAAGTACCCCTCTTTATCTCATGGATTAGAAAATACAGCCCAAGAAACCTTCAACTATGGAAAACTCATACCCAACCAGGTGTCACAGCTCTGTGGAGGGCATAAAGACATACCTTTCAAACCCTCAAGTACATACCAGTAACAGTTTACCCTCAACACCAGAACCATACACCAACCCTGTCACCTCACTCAGAATACAGCATACAGACACAGGAGGTAGTGCAGCATGCCAGATCCAGTCACCTCATCCAGCATGACAGATCCAGTCACCCCATCCAGAATACAGCATACAGACACAGGAGGCAGTGCAGCATGCCAGATCCAGTCACCTCATCCAGAATACAGCATACAGACACAGGAGGAAGTGCAGCATGCCAGATCCAGTCACCTCATCCAGAATACAGTATACAGATCCAGGAGGCAGTGCAACCAGTCCAGATCCAGCCACCTCAGCCAGAATACAGCAATACAGATACAGGAAGTAGTGCAGCATGTCAGATCTGGTCACCTGAACCAAAAATGCAGCAAATACACATACAAGAGGCTGTGCAGAAGTATACAGGAGCAATATAGGCAGGAGGAAGTCAAACCAGTCTCAAGCAAGAACCAAACAAACTACTAGTACAAACAACCCCAGAAGCACACCGCAATTTATGTAGTCAGAAGCATGTGATACCAAACAAACTACCAGTACAAGTACCCCAGGGATACCCAGCAATACATTCAGGCAGCCAGAACCATGCAGTACCAAACAACCTCAGCAACAAAAAACAATTTATGCAGTCAGAAGCATGTGATACCAAACAACCCACCAGTACAAGTACCACAGGGCTACCCAGCAATATATTCAGGCAGTCAAGACCATGCAGCACCAAACAAACCACCAGTAATGCACAGAAAAACATGTAGGTAGAATCAAGTAGCACTGAATAAACTACCAGTACAGCACAGCAAAATATCTTATCTGAACTACACAGCAATCTATGCAAGGCTGTGCATGCATGAAACCCCTGTACAAGCTTTTCCCAACCAGCAGAAATGCCTCATGTAACTGTACAAGATTTTTCCAACCAGCAGAAATGCCTCATGTAACTGTATCTCACTGTTCCTCACCAGAACAGGGAGAAAACTCAGGGGCAGCCTTGAGCACCCCTGGGGGCAGGATTTGTCTATTTAAGGAGGGCCTCTCTGCCCTATCCAAGTTGTATCACTCATCCCATATCATGCCATCTGGCCTAGTTATCACCCATCCCTACTCACCCCATCAACCCATCTATCTGTGGTACCTACCCAGATAAAATGTTAGCAGTGAATCAGTTATAAAAGGAAAACAAGAAATCAGAAACCAAGTTATTACCCATCTTTAAACAATTAAACTACCCATAAGGTGCTTGAATAAGGTTTCTTCTGTGACCTAAATATTCAGCACCATATTAAAGAAACCCCACCCATTAGTTAATAAATAACCCTTAGAAAGAAAGAGAGCATAAAAAAAGGAAACTACCAACCTTTTCCTCTACCCAACCCCCTGTGGGTAAACCCATCCTTGGGTCCTCTCCTGAATCACCCCTTTGATAAACCCTTGAACCCTTTAATATTGGGATATTGGTTAAGATCAAATATATCTGATCAGTAAATAACCCATAATCCAATACATCTGGTCCATTTTTCAACAAACCCTACCAATAAAAATTAATAACTAATCTAGGTCTGATCTGAGACCTATATTAAGTCTTAAAGAAACCAGCCATTAATTTAAATAAATTATTGTGCAGACTTACTATAGTACTAGAAGGGGAGGCAATTCAAAACCACTCTTAGTATACTCCAGAGGAGTAGAAGTAATACTAAATTCCCCTTCAAGGACTGCCAGCAAGCTATTTGCTACTTTTATTTATAAAAATCCCACAGGAGTCTCTACAGCGCGCGGCGGGATCCGGTGGCAAGCGGAATTGGATTACGCAGAGCTGTATTACAGGGCATTGTGCGTTCCGGCCCCACCACCAGCAACCATCCCTTGTGCTAGCAAACTTGCGGAGGTGGCAAGGGGCCTTGAGGCCTATCTGGAGAGTATTCAGTCTCCCAGCGCGTCTGTGCCCCGCGTGTGCACAAAAGGGAAGGACAACAACTGTTGGCGGACGGGACAGAGGGACCGGACAGCTGATTCAAACGCGGAATTGGTTTCCCCAGTGGGGGCTAAGTACATGTTGGGGAAGCTGGACTTGACCAAACCGGTGTGGCCTACTGACAGGAAGCGGGCAAGGACAACAGAACGGGAAATGGATGCTCTGTGCAATTTGGGAATTGGCAAGTGGCGGACGGATCTTGCAAAGAAGGTAGACGCGGCGGCGGAAGAAGGATCACAACCCGAGCTGGACCTCTTTGACGGCGGGGAGCACGCATTTGGAAAGGGTGGGGGCAGCGGCGGAAGGGACAAACCACGCGCCAAAGGATGGAAACCAGAGCCGGACCCCTTTGACGGTGGGGAGAATGAGGATGGGGCAGAAGAATGTGGCAGCAACGGAAAGGACGGGACCGGAATGGACGGACGGTGGGGCCAAGCGGAAGGATAAAGCAGTCAGGCGTGGTCCGGCGGGCGGGGAGCGGTCAGAAATCTCTGGAGGGGAGAACAAGGCCGGGGGAACTGCATAGGGCAAGGAATGTTGTGTGGACGGGGTGGGGGAGGAGAGGGCTGGGATTGAAAGGGTTTTGAAGCCTCTTTCCTCCTCCATGGCGGGTTGTGGTAAGGAATTCTGGGGGTGTTTGATTTTGTTTGGGTTTTGCGCGCGGATGGGCTTGAATATCAAAGGATGCAGGAGGGTCTTGGCGGCGGGAGGTGCACCTAGGCGGTTTGGGACAACAATTTGGGCTTGGAACCCGTGCGGGATTGGTTGAGGCAACGCGCCGCGGATCTGGTGATGAGCATAGGGGGCGCGGTTGGCTGAGGACAGCAGCAAAGTTGGGGGGGGAAGCTAGCGCGGGGTGGAAGGTTGGAGTTGGGATGCAGGACGCGGGCTCTAAAAAAAAAAAAAAAAAAAAAAAAAACCTTTTTTTCTCTTGGTCCTTGTTATCTATTCATTCTTCCTTTTCCTTTTTTTCTCTTCCTGTCTCTCTTGAGGATCGCGTACGCCCGCTGGTGCATTGAGGTCTCCCCATGTACTCTTGCGGATACTCTCACTGGCGCGTATTTCTCACTTTCAGACTCTCACTGGCGCGGATTTCTCACCTTTGCGGATTTCTCTTGCTCACGCGGATCTTCTCCCTCCAAGGCACGGATCTTGCACACGGTTTCGGAACCCGTGTGGGGTTGGATGAAGGCATGCGGATCCTTTATCTGGTGGAGCAGAAGGTTGCCGGCATAGAGGGCAGGCGGGTGGGAAGGTGAAACAGAGGATAGAGGGAAGGCGGGTGGGAAGGCAACTTGAAGGATGAGCGTGGTAGGTGAGATGGTCGCGGATCTCTGGGGACAGAACTCAAGTTGGGGGGGATGTGGTGCTCTTTCATGGACACAAGTCAGGAAAGACTGCGCGCTGCGGGCTTGCGCGGATCGGAAAGCTTGTGCGGAGTGGAAGGCTTGCGCAGATCGGACGGATTGCGCAGATAGGAAGGCTTGTGCGGATTGGAAAGCTTGCTCAGATTGGAAGGCTTGTGCAGATTGGACGGATTGCGCGGATCGGAAGGCTTGCGCAGATTGGACGGCTCGCGCGGTGTGGTGCCCCATCCTGGACACCCTGGCCACCTTAAGACCTCAATCCATAAACTGTTGCGCAAACGTACCATCCGGCTGAACAACTTATCCTCAGGCTCATCCAAACCGTCCTTTACCCGCGGCGCGGGCGGTCCTTTATCCGTGTTGCTTGTCATCTCCGCCGTTGTCATAGCACTTCCTCATCTTTGTTGTTGCGTGTCTTCATCTTTGTCGTCGCGCGTCCCAATCTCCTCATTGCTACCGTTGCGCGGCGCTCATCCATGATTTACTGAATCCATCCCGACCGCACGCCCAAGCATTTGGCAAATCCTTGGATCCGTCAAACCTCCCATTGCACTTGATCTATCAGTCGTGGATCTCAAGGCCATCAGGATTTACTCAACTTTCTCAAACCAATCTCCTATCCCCCCATCCGTGCTCTCATGGACTTCATCCGTCACCTTTCCTGGGACTCTCACACCCGCTTCCGCCTTTGGAAGAGTGCCAACAACCGCCGGTGGACATCCGCGGCGGTTTGGTTCATTTCCCTCTCCCACCCGCTTCCGCCTTCAGAAGAGGGGTGGGTGACTCTGATATTGTTACGCGTGCCCATCCACAGACGGACACAAGTGACCACATGGTTGCCTTCCCTTTTCCGCTCTATTTGTAGAATCTGTTGTATTTAGTCTAACAGGGCATCCTGCCCATATAAGGAGGGGCTCTCCCCTGCCTTTTTGATCATCATCGGGAAACAATCAGAAAATGGAACAATCCAGAATGAAATCAGCACACCTTTGATCCTTGAGCCTCCATACTTAACCCTTGATCCCTGATCCTTATCACCAACCAATAGCCTTGCTGGTTGAAGAAAAATTCTGTCTGTTGGAATTTTTGAGTGTTTCATACCACTCCTTGATCCCTTTCTCTTACCATACTGGTCCTGATCCCTGATCACCTTTCTGGAGCCAATCACAATTGATTGAAGAGGTCTTATTAAGCTTAAGACCTGGAGTGTTATACCTCCCCTTAGCTTCTTTGGAGGTGCATTCTGCCAGCCTACTCTTGAGTCCCTTGAGTAGTGTTAAGGTTATCCTTGCCTCAAATCAGTTACTGTTTGTTTTAGAGCTTCTTAAACATTGTGCTTTGTCTTGTACAGCCACCCTCAGTTATCTGGTACCCTTCAAGCGCTTGATTGCGGAGAGTTTGGCAGGTTCATTGAGAACCTGGAGGTTGCTTGGGTTTGAGTTGATCATCCCCAATCTTCTGCTGACAACCAGAGTTATTAGCTTGTGGGCGTTGTTTACACACAACAGCTTTTGTTCTTTGAACTCTAGGAAGACTTTAACTTCTTTTTTTCAAGTTTTCCCTGCATAATCTTGTCTCAGATAGTGCTGTTTCGTCGCTACCAAACTATTATCATCTTTATCCTCTACTCCTTGATTCCTCATTTACCAGGTTCTGGACCTTGATCTTGGTTACATTTAAATATTTTTGTAACACTCAGGAGGGCAGCCTAAACAGCACCTTTCCCCTCCGCAGAACTTCCACGGCCTAGCACCGTTTGGAGTCTTACATTTGGTCCCCCGGGCCGGGATCAAACCAGCAACCTTGGGATTTACAGTCCCAACTTGAAGAATCAACTCTGAAATCCAATCCGATTTTTTTTCTTTTCTTTTTTTGGTTCCTTTTTTTTTCTGATCCGTGGAGGCTGCTTGGTCTAGAAGTAAGTCCTCCCAATTGTGCACCGCCTGGGCAAGATCCTTGTTGTTTTTGTGAAACTCTACTCTTGCCACACTTGTGAGCCACCTTGGAACTGGAATCTGCTAGATCCTCTTTATCTGTTTGGGCCAAGATGGTCAAAATCAAACCTCAGAACAAAAAATTAGGCTTCAATGGGACCAATTTCAAACAATTCCTGGACTCCTATGAGATGGCTGCAGAAGTGGATGGTGCCAGTGAATATGATATGGCTTATCAGTTACGGTTTTTTATCTCTTCTGACAAAGTTATGGAGGTTATCAAATCATTTGAGGGATTCAAAACTCACAACTGGCGGCTCCTGAAGGAGGCTATGTTAGCCTATTGGGGAAAAATAGATGTAGCCAGATTTACTTTGCAAGACTTGGATGCCCTGGTTTCTCAATGGATCTCCAATGGTGGTATCTCCTCAGCCTCTGACTATCAGACTCTCAGAAAATCTTGGGACCCTATCCAGTCCTATCTTATCCGGAACAATCACATTGATACGTTGGACGAAATTTGAGTGTGATTTTTTCAGTCTTTCTCTCCAGGAGTGCAGGAAAGAATTAAGGATAAATTGGTGAAATCTGGATCCATGATCACGACAAGAGACAATTGATTCAAGCTCCCTGCTTTCATGGTTCTTGGAATACTTTGGATAAAGTGATGAAAGGTCAAACAGCTCTCACCTTTGAAAAACCTAAAATCACTGAACCAGTACTTGCCCCCTCTTTTCAAGCATCTAACAAAATCATGAATAAGATGGAAGCCAATTTCAGACCTAAACCCAATCCTCAGACTCACCGGGAGACACCTACTATAGATGAGATCACTAAATTACTTCAGGCATTTGAGAATAAAATAGATCAGAAAATATCCTCTTTAGTCACTCCTAAACCTGCTAATTCTGTTCCTAAGTCTACTATAGTTTGTTATTATTGACATAGGGAAGGCCATGGTACTGGTAGATGTCCTGAACTCCAGAAGGACAAAGAGGAGGAGTTAGTAGAGCAGAAGGGAAATAATTTTTTACTTCCTAATGGTGCTTTGATCCCTTTTGATTTGTCTCGACCGATCCGTCATGTGGTGGCCTCATACCAACCACCAACCCCTAAGAAGGCATCCTTGGTCTCTGTGGATTTTTGATCATCTTGTGGAACTCTGCAACCTTGGTATCCTCCAGCTATCACTTCTTCCAGCTTCCCTGGCACCTATCAATCCGATCCAGCTAGGAAACGCCATGAGGAACCAAAACCTCATAAGTCTCCTCCTGTTCCATCCTCCATTCTGCGAAAACCCGTTAAAAGCCGATATTAACCTGAGCCTCCTTCCTCTGATGTGGAAGACATGGAAGTAGAAAGGGAACCGCTTATGGAAAGGTTCCAGGACAACGCTGATCCTTCCCCTCTTCAACCTGCCCAACTCTCAGATCCTCTTCCATCACCTATTACACCTGATTTTCCTCCCTCCACCCAGCCCAAAGTTTGATTTGAGAGGGGCATCTCCAAGGACTACCCTAATGCTGTGGAAGGAGTATTAAAGAAAATTTCTGATCTTAAAATCCCCGATCTATCTGTGGCTGAACTCCTGTCAATCTCTCCATCTGTGGCAGAAGGGATGAAGAAATGGGTTTCTTGTTGACGTGTGGAGATTGGTCCGGACGAATTAAAGGTCTCCTCTGGTACTCTGATAGAGGATTCTGGTGGAACAGATCCCTCTTCAGATACCAACCTGTATTCCTGTCCTCTGGGTTTTCTTCCATGTTGTCTTGGTGATTCAACTAGAACGGTTTCTCTCCTTGTGGATTCGGGTTCTCAGCTCAACTTGATTTCGGACTCCATGGCCTGCAAGCTTAAACTTAGCCCAAGGGTCAGTTTCAACTCTGCGGTCTATGGAATTGGCAATCAGTCCTGTGAACTGGTTGGTATTGCTAAGGATATTCCTGTTGGAATTGGTCGAAATATTTTTGGCACCTGTCACTTCTGGATCACTCGTCTGGATGGTCCCATGATCCTGGGAAGGCCTTTCTTAATGGACTTTGGTGCTACCCTGATGTTTTCTGATCAAGTTGGGGAGAGAATTCTCCTCCCTGATGCTGATGGCAGAAAGATTGAAGTCCCCCTTTGTTCTTTGGATTTTGGTTGTTGGGAAAGAAACTTCCCTGGTCACCCTCCCAAATCTGTCCTGAAAGGAAAGCAGAAAGAAAACTCTCATTCCTTTCATCCTCATTTTTTAGAAGAATAGTTGGCCCTACTGATAGTTGTAGTTCTCCTCAGCCTCAGACTTCAACTCATGGACCAACTCCCACCTCAGAGGCCCATCTTTCTTTTTCCTCATCACTTTCTTCTCATCCAAATAAGATCAAAACCCAAACATATGAAAAATTTGAAAAATCCAAAAATATTTCTTCTCTGTCTGGATCTTTTCTATCTTCCTTTCCTTTTTCTTTTCAGCCTGATCACTCATTTTCTATTCCAGTTTTGAATCTTGGCAATGAGTCTAAACTAGATCTTGATCTCAATTTTTTTCTTGGTGGCTTTGGTATGAAGGAGTTTAATCTTAGGTGCAGGCAATTTGGGGTAGAAGTAAGGCCTCCCAATTGTGCACCACCAAGGGCTTCTACTACTGTTATTTTTGAAACTCTAGCCTGTGCCACACATGTGAGCAATGTGTTATCTTTTGGATCCTCTTTTATGGAGAAGGCACCTTTCAAGGACGCAGCAGAAAATTGGACTTGGAAGATGTTGGAACACGGCCTCAGTTTTTGTAGTCAGGTTTCACTGGTCAATGCTTGGAGGAAGCAGGGATTCCTCTCCTTTGCCACCAAGTACAAACCAGTTGCAAAGAAGGTCCAGCCAGTCAACCAACCAATGCCTCTCAACCTCAACCCTCCTCTTATGCTTCCTCCGCTATCCCGCTATCCTTACTGTGGTCTATCCAAATCCCTCACTGGTCCATTTATTCACTCTGGTTGGGCCACTGAAAAACGTCTGAAAGTGGTTAATTTTGGTCCAGATGGATGGCTTCTTCCTGATGAGTTAAATTTTATCAAAAATATCTTGTCTCTAAGGGAAAAATCAATTGCATTCTGTGACAAAGAGAGAGGTCTCTTGAAAGAATCCTATGGTCTCCCTTACATCATCCCGGTAGTTGAACATGACCCTTGGCAAAAGAAAAAGATCCCAATCCCTGCTGCTAAAGTCGACAAATTCATCAAGTTGGTCTGCGAACAAGTCCGAACCGGTTTATACAAACAATTGACTTCTAGCTATTCCAGTCCTGTTTTCTGTGTTCTAAAGAGTAATGGTAAACTTAGAGTAGTTCATGATCTCCAACCTCTTAATAAATTTACTATTAAAGACTCTGGCATGCCACCTGCCACTGAAGAATTTGTTGAATCCTTCTCTGGGAGAGCTTGCTATGGTCTAGGTGACATTATGGGTGGCTATGTTGAACGATCCTTGCATCCTATTTCTTGTCCCCTCACTACTTTAAATACTCCCCTTGGTTGATTTCAGTTCAATTGATTGCCTCAAGGTGCCACCAACTCGGTTGCAGTCTATCAGGCTCAGATGATGTGGATCCTCCAGGACGAAATCCCGGATCATGCGGGTATCTTTATTGATGATGGAGGAATTAAAGGTCCAGTTTCTAACTATGATGATGAGCTCTTACCTTGGCACTCAGGAATCCGACGATTTGTCTGGGAGTATGCTACTGTTTTGGAGAGAATTTTGTTTTGAATCGAGGAATCTGGCCTTACTGTCTCTGGATCAAAACTTGCCGCCTGTGTCCCTGCCTTGAAAATTGTTGTTCATATAGTCTGCAAGGACGGAAGAAGGATGGCACCCTCTAAAGTCAGCAAAATCATCTCCTGGCCTACCCCAATAAATCCAACGGAAGTTAGAGGTTTCCTAGATATTGTAACTTATGTCAGGATCTTCATTCCCTCATTATCCAAAATTGGTATTCCCTTGCGTCACTTAACAAGTAATGATGCTGAATGGATTTGGACCCAAGACTGCAAACTATCATTTCAGTTGCTCAAAACAATTGTTGGGAAAGACATTTTTTGAAAAATATCACTTATGGACACGGAGCCGACAAGATCAAGTTGGAAGTGGACTCGATTTATCAATCTGTTGGGGCTGTTCTTACCCAGGAAGATGAAAATGGTTTGGATTGTCCTGCTCTGTATGAATCTCTTCTTTTCTCAGATGTGGAATCCAGGTACTCCCAGCCAAAACTGGAACTTTGCGGTGTGGCCCAAATGTTGAAGAAGCTTCAGACTGTCCTTTGGGGTCAACACTTTGAGTTACAAATCAATGCAAAATCTATTATTGAAATGATCAACGCCCCCAGCCTCCCAAATGCTCCAATGACTTGTTGGGTGGCTTTCATCCAGTTGTTCTCTTTTGATATTGTTCACAGGCCTGGAAAATCTTTCACCATGCCTGATGGTTTATCTCGATGACCTATTGGAGACAATGAATCAAAAGTTGGAATGGATTTTGATGAGGAAGAACCCTTGGTCCGCCCTGTCTTTGCCTTCTCCTCCAAAAATCACTCTGGTTTCCAGCAAGGTTTCTGGCTTAATGGAGCAGTACCTTTCAACACTCCAAAGACCCCCTGATCTCTCTGCCAAAGAATTTTGGTCCCTTAAAAGGAAGTCCTCCAACTTCTTTGTCCAAGGTTCTAGGCTTATGAAAAGGTCAACTCCTTGTGCACTTGTTGTGGTCACTATCCCTTCCAAGCAAGATTTGATCCTGGAAAATCTCCATAAAGGCCTTGGTCATCGTAGGGAAACCAAAACTTATCAATGAATATCTGAGCGATTCTGGTGGCCATCCCTGAAGAAATCCGTTGCTCAATGGTGTAGGAGTTGTGAAGTGTGTCAGAAACGTGATCTTAGGCGCCCGGCCGAAATTTGTTACCCCACTGGAGAATCCACTGTCTTTGGGAGGATTTCTATGGATGTGGTTCACATTAAGGCTGGTGGAGCTAAGTACCTCATTGTGGCTAGAGATTATTTTTCTGGATGGGTTGAAGCAAAGTTTCTTAAGAACCTCAGCTCTGAATCATTAGCAGCTTTCCTTCATGAGACTTGGACAATGCTTTATGGCTTGGCCCGATCTTATTCTACGGATGGTGGCTCAGAATTTGGTGGAAAACTTGCTGAAATGATCCAATCGCTCCCTGGACAACATAGAGTTACTACTCCCTATTATCCTGAAGGACAAGGCATGGTGGAAAGAGGCCATGCTCCTTTGAAGGCTGCTCTTGTCAAATTGGCTGGTGAAAGTGGCAAGAATTGTCAAAAGTTTCTCCCCTTGGTCCACTTCTCTGATCAAATTTCCACCAAGCGAACCACTGGTTATTCTCCTTATGAAATCATCTTTGGTCAGAGGGCTGTTCTTCCTCTTGATCTTGACATCCCCTGGGAACAAGTTTCCTCAACTACTGACCTATTGGTTGCCAGATCAAAGCAACTGGAGCAGAGTGAAGATATTCGTAACAAAGCTTATCAGAAGATGATGGATTCAAGAGCAAAATCAGTTCAGTATTGGGAAGAAAAACACCGGAATTGAATCAGGGACCCTTTAAACCCTGGTTACCTGGTATTGGCTTATAATTGTTCCTAGGAAACTCAGTGGGGAAAGCTTTTCTCTAACCGCTGGAATGGTCCTTACCAAGTAGTCCGTCAAGTTAGAGGTGGATCATATCTTTTGGAGGAGCTGGATGGTACTCAGATGGCCAGAAGGTTCTCTGCTGATCAGGTCAAGAAATTTCACTCTTGTGGAGGCAACTTGGTCCGGAAGTAAGTCCTCCCAATTTGTGCACCATCTGGGCAAGATCCTTGTTGTTTTGTGAAAACTCTACTTCATGCCACGCGTGTGAGCACTTGGGACGCCTCCTTCATTTTATCTCAGCCACTTCTAGGATTTTTGGTTGGATTGACAAATTTTTTCTCAACCACTCTCAGGATCAAAATGGCCATTCTTCGGTTTCAATCATCTTTCTTTCCTTTCTTTTTTCTATGGCATCAAACTTGGCAGCAGACTAGGGACAGTCTGTAAGTTGGGGAGAGATGTGGTGCCTCATCCTGGACACCCTGGCCGCCTTAAGACCTCAATCCATAAACTGGTGCACAAACGTACCGTCCGGCTGAACAACTTATCCTCAGGCTCATCCAAACCGTCCTTTATCCGCGCGTGCCCGCGCCGCGCACGCTGCGCTTCCATTATCCGCGTCGCGCGCCGCGCTCCTTTCATCCGCGCGCGTCGCGCGTCCTTTATCCGTGTTGCTTGTCATCTCCGCCGTTGTCATAGCACTTCCTCATCTTTGTTGTTGCGTGTCTTCATCTTTTTTGTTGCGCGTCCCAATCTCCTCATTGCTACTGTTGCGCGGCGCTCATCCATGATTTACTGAATCCATCCCGACCGCATGCCCAAGCATTTGGCAAATCCTTGGATCCGTCAAACCTCCCATTGCACTTGATCTATCAGTCGTGGATCTCAAGGCCGTCAGGTTTTACTCAACTTTCTCAGACCAATCTCCTATCCGCCCATCCGTGCTCTCATGGACTTCATCCGTCACCTTTCCGGGGACTCTCCCACCCGCTTCCACCTTTGGAAGAGTGCCAATGACCGCCCGTGGACATCCGCAGCGGTTTGGTTCATTTCCCTCTCCCACCCACTTCCGCCTTTGGACAAGGGGTGGGTGACTCTGGTATTGTTACGCGTGCCCATCCACAGACGGACGCAAGTGACCACATGGTTGCCTTCCCTTTTCCGCTCTATTTGTAGAATCCGTTGTATATAGTCTAACAGGGCCTCCTGCCCATATAAGGAGGGGCTCTCCCTCCCTTTTTGATCATCATCGGGAAATAATCAGAACATGGAACAATCCAGAATGAAATCAGCACACCTTTGATCCTTGAGCCTCCATACTCAACCCTTGATCCCTGATCCTTATCACCAACCAATAGCCTTGCTGGTTGAAGAAAAATTCTTTCTGTTGGAATTTTTGAGTGTGTCATACCACTCCTTGATCCCTTTCTCTGACCATACTGGTCCTGATCCCTGATCACCTTTCTGGATCCAATCACGATTGATTGAAGAGGTCTTATTAAGCTTAATACCTGGAGTGTTATACCTCCCCTTAGCTTCTTTGGAGTTGCATTCTGCCAGCCTACTCTTGAGTCCCTTGAGAAGTGTTGAGGTTATCCTTGCTTCAAATCAGTTACTTTTTGTTTTAGAGCTTCTTAAACATTGTGCTTTGTCTTGTACAGCCACCCTCAGTTATCTGGTACCCTTCAAGCGCTTGATTGCGGAGAGTTGGGCAGGTTCATTGAGAACCTTGAGGTTGCTTGGGTTTGAGTCGATCATCCCCAATCTTCTGCTGATGACCATAGTTATTAGCTTGGGGGCGTTGTTTACACACAACAGCTTTTGTTCTTTGAAATCTAGGAAGACTTTAACTTCTTTTGTTAAAGTTTTCCATGCATAATCTTGTCTCAGATAGTGCTGTTCTGTCGCTACCAAACTATTATCATCTTTATCCTCTACTCCTTGATTTGTCATTTACCAGGTTCTGGACCTTTATCTTGGTTATATTTAAATATTTTTGTAACACTCAGGAGGGCAGCCTAAACAGCACCTTTCCCCTCCGCAGAACTGCCACGGCCTAGCACCGTTTGGAGTCTTACAGCAGATCAAGCGGATTGCGCATCACAAGACGCGGGGATTGGATCACGCAGGTACGCCCTGGATACCTGGAGCGGGTTTTTGGGCGGACGCATCATGAGTAGGACAAACCAGACGGAAACACGGACGGGGCATGGGGCAGGGGAGTTAAAGCATGGTTTACAGGAAGGGGGACGGAGGGATAGGGTTGGGCTAGGTTTCTGTGGCTTAGGGGTTGTATTCCATCATTCTTGCTTACTTGCGGTTGTACTTAGATTAGGGTTGAGAGGGAGGACTTAAATACTTCACTCTCAACTCTGGGTTGTAAGGGGGGGAAATCATTATCATCGCATCAGATTGGATTGGATTGGAAAGGAAGGAATTCATCTTATTATCACTCTATCACTCTCTCTCTCCCTCTCTCTCTCTCTCTCTTGACTGGCTGCATCCAATCTCCTTACAGACGCTTCAATCAATAACTTCCGGAACTTGAGGACAACTTCAGGGGGTATTGCTCCACCTTTTGTTTCCACAACGAGGAGAGGAGACACCCAGGATCCAGGATCAGTGAGGTAGATAAGTTCAAGCAGGACACTGGTCTTTAAGTTGGAGTATCCGCACTTGAGTGGCCAGTCCAGTTGTGCGGGTGCTGAGCACACAACATTGAAGACCAATAGAAGGTTGGTAGATAGATCATTCTCAGAATTATCAGGAATCCAAGATTCCAACATGGAGGAGTCAAGTGTTGTTGCTGGACTACTGAAAGTTTTCCCAAATGGGACAACTCCAACATGTGATGGTCAAAACAGGAAAATAACTGCAACAAAAGCAAGTTATCCCAATTCGGATAACTCAAGGTGGTTGCATATAATTGCTCAGACCCTACTACCAAAAAATCAATGCATCTTTTTTAAATAAGATTTTTACACCATTTAATTCCATAATATTCAGGAGGATCAGTAATGACCCCTACAGCCCATTTGGTTGGGGTGGACCATCCACCCCAGAAGGCCTGTGTCCTAAATGAATTATTCCATATGGTTTGGGACCATGTTCCTCAAATCAGTGACATCCGGGAAGGCCCATATGGTCCTTGTGATTGTCCAATGGACTGTAGAAGCCTATATTTGAATCCCATTTGGATTAAACTCATATGTGGAAAACGCATAAGTAATTAAACATTTTAACAAACTAGTGTTAAAACATTTTATCAATTACTTATTTTGCAAGATTATTTTCATCAAGTTTATTGATTGCAATTCTAGTTAAAATATATTAGATTTTTGAGAAACTAACTGAGTCTTTGAAATATTTTTAATTTATTTGTAATGGTAAATTAAATGAAGATGGGATTTAAAAAATTGCTGAATCCTTTAAGTATTATTTACATGATTGGAAACAAGTGCACCATTGTGAGTGCATTTGCCAGAGTAGAAAGTTTTCTTTGAGGGATTTTAATTTGAAAAGGTTCTTCCTGAGAGATTTTATCAAGATTATTTATGTTAGCACATAGAAAAAATGTTGTAGCAGTGAAACTATTTACATGTGAATGAGAATACAAGAGAATGGATAACATTGTTTGAGAACTGAAGAGGGAACATCAGTTATCTAAAAGCAATGGTCATTAACTTCACTTCAAAACCATCAGGTGGACTCAAGTTGGTGGTTGGAGGCAAGGGTTTATGTCATACTTGACCAATAGGCTCTGCCGAGTTCAGTCTTAGCTCCTCCTGGAGGCTGAAAATTGATTTTAGGGTTTTTCCTTTGTGGTTTTGGATTTGATATTGATAATTGCCGGAAGATAGGGAGATGGGAAAATTGAAGGGGAAATTGGAAAAGTGCGGAGGAGATCAGTAAATGATGAGTGGAGAGGCAAAGGAGATGGTTCCTTGTCCCTCTCAGTTGCTGCAGTTGGTGCGCAGTGCTCGTGCTGGACTTGCGGAGTCTGTAGCTAACACTCCTCCTAGACTTCAACAAGTTCGGGTGGAGCTGAATTCTTTCCTGAATCACCTACACGTAGCCAAGAGGTTTTGTCAGAATTTTAGCAATCATTTCTTCCAAAAGAATGTGCTCAATTGATATGAGGCATTTGTGTACCAATTCCCTGATGTACTGGAAGCCAATTTCAATATGCCTCAGCTTGTGATTAAGATGAAAGCCTTTGCTTATGAAGTTAGCGCCTTGATTATTTTTCTTAATCTTGTGCTTGTTGATTGCCATTCCAAGGCTCAGGAGCAGGTTTGAGAGCCACTTCACCTGTTTAGTGCAGAGATTGATGGCTACAACTTCCCCCCCAGTGGTCAATTGTGCAACAATGGATTTTTTTTTCTGGTGGTCCAGATTGTTTGATTGCTGTACAGAGTGACCACACAGCCAGTGGTGTACGTTTGCGTTGTGGTAGTCCAAACCTGTCCTCTAGCCATCAGACTCAATATTCCAGTGTAACAACAGCTCAAAACCTCAAAGTACCTCAGAAAGGATACTACATCAGGAATAACTCATAGTCACTCAGCCAATGTACCCCCCTATCTCTCATGGATTAGAAGATACAGCCCAACAAACCTCCAACTGTGGCAAACTCATACCCAACCAGGTTTCACAGCTCTGTGGAAGGCATGAAGACATATCTTGGAAATCCTCAAGTACATAGCAGTAACAGCTTACCCTCAGCACCAGGACCATACACCAACCCTGTCACCCCAGCCAGAAGATAGCAATACAGACACAGGAGGCAGTGCAAGTAGTTCAGCTCCCCTCACCTAACCCAAAATACAAGAAAATATAAATACAGAAAGCTGTGCAAAAGTATACCGGAGAAGTATAGGCAGGGGACAATGGAACCAGTCTCAACCAGAACCAAACAAAAAAGCAAATATACATACAGAATGCTGTTCAGAAGTATACAGGAGCAGTATAGGCAGGGGAAAGTGGAACCAGTCTCAACCAGAACCAAAAAAACTACCAGTACCAACCCACCCCAGCACCACACTGAAATTTATGCAGCCAGTAGCATGGGATACCAAACAAAGTACCAGTACCAACAACCCCCAGAAGCATACAGAAATTGATTTAGTCAGAAGCATGTGATACCAAAAAAACCATAAGTACAAGTACCACTGGGCTACCCAGCAATATATGCAGGCAGCCAGAACCATGCAGTAACAACAAACACAGAACCACACAGCAATTTATGCAGCCAGTAGCATGTGAGGCCAAAAAAACTACCAGTACAAGTACCACAGGCCTACCAAGCAATATATGCAAGCAGTCAAGACCATGCAGCACCAAATAAACCACCAGTGAATGCACAGCAATACATGAAGGAAGAAAATTCAGTACCAAATAAGCAACCAGCACCAGACCAACCTTATAAGCATCTTCCAGCAATTTATGCAAGGTTGTGAAGGCATGAAAAACCTGTACAATCTTCCCCAAACAGCAGAATTGCCTCATTCTCATGCAGTGTCTTTTGTCCAACCAGCAGAATTGCCTCAGTTACATGCAGTGTCTTTTTCCAACCAGCTAAAATCTCTCATGTACCTGTATCCCACTGTAATAGGGGAAGCCCCAGGGCAACCTCAGGGGCAGCCCTGAGCATCCCCTGAGGACCAAATTTTCTGTTTAAGGAGGGCCTCTCTGCCCTATCCAGGTTGTATTGGCATGCCATCCATTCCCTCAGATGCCATCTGGCCTGCCAGCACTCACCTAGCTCAATCCATCCTAACCATCTATGGTACCTAACCAGATAAATATTATTAGTGAACCAATTATAAGGAAACAAGAAATCAGAAACCAAGTTATAACACACCTTTAACCAATTAAAACCACCCAATGGGTGCTTGAATATGGGTTCTTATGTGATCTAATTATTCAGAACCAGGTTAAAGGAAAACCACCCATTAATAAATAAATAAACCTTACAAAGAAAGATAGCACAACAAAAAGAAACTACCAACCTTCCCTCTACCCATCCCCCTGTGGGTAAACCCATCCTTGGGTCCTGTCCTGAACCCCCCTTGATAAAACCCTTGAACCCTTTAATATTGAGATACTGGTTAAGACCAAATATATCTGATCAATAAATAACCAATAACCCAATAAATCTGGTCTATTCTTCAACAACACCCTACCAATAACAATTAATAACTAATATAGGTCTGATCTGAGACCTGTTTCAAGTCTCAAAGAAACCAGTCATTAATTTGAATAAATTATTGTGCAGACTTACTGTAGTACTAGAAGGGAAGGCAATTCAAAACCACCCTTATTATTTACTATTACTCTAAAGGATTAGAAGTAATACTAAATTCCACTTCAAGGACTTCCAGCAAGCTCTTTACTACCTTTATATTTATATAATCCCACAGGAGTCTCTACAGCATTAGGGCAGTGCAGCTTTATTTTGCATCTTCCCATCCCCAGCGTTTATCTTCCCTGTTGGTTGACTGAGCAAACACAAGGCCAATTTTTTTTGTCCTCTTGAAGTAGGAGAATTGGTGCCTTACCATCTTTTAATGCACCTTTCTTGGTTTTTTTTCATGCTTGGAGGGTAAGTGAACTTTTTATTTGGTGTTAATTTTAATGTGCATGGCAAGGCAGATGAGGCGTCCAAGGGCCTTCTGAATTGTCTTAACTTCAAAGCTGGGTGAATCCTGGTTGACCAAATCAATAATTTTTATCAGAGCTGGGGCTTTGACTTTTTTCAAATTTTTGAATCAAAACTTGAAAATTGCCTTTTCATTGAATTTTTGTTGATTTAGTTTTATTGAAATTTTGCTGTTCCAGCCTAGTGTGTAACCCATATTTGGTGCCAGAAATTCTTGAATTTTAATTTTGTAGTGGCCCCTCCGCAAATCCAAAAAACTCCAGCACCTCTCTGGTGTCTTTCCCCGCCACAAAGCGATTTTCAAAGTGAATGTGGAGGCATAATTTTTTTGATGCATTAAAGAAGATTTATTCATCAACTTCCAAGGGAGTTGGACCTAGCTTCAACAGAGTCATTTAAAGATGAGCCAGCCAACACCTGGGTGCTTGCTTGGTCAAATCCAGCAACTTGTTGAGGTTCCAGACCCAACCTGTTTTCCCAGGAACCTCAAATGTGGCTACTTGGAGGAAATGGACAACCAGGTAAATTTCCCCGTACAGGAACACAGTTTCAAAACTGATTTGGAAGACACTCCAACTGTGCCGGACTGCGGCAAAAAGGAGTACATTCAGGGATTGGCTCTTCCCAACCAATGAATAGGTGTCCAGTAGTTTTGGGGGTGCTCTTGATGATTGCCAAAGCACACTCATTGGGATTTCCAGTGAATGATCTCCCAAAATAGATTCCTTTTTGGACCAACCACCACTTTCCGCCAATCACCTTGTTTTAAGATGGTCTTGAAACCAGAATCCTTGTCTCATGAATGGGAAGTAATTTGTTTTCTTGCATCCTTGGTTCAATCCACAGGGGCCATTCTTGCGGGTCAAACATTGCCTTTTCAACAGGAACAACCTTTCTCATCAGCACGACTTCATCAATTTTGTCAGAGATTGCCTCATTGAAAAATCCGCGGTGTGAGTGTGAGAGAATAGCAGTAGTGTTAATGTTGGAGGATATGTCCTTTGGAGCCCTTTCTTAGTAGGGTACGTACGCATACCCTTACCTGGGTGCACAGTCAAAGGGAGTTGGGTTCTCCAGGTCAGCCAGCGCCGTCATCACACTCTCTGCAGGGCCTTCCTTCAGGGGCATTTTCTCAGAAGTAGGGGCGCCCAATATTGCGTGGGATTTCTGGTTTGAATTCTTGCCTGGGGAGGGCCCCTTTTGTCTATGTAGGAGGTAGGTGCACCATCAATGTGGGCAAGGAAGGTTTTTTGTTGGGATGCAAGGACATTTGGGTGTGAATCAGTCCCTGGGGAGGGCAGATGGGGGTTTTTTTAGAAACAAAACCAGTTCATAGGAAAAAAACACACAGGTTGGGGTGAAGTCTCTGATTAACTTGATCTGGTGCGTGGTTGGATTGATGAACCTCCTGGCATCTGAGTATGGCTTTTACCCAAGGAAGAGGAGTGCCCTTCATTGGACATCCAGTTTGGATTATTGATGAGTTTGCACATGTAAGTTCAGTCCAAAGGGTATCAGTTTCAGTACCTCCTGTACAGAATCTATGGTGGAGCTAGTCCCAAGCAGCATGCTTGAAATTGACCTCCACTTGAGGTCAAGGGAAGGAAATACCTTAATTAGCATCCACAACAACTTGACGGCTTCATCCAAATATTTGATTGGTACCAAGGACTGCACCAATATACACCTCATCTTTGTAAGGGTTCTTTGGTTGAATTGCTTGGCTAATGTTTTTGTTTGAGGTGAGTTAGCTGGACCTTGTTCCAAAAAGATGCTGTTCAAAGACATAAATTCAGAGATTTTTTCATTATGAACTCACCACCGCTGTCCCAGTGTAGGAATTAAAGGGTGAAATTGAGTTTGTTTTTTATCTTTTTGACATAGCTGATGATCTTATCCACTGCATATGACTTTTGATTTATGACATAGATTTGTTTAAATTGCAGGAAGTTTTAGATTATTGCTAGGACATGTGAGGCTGACTGCTGGTATGGTGGGCTCATCTGAAGGACATTGAGATTTAGCCAGTGGAAGGGTTTGAGAAATGTATGGGTAGCATTGCAGGTTTTTGATTGACTTTGGAACTTGCATTGTGAGCAGACATTGCTTTTTTATTGAATTTGGACCTTGCATTGTGAGAAGACCTTTCATTTAATGGAGGAGGGTAAGGGGACCAGGGCTTGCAGATTGTTTAGTGACAGGGATTTCTTCAGGTAACCATTGGATGGGTGGCCAAGAGTGATATTCCATTCAAGGTTGGAACTGGTTAACTTGGCTAGGTTTATGTTGGAACAGGGGTTGTGTTGAGAAAAGTACAGGTTGCCAATGCAAGGGAATTGGTAGACAATCTGATTTCCCAGATTTAATAGAATGGTGTAATGCTAGTGTACCACCTTCAGCCGGTGGTCTTATAGTTCTGTTGAAGGTATGAGATTTCAGGGACCATTAGCAGTGTAGAATACCAAATGAATTTTGGTTCCCCCAATGTTCAACATGTCAAACTGGGCAATAATTATGCTTCCACTGTATGTGTTGGGTTGTTTTAAATGGTTGAACATCTTCAAGCAGGGATATATTTCAGACGGTTGGACTTGAATCTCTGGAATTGTAGACCATATCTTTTGGTCATTTGTACAATTTGTTGATGCTTTACATCTGGTCTTTTTGGAATAGAAAGCCATAGTATTAGGGGTGTCTTTGTGCTCCTCCAGAACATTTAGGGCTCAGAATCCCTTGAGTTTCTGTATTCTGCAATTTAACCGTTTTATCTGCGCAATGATTCCCTATTGGGCTTGATCCTGCGGGTTCTTCCTAGTCAGGAAAGTGGTTTGAGGTTTGAATTGGTTTTGTCCTCTGTCTTTTATTTGGGCACAATTTAGCGGATAAAAGGGCTTGTGGTCCTTTTGTGGTTGCATTACTTAGTATGTGGATTCTGTAGACTTTGACATGCGCCTTGATTCTTCTATTGAGACCCTGGGGGCCATATTTTCAATTGTGAATGGACTTAGGTTTTAGAGAGTGGACACAAAAATTCATATCAGTTTTTCAAGGTAGAGGCCCTTGATGAAAAGGATTTTGTCTAGGCCTGTAGAGACATTCATGATTTGTTCACTGAGTTGTAGGCCCTTGATGATATTTCATAGGTTGTTGTATTTGTTCTTGAATGCAGAATTGTTTTCTTTTAAGCTTTTCCCTGGTTTGTAGTTGATATTTACCATTTGAATGAGTGTATTTCCAATGAAAATGAGTGAGTTTTTTCTGGACTTGATGGCTGGTGCTATATAGGCCTTGGTGAAGTTCAACTTGCTGAACTTGATGCCTGAATGAAGTTCTTTTTTTACAGAGCTTCTAAGCAGACTGAGAGAAATTTCATTCTTCCTAAAGTATGTATTTGACCCAACGTTGGACTTTATTCACTCTTTTTCTAGTATTTATTTGTGTCCCTTCCAAATTATGATATCTTCAAGTGGGCTCTTCCAATCATGCCAATTGGTCAAATTTAACTTCACAACCTTTGCTTTGGTGGAAGAGTCTTCTTTGGAGTCATCTGAGTAGGAAATTTTCATGGGGTGACCGTTGTGGCTAGCCATTAATGTTTAAAATCCTGTTTGTCTTGTTATCTGCTCAAGAGTTGTGTGTGCCAAGAGTTGAATCTGCCTAGAATGAGAAATTTTATCAAGACTCTTTATTTCAGCATATAGACAAACTCTTGTAGCATTAAAACTATTGAAAATTGAATGAGAATACAAGAGCATGAGTCACATAGTTTGAGCACTGAAGAGGAGACAGTAGTTATGTGAAAACAATGGTCATTACCTGCAATTGACAACCAGCAGTTGGACTTAAGTTGGTTTTGCAGGAAGAAGTTTAAATCAGACTGGAACAATAGGCTCCACTGAGGTCAGTCTTAGCTGCTTGTGGAGGCTGCAAATTGAGTTGAGGGTTGTTTTCTGGTGGGTTTTGATTTGATATTGAGAGTAGCTGCCAGATAGGGAGATGGGAAAATTGAAGGGGAAATCCAACAATTGCGGAGGAGATCATTTGATGGTGAGTGGAGAGGAGGAGGAGAAATTTCCTTGTCCCTTTCAGTTGCCACAGTTTGTGCACAGAGCTTGTTCTGGCCTTTTGGATTCTTTAGCTAACAGAGCTCTGCCTGAGCTAATCTATTGTTTAGTTATTTTTTGACTTTCTCTTGTTAGATTGGCATTGAATTTCATTTTTCTTTGGGAATAAATATGTTTAACATTAATCACATGGTATTTGTCTTTTAGCCATCTTGTAGCTATGATTTATTTAGATGTATATTCTTTTTTTATGATTAATTTACTGGTTAGCCAGTGACCATATTTTGGCCTGGTGGCAAATTATTTTGACTTTGATTTGTGACAAAAGTTAAACCAGACTGACTTTGATCTTCAACCAAGATGAAAACCAGTTGACTTTTCTTATCCATCAAAGTGAAATCCAAAATAAAACCTGAATATGCTAAGGTGAGTCATAGAATCCATGATTGTATTTTCATCATGAAATTTTTCATACTGATTTGAGACAACATTGGCCACATATATTGAATTCATGTCAGTTGTCAGTCAGAGATTTCAATTTGTCCATGGTGAAGGCTGTTGAATATTATCTTGTTAATTTTGTGATTGGAGTGAGGTGAGGTTATTGAGCTTGCCAAAACATTTTCAATGTCTTTGGAGAATTTCAAACCTTTTCTTAGTTTGTATTTATGGAATGGGGCGCTGTCCTCCATCAAATGAAGATTTGAATGATAAAATTTTGAGACCCAGTAGCCAAGACCCCATTTTTCAACAATTTTGATAAAATCCTTTGCACTTTGTCATTTTGGTTGCAAGATGAGAAGTGGGGATGTGATTTTTCCAATGAAAGCACCACAGACCATTATGGAAGACCTCCCACTCTTTAATGTGGGGAAAAATCATTCCAGTTTGAATTTTTCTTAAGGTTTTCTCCAGATCATGGATTTCTGCAAATCCTTGCCAATTTTGAAACATTATTCATCATTCCAAATTAACTTTTCCCAATGGCCAATGTTATATTTTAAGCCCTGAGGTTGCAAATGGGCGTAAATGGCCATCCACAGCCCATAAAATTTGCAAACAGCCAATCACGGCCCAATAAGTAGCAAGCCAGGTTGCTAGAGTCTTGCACATCCCCCAGGGGGTTGCAAAATCCCATTTTTGACTCATTTTGCATAGAAATCAGGGAGTTGCAACCCTATTATGGCTTTAAATTGAGGATTTGATACCCTGCGCAGGATGCGCAAGTCACAAGTGGGGGTTGTGCGTGTTTTTCTTGCCCATTTGGGACACTCCCCCCCAAATGGGCCATTTGAGGGGTGTTTTGGGGTACCTAGGCAGCCCTGGTTCACATTTGAGTGCCATCAACCCAAATGTGGGGATCTGGAATACTATGTGGGACTATTGGACCACAAGAAAACTTCTCAATCAAAAATTCTACCTATTTGAAGAAAGTCTTGAAACACCCCATGTACACACACATTACATGCCCCTTGCATAAATTAATTTTTCTCAAACCAAAAGTGAGAAAATTTTGTAGTTTTTTGATGGAAAACTTCATTTTACACTAAATTTCCGTTGAATTCTTTTGGTTTATGGGAACAGTTGGAACCCCAAGCCCTCCCAAATTAAAAAAGGCTACATTAAAGGACTTAATTAAAAGTTTACTTAAGAAACTTTTGGTGTAATCTAGGAATTTGGGTATGTAGTTGGAAAATAAAACATTGGAAACTTCAATTGCATCCTCATCTAGAGTTAAAATTGAGGAACAAGATGCTTCTTCACATCTGGAAAAGGATTTTGCATCAAAACTTGAATTGCCTCAAGGGGGTGGGTCACATTTCATACTTCATGGGACTGAGAAAGATTTGGCTTCACAGATACTAATGTAAATAAAGGGTGCCAGAACTGTTTTACCCTCCTCTTGTGAGAGCCTTTGATACTAGGAAATAAGCCAAGATTTATTTTCAGATATGGGCAGCCATGCATGGCTTTGCATTGACAACTTTCAAGTTGAGGAGAGGGAAATATCTTGATCTAGCTTGTGACATATTTGGGGTTTATGAAGAGCCATGCGTCACCTAATTTCAAAGGCAAACTCACACTAGGAAGTCTGGTTGTCAATTCATGATCTTTTCATGTAAGAAATTAGCAGATACCATGTGGCATCTCTCCATTAGAAACGGCCTACACAATTATCAACCATCAGAAAGTCATTCAGTGCATCCTCAAATGAGGAGAATATCCAGTCAAGCATTAGATTGACTTAGGGAAGGAATGAAAGATGTGCTCAAAAATCTTTAACTTGACAGGAAATTGAGCAAGATTGATGGTGTAGAATACATTTACAATATAAAAATCTATAACACTAAGCAAAAGGTAAAGCTGGCTGAACTGGATGGGAAAGGTTTTATGGATGATCTATTGGAAATGCTCCAGGAATCCCAGTGGGTTTTTTTAAAATATTATTCTTAAAATGTCTTTTTCTCTTTTTCTATTAAATATATTCATTTTCCACTTACAGCGCAATCTTTTTGTTTTGATTCATGACAATATTTCACCTCATTGGTGCGTGCTTTTGTTGTTTTTTTATTATTCTTTACCTTTATTTCTTCTGTTATCTATTATTTTGTCTTTGTCACACTCACTGCTGGTACCTTCAAACATAGCGGTGTGTTCACTTCAATCCCCAATTGGTGCGTTTTTACTAGTTTCATCTTTCCAATTCAATCCAAACAGAGAGGTCCTGATTCTCTTAATCAGCAAACTAACTGCAACCTCACTCTGACAATTCCTCAAACTACCAAAAAATAAATTCAACTCTTGATAAATTTAAGTTCCCCCGCAGCCATCTCATTCATTTTAAGAATCAACTTTCCAACTCACCAATCAACAATAACTCATTCTATTCTTACACAGATCACTCAAGGTTCTCAGTGGGAACTTTTGACACATTGTGCTTGGCTTGTCTCAATCTCTTCCAACCAATTCATCTCCTTCAATCCAAAACATTATCCACATTTTGATTCCTTTATTTCTTCAGATTAGAACTCCATTTGTCAACTTTCATTCTTGAATACTCATTTCTTCTAAAATTATCACTCACATTGTTTCATTTTTATGCAATCAGTTTCAGTCTGGTCTTGGTGACCAACTCAATTTCTCTCACGGTTAAAATCCTTTCGGCTCAATATGGATTGACTGGGGCCATCAACAACACCAGGACCAGGGGGGGATTCCATAAACTAAAAATCACTTGCCATCAAGTTTTTAATTGAGTCCACTCCACTACTTATGGCAGACAATTAAAGTATGTGGAGGAAGAAGTTAAAGAAGTTTTTCAAATTGCAAGGAATTTTTTATACCATGGACAATCCTGAAGAGTCAATACATCTTGATGAAGAAGTCAACCAGGAGTTTTTAGCACACCTAATGGCCAAACTAGACTCCAATAAATCTGAAAAAATTATCGATGACACCAAACTCATCTGGATCTCAACTCAAAATCATTTTTCCTCGTATAAATCAGCAAAAGGAGCAAGAGTATTCAATGGATTTCTCCATAGTCAAACATCAACATTTTTTTTACATTTAAAAAGGCCTACCCAAAGAAAATTACCAAGGTGATAGCTCAAGATGATTGTGCTGCACCAATTAATGTAGCCTTATATTGTGGTCCAGGATGGTAGAATGGAAAAAATAACCCCACTGTTACATCAAAATCTGCCAGTTTTTGTTGGTTTGAGTTTCCAGAACTCAAGCCTTCCAATGCTCACAATTGTGGCAAGAAATCAAAGTCAAAGCCATCAAAACAGCCACATTTTTTTTCTGTGGGATGAGTGCCAGCTCAGATGGTTCAGATGCTCTCTCTAGGCGATTCATTTTGGATTTTGGATGCTTGGTTCATGTGATCATCAAAAAATACTCCTTCAATCATCTTCATCTCAGCAACAGTTAAGATAAAGTTCTTATGGGCTAAAAAGACGCGGCCATCACCATCAAAGGCACTGGAGAGGCAGCACTTGCTACCAAGGATTCTTTCATAGCGCTGTTGAATGCAGTATGGCTTCCTGACTCAAACATGAATCTGATTTCTCTGGGAGCGCTTATGACAAGAGGAGCGTTGCTCACTGTTTATTTGAGTTGTCAACCTACCAATTTCAAATTTTGAAAGGAGGGGAAGAAACTTCTGTCTGGGAAGATCAGCAACAACCTAATTGTGATCAAAATGTTCTCTGATCCAAGAGCTTCCTATTACTTGCAAGAGGCTCTCATGAGCGTCCATCAATCACTAGGAAACGCTAGTCTAGGCAGGATGGAGAATTTCCTAATTTACTCCATACCATCAGTGAATAAGGATACGTTTGAGTGTCTCAGTTGCCACAAAGCAAGAATAACCCAAAAACCATTCAATTTTCAACAGAATTTTGCTTCCGAGTGCTTCAAAACAATTCATCTAGATCTGTTGGGTCCAATAAACCCCACCTCTAAAGGAGGGTTCAAGTACATATCAAACCTGATCAATTCCTATTCTGGATATCTACGGAGCTTCCCTCTGAAGTTGAAAAGTGATGCAGTGGACATAATTATCTTTTTAATTGAAAACCAACATTGTAAGACTGGTCGGTAACCAAAGGAGGTGTGCTCTGACAGAGGGGGGGAATTTCTCAATTGAAAACTCCAAGCGTAATATTTTGGTCATTACATCAATCAAATAGTAAGTGAATCATATCATTCACAACACAACGGTAGAGTCAAACAAGCAAACCAAACGTTAATTGAGGCTGAAAGAGCCACTATCTCCAATACTGGTCTACCAAAATCCTTCTGACACAATTTAGTTAAAGACTGCTGTTTGATTCTCAACCAAATTCCAAAAGAAAAGGGTGAAGATTCACAGTGGACTAAGATGCACAACAAGGATATACAAAAAGATTACATCAAACCAATTTGCTCTTCCCTCACGTACAAACTGAACAACACTGAAATAAATTCTAAACTAGATGAAAGAGGAGCTTCTGGAATTTTAATAGGGTTCAATCTGCAGCTCTTTTAATATAAAGTGATTAACTTGTCTGGTAAGATCATTGACACCAAAAATGTAATATTCAAAAATCAAAAGCCTATTTGAATCTCAGCCAAGGATGATCTCTTTCAAGCTCCAAAACTCTCTCAATCTCCAAATCAGTTCACTGGCGCCTCTAACAACGCTCCATCAATCAAAAAAGTCAAAGAAATCAAAGAGGAATCCATAAGCAAAGCTTCAGATCTTGAATGTCAGCTTGCTATTTGACAAGAGCAACCTGTCAAAGCAGATAAAAAACCAAAAATAAATAATAAAATTATAAGCAGTGTGAAATCCATATATTTGAGTGCAGAAATGGATTTCCCACCCAAAAATAGGTAGGTTCACTCCCTGAACCCACCCTTGAATTCCGACTCCTTATATTTTTAAACAATTTCAGAAGAAAAAGACCAATAAACCATGGAACCACTATGGCACTTTTTGGCCATTCTAATATTTCAATCAGAATGCCACGTATAGGTTTCACACCTAAAATTCAGTCGGAATTGAGGTGTTGTGTATATTTTAGGAGTTACAGGTGGAGTTTTGTCATGTCACAATTGCCGCGCGCAGCCCTGAATTCATATAGCAAGGGTACACATGCCTGAAACTCAGTATGTATGCGCATGTCAAGAATCCCGCATGCAGAATGACTTATGATGGATTCCCCCATGCAGCTGTCAAGTCTTCGCGCGTCAATATCAGCTGTACTAATTTCAACAGCCAGGTACCGCAGGAACATGCTACAACTTGCATGCATACATCATGCATATGTAAAAGGTTGACTGATGGATAGGGAAAAATATGAAACCTAAGGAAATTGAATAAACATATGAAAATCAAAAAATTAAAGCAAATAAATTGTGAGAAACAACAATGAAGGTTTTCATGTAAATAAGATTGCCAAATCTTTATGAACCACGAAAAACACCAAGAAGTCTACCCAAAAATTATTCAAAATTACCAACATGTGCAGAAGATGGCGTAGAATCTACAAATACCCACTTCTACCCATTCCACTCCAAAGAAAGTAATAAAAAATGAGGAAATATGCCTGAACCATAAAAATAACAAAGTAATATTTAAATACCTTCTGAAAATTATTTCACATGGAAATATGACACAGACAAGGCTAACCAGCTGATAGAACCAAGACTACGGGCCGAATCAGCCCTGGCTAGCCTGCCAGCCTCATCACACAAGCACAACCCTCTCTACGTGCCCTGAGAAGGTCTTATTACCCCCAAAAGATATATAAAAAGCCCCTTTTAGATGGTTTAAACCCCAGTAATTTTTAAGTAATCAATACAGACCCCTTGCCATCCGTGATCAATTGTTTAATCAAGATAAAAAAGTGATTTATGGCCTCAGTCTGATAGTATAATTATTAATTCTAAAAGCATTGTTAATTCCATTGAAGAATATCAGCAATATCTCCTACAACTGTCCTGAGACCTTTTCAACCGTGAATTTCTGCATGTTTCTTGGAGTGTTGGCTTAAATTAGTAAGTTTTCTCCTCCTTGCCTCCAGGCATAAGTGCTTTGAGGCAGCCAGTCCACCCAATCCCCTTGAGTAAACCCCTTTTGAGTAATTACTTAGGATCTAACTGTCCCAAGGTCTTTACACAGCTCAAAAGATCCCCTTGAAGAGACGTTGTTATCCAATAAACATCTCCTGTTTTCATAAACTGTTTCCCCTCTTTAAAAATTTATTTAAATCAATTTAATCAAACCAAACAACTAAAACTTTGCACTTTCTTCTAAATCAACCATTTGAGCATTTTACGTAATTTTCTTGGAATTATTATTATTCCAACGCCAATATGACTTGCTGTAGCTAAAGGACGGAAAAGTTCCTTGTATCAGTAAGCTTACATTGAAAGAAAGAGAAGTTTGGTTAACAAATCTTCAGTGGAGCAAGATCTTTGACCAACCTTAAGGAATAGAGACAAAATTTACAAACCCAATAAAAATTGCTTTGTAGCAGACAAAAAACCAACAAATCTCAAAGAGGCCATGCAAACCCCACATTTGAAGGAGTCAGAGGAGAAAGAGTTTGCTACCATTGAGGAACCAGAAGTTTTGGAGGAAGCCAATGACGACCAAGTCACCAATCCCTTGAACACCGTTCCTGTCTTTAAAAGAAAGCACAATTCTCATGGCAAGCCTGACACCTTCAAAACTAGACTTTGTTTCCAAGGTTTCAGTCAAAGATTCGGTTTAGATTATCTTGAGAACTATGCACCTACTGGTGAGGTGGCTTCACTACAAGCAATCCTCACTTATGCAGCAGACAAGGATCTCAAACTTCTGAAACTTGACCTCAAAGGCGTGTTTTTGCATTCAGAACTAGATCAAAAAGTCTTCATCAAGACTCCTTATGGATGCAATTTTAAATCAAAATATTTAAGACTCAAGAAATCCTTGTAAATACTGAAGCAAGGAGCACAAAATTGGTATTGCATTCTCAGTTATTGGATAAAGTCAGAAGGATTTGCAGAATAAAACTGCAATCCACGTCTCTAAATCAGAAAAAATTGTTTCTTAGAGGTTTTCTTTCATGTGTACAACCTTGTTGTAGCCAGAAATGTTGACCAGTTCATGGATGCCTTCCTTTCCAAATACAAAAAATCATTGGCTCACAAACCAAAGACGCTGCTCTGAGCAAAGGCTGTATGCAAGGATGGTCTTATTCAGCTTTCATTGCACCTGCATATTGAACAAGGGTTTTCTGAGCTTGATATGAAACATTTTTTTGAAGTATCTACTCCTCTTACTCCCGTTATTCATCTTGCACCATCAAGTGAGGATTATCATCAAGAATTCCTTAAGATCAAAGTCAACTACAGGTCTCCTATAGTCCAGTTAAACTTCATAGCTGGTATTGCTTGCCCAAATATAAGCTTTGCTAATTCCAGCCTATCTAAATACTTTTACTTCCCAGGAATGAGTCATTGGAACAAATTTTTTGATGTCTGGAAGTACCTGTCAAACACTAGAAATCTCACTCTCACCCTTGGTTGACAATCAATCTCAGATAGGCTCATCCATTTAAGTGACGCCACCTGGGGTAACAACCCCACTTCAAGAATTTCCAAAAGCAGTTTCATATCCTCTTTCCAAGGAAGCCTGATCTATTGGACCAGTAGAAGGCAGCCAAGCATCACTCATTTTTCCACTGAATTGGAATGTGTGGCCTTGTCCAGCTTTCAAATTGAAGCTTGCTGGCTGCAACAACTAGTTGAGGACGTATATTGCACTAAGTCAAAATTTTCCCTTCATCTTATTGATAACAAGGGAAACGATGACAACATCAAAAAATTTGGATCAATCTCATAGGCTAAGCATATAGATCTCAAAAAAAAAATCCTGAAATGTAATTTCAAAAATGGCCTTATCAATCTCAAGTTGATTCCTTCTCTCTCAATGATGGCCAATGCCCTGACCAAGGCCATCAACAAGACTTCAAACACCCATCTTTTAAATGCATTCAGCTCTCTATTTCATTGATTGATGAGTTGAGCAGGGATTTAAAAATTGTATTCTTAAAATTTTTTGTTCTCTTGTTCTATTTGGGATATTCATTGTCCAATCACAGCGCAATCTTGTTGTTTTGATTTGTGACAATACACACCTCATTGTTGCGTGCTTTTTTTGTTTTTTTATGATTATTTATCTTTATTTCTTCTGTTATCTCTTATTTTTTCTTTGTCACACTCACTTCTGGTACCTTCAAACATAGCGGTGTGGTCACTTCAATCCCTGATTGGTGAATTGGTACTATTTGCATCTCCTAAACTCAATCTAAACAAAGAGTTCCTGATTCTCTGAATCAACAAACCAACTGCAACTTCACTCCAAAAATTCCTTGAACTACCAACAACTCAAGTCAAACCTTGATCAATTTATGTTACCTGGCAGCCAGCTTGATCATTGTAAGAATCATTTCTCCAACTAACCAATCAACAATAACTCATTATATTCTTACACAGATCACTCAAGGAGCTCATTGCAAAATTTTGACACATTTTGCTTGGCTTGTCTCAATCTCTTCCAACCAATTCATCTCCTTCAATCCAAAAACTCCTCAATATTTTTATTTCTTTATTTTTTCAGATTAGAGCTCCATTTGTCAAATTTCATTCTTGAATGCTCCTTTCTTCTAAACTTATCACTCACATTGTTTCATTTTTATTCAATCAATTTCAGTCTGGTCTTGGGTGACCAACTCAATTTATCCAGGGTTTCCAGGTCCAAATTTGGTGTAGACCTTCACTTAGAGGTCCTTTTCTTGGCTCATCCTGTGTCTATAAAAATTTTCAAAAAATAAAATCATATTGCTTCCTTTTTTGGACCTATAAAACAGATAAGCGCAATATCCCTCTATTGCATGTTGTAGGAATGACTGCATAAAAAAAGAATTTTACAAAGGCTTTTGTTTTTATGACAAAAGAATTTTATGATTTTGAAATTTTGGCGTTGAATTAATCAAAGGAGTTGGTTATGATCCAAAGAGGCTTCCAAAAGTCTTTCTGAACGACCTTAATAAACTCTTATTTTTTGCTACTCAACACAGTTTCCCTGATTCATCCAGAAATTTGTGCTCCTGGCACTTTTCTAAAATATTCAAGCAAACAGTAAAGTGCGCTTCAGTCATTGAAATTAAGGATGGAAAAGTTTCGTGACTCTTTGGGCCAATTATGGGGCCTTTAAAACCAAGGGGGAGGCAGAAGTGAATGATGCATAGCTCAAGTATGCAAATTTGTTGCTTCTTCTATTGATCTCTGCTGGGTTTTCTTACTTTTAACCTTGTATACAGTTTTTCTTGAAAGACTGGAAGTATTTACTCTATTATATGGAAAAGAATATTTTCCTTATCAAATAGACGTTTGTAAAGGCTTGAACTTGTGTCTACCCATACTTTGGAAACAAAAAAACCTCTGGGGTAGAAGGGGCCCATTCTACTTTCAATCAATTACTCTTGGGATCTTGGGTAAGATTTTTGATTTTTGGAAACAACTTGAAGTAACTGTTAAAAGTAAAATCCAATGAGTCAATAAAGCACTTAAAAAATCTTGAATAAATTTGGGAACAGTTCTTCCAATAGAACTATTACCTTTGGGTTATAAATTCTCAATTGAGGCAAGGTTAAAGCAGAACCATGATGGAAGAGTGTGCTCCAAGACATATTCAAAAACAATGGGCTTGGCTTTTTCACACATTTTGGGTGAAATACTAGCATCAAGAGGATCAATTTTTCCTGAGGATGTTCATCCTCAGTGGCAGTTAGACTATGACCCTTCCAATGAAGTAAGTGGGTTTTTTTGAATGGTACCAATTATTGGATTGACAGATTAATTATTGGATTGACAGATTAATTATGGGATTGACAGATTAATTATTGGATTGACAGATTAATTATTGGCTCAAAAGAATAATGATTGGATTGAAAAATTTATAATTCTTCTGGTTTTGACAGTTTGAAACCAATCCAGGGCTTGATGAAGAAAGTCAAATGTTAAAAAAGTGGAATTCCATGGATAGGGAACAACCTAAATAAGTTAGTTGGGAGATTCTAAGATCAAAGTTCAAGAATAAAGCTGCTTTGGTTGCCAAGCCAAGGCTTGAGCCAAAGGTGTCAAGGTCAAGCCGTGGTTTACCAAAATTGAAAGCAACCTGGTGTGAGCTTTCAAAATTTGAGCATTTTAAAAGAAAAATTAAGAAGGAAAAAAGGATTAATAGGGGATCCAAAACACCAAAGACAGTAGTTCATTTATTTTTAGTTAGAAATGTTCATTTTTATGTTTTAATGGACTAATGGGAAAAAAATTTCTGATTTGAAAGGATGGCTCTTCATCTGAATCTCATATTTCAGAGGAAAATGGTGAAAAAACACTCAAAAGGGGACTAGAAAGACCAAAGATTGTAAGTATTTTATTTTGAGAAAGGTTTATTCTTATGTTTTAATGAACTAATGGGTTAATTATTTCTGTAGTGCAAGGATGGATCTTCATCTGAATTTCATAGTTCAGTGGAAGAGACTGAATGTTCATTGGGTTTGGTGCCTCTGGAATCCAATTCCATTTTAAAGGATGAAGCAGAAGCAATGGAGGAGTCAACAGAAGCTCATCTTTCTTGAGTGGTGATTCCTTTAATGTGATTAAAATTTTGGCTAACTATTTGTGATGGAAATTGTGGATTTAGATTCATTGCTAGATCACTTGGGTATTATGAGCATGGATGATTTCAATTAAGAAAAAAAAAACTTGAAAAATTGAGGAAAAATAAGAAGCTCTATGCTGAGATCCTTGGTTTCATTAAAGATATTCAAAAGATAGAAAAAATATTTTATTCTAATGACATCAAACAGAAGATTCCCTCTTCAAAAAGGCTTTCAAAGCTTGACATGGATCAAATTATAGCAGATAGTTATGTAAGACCAATATGTTTCATTTCATTGAAATAATGTTCTACTTTTACTCCTATGAACATGGGTGTGAAAGAAAAATCAGATCCTATGTTCATTTGCTTTGTTAACAATAACCATCAGGTCCTGCTTTTTCTTAAGGGAGATGTGATTCCAATCCCACCCATAGTTTCAAACCACATTCAATGATTTCCAAAAAAGCGTCTGGTTGTGTTGATCATCTCAAAGATCAACTTGATTTGTATTCTAATCTATAGATTAATTTTATCTTTTTGCTTTGGGTTCCAATGCTGATCCTGTAATTCTATGAATATAGAGGTTTATCACATTTTGAACATCATTATTTTGTTTTTTTGATTAAATATCATTATTATGAGTGTTTATCATTATTATGTTATTTATTTTGATGAGATCAGCTTAACACAAGTTTAACTTTTTTTTTCTGGTTCTTTTATGTAAGGGCTTTTCAAGTGACTTGTCTTTTTTTTGGTGTTTTTTATTCAGGGCTTGTCAAGTTACTTGTCTTTTTTTTGTGTTTTTAATTTAGGGCATCTCAAGTTGAACTTGTATTTTTTGGCACTTTTACTTTAGGGCTGCTCCATAGACTCTTTATTTTTATTTCTTTTATTTTTTTAAAAAATTTTCTAAATTTATTTACTTTTAATTTATTTTTACTTATTTTTTTGTTTTTGGCCTTGTTTTGATTCATATTTATCAATTTTTATTTATTTATTTTTATTTACTTTTTTTTCAATGTATCTTCTTTTTCTTTAAACATCTTTTTTTTTGTTAACCTCTCTTATTTTTTTCAACGCCTCTTTCTCTTCTTCTTTTTTTTTACCATTTTTCTTTTTTTGCAAGTGGGTTGTGAATGGCCGCTCACAACTCCAACTTGGGTAATGAATGTCTGCAAACAACTCCAAATTGGGTTGTGAGCGGCTTTTCGGAACTAAGACAGGTGGAAAGCAGCCTTTCACCACTGCAACAGGTTACAAGCAGCTGCTTGCAAACCTAACGGGTTGGAAGTTGTGCCATGCCACCCATTTAAGGTTTTGAAGGGGGGTCGCAAGGTTGAAAATTTAACATTGACCTTTCCCAATCTTCTGCAGTCCAATGTATTTTCTTCAAAGCAAAGGCAAGTTTTATTTTATTTTTTTGATCCATCAAATTTGGCTTCTTGGCAGCCTCTCTTTGAAAGAAACCCAATTCATGGCCTCTTTTTTGAATTTTCCAAGTCAATACATCTTCCACCATCAAATTGTGGATCTTGGGGGGCGTTCAACTTATTTAAATTCTTGATTATTTGGCCCAGCTCTCACAAATAAAAATATGGTTTTTCTTTTTTGTAGGTTCTCTGCAATTCTTTTAATATTTGATTTTCCCTTGATTCCAGAAGTGCTTGCGGACATTATAAATTGTTTTCCTTGGAGTCCCCATATTTGAACTGTTTTTTTCACTTGAAGTTCAAGGATCATACAGTCCCACAGTCCCGGCCTTGATCGCATTGGTTAAGTTTTTTGGATTTTTATTTTTTAATTTGAAGTGAAAAATCAATCTAAAAAAGAAAAAAAAAATAAAAATTGATGGATAAAAGATACAATGAAAAAAAAAAACACTTACTAAATTCATTGTTGAGGTGATTGGAAGACTTCATTGTGGAATATGGAAGGCAGATGCAGGGGAAGAGAACAATTTGATGAAGAAGATTTTGTTGTAACTGGTGGTTGAATGGAGTCATGGAAGGATGTTGGGTTGGCTTGGAGTGGGTGTGGATGGGCACTTTCAAATTTGGTCCAACAACTTCTTTCCACACACTTTACATACAAGCATACAAACACACTCAATCAACTTTGCTTCTTTTTAATAGTCATCAGGTGTCTAAGATATAGCATTTGATGCAATCTTATCTTTTCTTTAAGATTTTGGTCTTATTTATTTCATCAAGTTTTTCTAAGGTATAGGAGTTGATCCAATCTTAGGCTGTGTTTCAATCCACATGAACTGTCATATACTGTAAAAAAATCTTCAATATTCATGATGGAACATGGTGATTGGGTATCCTTTTATTCTGGGTGTTTTGCTTCCACTCATCAACTTCAGCCTCAATAGTAGTATTTGAGGCTTTTCAATGTTTGAGTTATCCCACAGTCCAAAATGTCATATGACACTAAATTTAGGTCCAGATCAAAATTTAGTTTCAGGTTACAAGTTGCTCATGCATGAGGGTGCCTTTTTTGGATCTCTTTGCCTGAATGCTCCACCAAAATTGCTTAATTGCCTTACAATGGATCAAATTTTATGTCCCCAACATAACCATCCTGCAAGGCAACCACTACCTCATAATTAAATCAATAAAGCTCCAAGAAATTCACCACCCATCCTTTGTCCACTGCTAAATTTTCCTTATAGCTTTGTTACAAGTAAATACACATGTTTTCAGAATGCAATCATGAAAAAAAAATCAAAATCACTGTTTGCCACTCACCCCAACTCCAGAAAACCTATTAGTCAGTCTGTTTCCCTCAATGAATTTTGACCAAAACCCCCTAACACATTCTCACCAACAATAAATTTTTGAATTCTTCTCAAACATTTGACAACTGGTCCCCATTTCCATCTCAAAGAAGCAAGAATTCCAGCATGAAAAATGAGCCCCCAAGCACACCAGTGTTCCAACCACAAATTAATAATTCTTTGCAACCAATATTGGGCAGTGAAAGAAACAAGAAAAAAAAATAGTCAAGACCCATGGAAGTGATGGTGTCGGATTTGTATGTCTAGGCTGTTGACAATGGGAAGTGCTCCCATTCTGGTTTCAACCTGGAGGTGCACTGCTTTGAGGCCCAGAAAATTATGTCCAAGTTTCCAAGTGTCTATCTGGATGAACAAATAGTCAATTCAAATATGAACCAGTCGTTTATCTTTGATGTGTTCTTTGCGGTGGCTTTCTTCCAGTCTGAAATCAGTTTTTTTAGTCCTTCACAAAGTACTATGATGCTTTTATGTCATTAAAAGAGCAAAGAAGCTTTGATTGGGATGAAGCCTAATTCATGGTGATTGCTGCAAATTCAGTTTGAGATTTGTTTTTGCAAGGAAGTTCTTTTGATACATCAATTTTGAAATGATGCATTTTAAGATTTCTTCATCTTTTAAGTCTAATCCGCAATTTTGGAAGTTTTGTGGTACCCCTTTTCCTGAAATCTGTCAGTTAAAGGTCATCTTTGGTTCCAAGTAAGCTACAGGTTCCCTGGAAATGCCTCACCTTGTCCCTTTGAATGAATATGTACGACCAATTGTGCCTGCAGAATCCTCAAATGACTCAAATATCAATTTTGTGCAAGGTGGGCCATTGTAAAGGCGCAATTTAAAAACAGCTGCACATTCCCTTGAAAATTCTATCAACAGTTTTGTTGATTCATGGAATCATTCTACAATAAATGGTCCAAAATCAATGGAAAAAACCATCAACTTGTATCAAGATGATATTGCTCACCAACTCACCCATATTTCATGCAACTGCCCAATGTACTTGAGGGGATCTTTAGGCAATTGTCAGGATGAGGGAAAAGTCTAGGTGCAAGGAAAGTGCAAGATAGCAAAGGGCCAACTGCAAGATGTATTGAGTTGCAAATAGCCAGTGATATGAAATTCTTCCAATTGGTGGAAACTAAGGGAAGGTCCAATTTGATAATCCTTTCTTAGCAAAAGTGTGAATGTATGAAATTTGCTAACTGAGGAGAAAATCTTCAGGGAAGAAGTTGGATTCTTTATAATTTAATCCAAAGAAACTAGGTACAAACCAATGGAATTCTTTTACAGCTAGATAGCGTGATGAAATGAATGACTGGAACCAAATGGTAAAAACAAACTGAAAAGAACAACATATCTGGTGACATAGCCTAGGTGCAAAACGGGAGAAAATGTGCAAGTTTATGTTCTAAAAGGTGAACTGGATTAAACAATGACGTGAGAAGTAAATTCAAATGAACAAAGATGGAATGCAGGGAAGGGCGCGAGTCCTTAGGGTGAACGATACAGTTCATAGATTGGCTTGATGTGCATGCAAGCTAGAATTGTAGCATACAAATTGAATTCCAAGGGCTGAGGTGCCCAAGGGTAGATTAAGCAAATTCCATAAGGATTTATGATCAATGGCAAGGTTTTAGAGGTATATACTAAGTTTCCAAGATTGGAATGTTATTGCACAAGCTGGAGGTGTTAAGTGTATTTGCACTATTGATGGTGCGCGTTATTGTTTGAGTGATGCTTAAGGCTGAGGAAAATGGTAATGAAGAGAAGCTTATATCAAAAAATGAGGAAGAACAATAACCTTTAACTCTGGAGCATTGAAGTTGGCCAGGTATAAAGCTGCAAGCTCCTGAAAGCGTCCTAATGAATTCCCATTGATCCCAAAGCCTATTCCTTTCCCCTCAAAACCCTTATACAAGTTATTTCACAGTAAATTTTAGAATAAATTTTTAATTAAGTTTAATTTTGTCATCCCCTTGTTGTTGCAATAGGTATATCCACCACAATGATCATTCCACTACAAGTACTTCCACTTGTGGGATTCAAGACAATTGCAAGCCTTGCTACATACATAAAGTAGGATTTTTGCTTAATAAAAATAGTGTCTCCCTTGAAGAAGTTCCTTAAGCTTTGAGAGGTCAAGGAAAAAAATTAATTTCTTCTCTGGGGTTGAATTACCAGATTCCGCTGGTTCCTGATATCAAGTTCCTTGGGGTGGGAACTGCAGTTGAGGAGACTCTCACTGATGAGTTGGGAAATATAAAGGTTACTAATAAATGAATTTCATTCCTAGCACTGCCAAAGTTCTGTTGTTATACCACTAACACACCACCACCACCACCTTACTTTTGACCACCAATCAAGTCCAAAATGAATTTGGGGGCAAAGGTGCAAAGGGAGGTGAAAGTCAAGGTGCAAGGCAAAGAGGATGCAAACAGAGAGGTGATACAGGAGGGAAAAAATGGAGAAATTAGAATGGAGGGAGAAGGAGGGAGAGAAAAGGAGAGGTAAGTAGGTGAAGGAAGTGAAGGGGGTGAAGGAAATCAAGGAAACGGGACTGAAGTAATTGAAATGGGAAGCCAAGGCAAATGGGCCAAGGTGCAAGTCATGATTCCGGTCAAGACTTATGAAAAGAGGTTGGCTGGCAACATTGGAGAAGTTTCTTTGGGGATATGAAATAAAAGACCTCATGACAAGGTGATGGAGGAGGATGAATGGAATGCAAGGCCAAAGAGAGCTTGTATTTAAAAATTCAAGGATGTTTTCTAAGAGGCTTTAGTAACACAAGTTTTATTGATGCAAAGGATTTTAAGTCTGATTGATGATGAAGATTTAGAAGAATTCAAAGAAAAAGTAGCAGAGTTGAATATAAATTAGGGAAATTTGGAAGAAGAGGTAAAAAAAACTCATAGAAGATAGGAATTCTTTGTTTTAGTTTTGATGTGTTTTTTATTTTAATTATCTTATTTATTATAGGGTGATTTTTTTTCTTCAAAAAAAGAGAAATTAAATTGTTTAAACAAGAAAGTAAAAGTAATTGTGAAAGAAATGACATAAGGAGAGTTTGAAGAAGTGCAAAGAATATTTGAACAAATAACAATGGAAATGAAAACAACATGGAAACAGAATTGGGGGGTTTGGGGAAGGAATAGGGATAGATGGAATGTAGGAGAAAAAATTGTGAGATTGAATGGGATGGAATCTTAAGCTTGAAAATTTTTTCAGGGTTAAGTTATTTGGAAATCTTGCAGAAATTTGGGTGAGTTGGAAAGGTGATGGGCAGGTTCCCACAGTGTCAAATCTTTGCCCAAAAAAAAGCCAGTCCATTCAATGAGGTAGTGAGTTTTTTCTTTGCTTAACCTGGAATCAAGGATGGTGATCTTGAACATTTACAGGTTCTGGAGGGGGATGATCCTTTGCTGGGTATAATACTCAATCTGGCTCTAAGAGAGATACATGAAATACTGGATGGATGACTTTCCATTTTGAAGGTAACTAAATTCTATACACATCAGCAGAGACTACTGATTCTACTTTAAACGGGCCAAGTTTCTTCTCAGAGAGTTTCCTGGTTGGACTATGTGGTGCAAAAGTTGGGAAAACTTGTAGGAAAAGGGAAACTGTGAAACTGTTTGAATTTTTTTGAAAAATAATCTTTCATCTGCCAGGGAAAATAATAATAATAATAATAATAATAATAATAATAATAATAATAATAATAATAATAATAATAATAAAAATAAAAATAATAATAATAATAATAATAATAAAAATAATAATAATAATAATAATAATAATAATAATAATAATAATAATAATAATAATAATAATAATAATAATAATAATAATAATAATAATAATAATAATAATAATAATAATAATAATAATAATAATAATAATAATAATAATAATAATAATAATAATAATAATAATAATAATAATAATAATAATAATAATAATAATAATAATAATAATAATAATAATAATAAATAGAATTTTTTTTCTGGTATTCCAAGCTTTTAATTTTCCCTATCTCCAACTTCTCCTTGTCCTGGCATTCTAGGAAATACCCCTGGGGTGTTCAATTCCCCAGGTCTTGCACTCAACTCCTTTGCTTTGCACTTGGCACCCATTTTCTTTTGGCCAAGTGCACGCAAACAATTGTCCCTTCCTCCTCACCCAAAGAATTGTCATAATCATTTTCTGATTCAATAATCAAAAAAACTTGGTTGATGGCGGCCAAAGACCACAAATCAAGCAAGAAAATCCAAGGAGGTCTTGGTCTGGGCAAAAGTCAGAAAAATCATTGTTGTAAGATGGCTTTTTGGTCCTCAATCAATCTCCAATGAATCAACATCAAGCACCAATCATCAACTTCATTATTCTCAACCCTTTTCTCCAACAACAATCACCTCCCTCATTGATCCCTCCAGAGAGTCATTGATGTCTATCTCCACTCAATCTATCCAGGAACTATTAAATCTCCAAACATTTGGTCTATCATCTTTGAGCCCTTAACCATCATCATCATTTTCAAATTTCAATGGGGCCAGAGTCACTTGCTCATCATCAATCACAACCATTGCCTTAATGATTCTATCAACCACAGTCTCATCATCATCCATTGTCTACCTCACCCCTATCCGGTTTGGCTTGGCTATGGCCTTGCACCTACTTTCTCTTGTGTCTGTTGCTTGCCTTGCAGCTTGCTGTTATCCTCAAGCCTTGCTGCTGCTGATCTCTGCCCACCAGGATTTTTTCTCCTTTCATTTTCCTTTTTCTTCTTTTTATAATTTTTTTTATATGTCATGTTCATTCAATTTTAACTCCAGAATTTTTTTTCTCATCACTATGATCAATCTTTCATCTGTCAGTCAAAAAAGAAAAATCCTCTGTCATACGTGTCATCCTCTTGTAAATAGTCTACAGGGTCTCTTTCCCATAAAAGGAGGGGCTCTTCCCAGCCTTTTGAATTCATCCATGGTAACAATCAATAAATCTGTGGGCAGTGAGTCCATCTGCCCACCCCCCTTATCTGAGCAATTAATCATCATCTTTATCCAGGGTATTTATGATTAACCTTGGATCCTTGAGCCTCCAACCTCAAAATCCCTGATTCCCCCCTATGTATCCTTATGTGCTATCACCAACCAATAGCCTTGCTTGTTGAAAAATAATTTATTTGGTTGAATTCTTTGGTGTTTTATACCACTCCTTGATCCTTTTGGAATCCTTCCCTCCTTTTAATTAAATACTATTTTCATATCTCCCTACCTTCCCCCCTCTTTCATTACCATCAACACATTCATTACAATTCAATAATGTCATCACCCAACATCATCAAATAGCCTTCACCACTCCATTCCAAATTAAACTCTATCTCCATCACCATCACCTTCATCATCATCATCATCATCATCATCATCATCATCATCATCATCATCATCATCATCATCATCATCATCATCATCATCATCATCATCATCATCATCATCATCATCATCATCATCATCATCATCATCATCATCATCATCATCATCATCATCATCATCATCATCATCATCATCATCATCTTCATCATCATCATCATCATCATCATCATCATCATCATCATCATCATCATCATCATCATCATCATCATCATCATCATCATCATCATCATCATCATCAATATTCTCCTTGCATTTCTCATGAATCACTGGAATGTTCACTGGTTTTAAATTGGTTCCTAAATTTGTCAGTTAAAGTGGTTTTTTGTCTTCTTGATGTTTATATTTTGTAACTAAAACATTTATTTAGCTTTATTTCCATCTTAGTTTTTTCATTACCCTCTTTCTCCTGTTTCAGGCCCCCTCTGGGGGCTCTCTAGTTGTCCTTAACCCTGCTTCCTTAAGCCCCCTTTGGAGTTCTCTAGTTTTCTTGAAATACTGGTCCTTCCTTGGCCTGGAATGAAAACTTACCTGATTACCAGACATTCAAACCAGAGTGTCCTTTCCTCCACTTCAGATCAGTTCCACTTGACTTTAAAAGAATTTTCCCGTCTCCATTGGCTCTTGGCAGCCTTATAATTTTCCTCAATTCTCAAACTCACCATACTCATAATTTTAAAGTCTTCAGATCCCTTTTTCAATCATACGGGTCTTGATCATTCTTTGATTGAATTTCTGTAATCAGTCACATTTGACCAAGAGGTTTCATTAAGCTTAAATCCTGGATTATTAAAACTTCATTTGTTTCCTTGAAGTTGCATTATTCCACACTACTCTTGATTCTCTTGGAAAGTTTTGAAATATTCTTTTTTGAATTATTTATTGCTTCTAGAGCCTCATAAAACAAATTTCTTTGTTTTGTACAGCCACCCACAGTTATCTGGTACACTTCAAGCGCTTGATTGCAGAGAGTTGGGCAGGTTCATTGAGAACCCAGAGGTTTGTTAGGATTGAGTTGATCATCACCAATCTTCTGCTGACAACCAGATTTATTAGCTTTTGCCCGTTGTTACTTTTAACTTTCTTGTTATATTGAACTCTGAATGGGATCTAAATTAATTTTCTCAAGTCTGTTCCCGCACCATCTTGCCTCAGATAGTGTTGTTAATTAGCTGCCATTTACTATCAAGTTTATCCCTTCCCCATTGATTCCTCATTCACAAGGTTCTAGACCTTGATTCCCATTAGATCTAAATATTTTTTTAACACTGAGGAGGGCAGCCTAAAAAAGAACCTTTCCCCTTCAAGGAAATTTCTGCTTCCAGAGCAGTTGGGAGTCTTACAGCAAGTGTTTCAAATGTTTCAAGAATTAAGACAAACCTGGTCTGCTACTGCAAATGTTTGTGCCAAAGTGCAAAGTCAGTCTGCTTGCTACTTGCAGGGTTTGTTTTCTGCTTCAAGGTTGTTTTTAATTTGCAATTGGAATGATTGAATGAGGGTAAGGTAGTTGGTAGTAGTCTGAGAAGGTTTTACTTGAATGGAAACAAAAGTTGAGTTTCTTCCATAAAGATGATGAAAGTTTGAATCTTTAGTTGGGGAATTAGTGGAGCTGTTTTAGGAAAATTAGGTTAGTGCAAGCAAAATTGAGCAGTTTTCCTGTTAATAAGCAACATACATTTGAAGATACTGTTCAAGGATCTGATTAACTTGCTTGTTTTTCCCATCTGTTTCCAGGTGGTAAGCCATTGATCATTTGCCAGTGATCTTCAAATGCTGGCAAAAGGAGGTCCAGAATCTCAAAACAAAAAATGATCCACAATCACTAACTATTCTTTCAGGGAGTCCATGCTTCAAGAAGACATGGTCTTTGAAGAGATTAGCTAGTTCTTGTAAAGAGGCTTTTATATTACTGCAAAGAAACAAGGCCATCCTTGAGAAGCACTCCACTACTAATAGAATAGCAACATAAACATTAGAAAGATAATTGAGAAATGAAATCCATTGAAAACAAATGCCAAGGAATAGGGGGGAATGGAAGGGGATGAAGAAGCCCATACTTCTGGTGATTTAAGTACATGTTAAGATTGCAATCATAGCACACGCTAACATAGTGTTTTACTTCTCTGGTCATACCAGGCCAATGGAAGTATTTTTCAATCAACTGGTAGGTTTTATCCTGACCATAATGACGAGAAAGCGGGTATTTGTGCCTAGAATCAAATAAATCTAACTTAATGAAAGGATTATTGGGAATTACTATGAAATCTCTTTAAACTAAATCATTTTTTTTTTCCGTAATTTCTTGATGGTGAATTTGCACTCTTGCAAAGCTTGTTACACTTGGGGTCATTTAGTTGGGCTTGTCTTAGTTTGGAAGCTTTGTCTTGGATTTGGTTGATGATTGAGCTGATTTGGGCAGAATGATTAGAGGAGAAAAGTTTCCTATATTTTTCAGGATTCTTTTTGGCAAAGGTCCTCCATCCCTGGGTAAACCTTTTCCCAATATGACAAGAAATAAGCAACTAAAACTTGTTTCCCAGGGTGGTACATGATTGTAAAGTTGAAATTGGAGAGTTTTTTGGCACATTGTGCCTGTCTGGGTGTAAGGAATTTTGAGCTCATAAAATATTTAAGAGAATTATGATCAGTAAGGACCTCAAAACATTTGACAAGGCTCAAAAGTTATGAACACCATTTTTGCAAGCAAGAAAAAAATTCAAGAAGTTCATTTTAATGAATCTTGTATTTAAGTTCTGCTTCAAACATTTTGCAATACTCCAAGGTTGTGGGATGAAAAATTTTGGAAGAAGAAAACTGTGAGATTATTCCTAGAATTGCATAGTTGGTTGTGTCTGCTTCCACAATGGTGCAAGCTAGCTCATTAAAGTGAGCAATTAATGGAGCAGTGGTAAAAGCCTTTTTCAAAGCCTCAAACTCCAAAGATGCCTGTTCTGTAAAAATAACATGAGTTTATTGGTGAAGAAGGTTATTAAGATTCACAGTTTTTTTGGTGTAATGCTCAATAAACCTCCTACAAAATTACTGAAGCCAGGGAAAACCTGAAGATTTTAAACTGAGGAAGGTGCGGGCCAATCCAATATGCATTGGCTCTTGGCTGGGTCCAAGGATCATCCCTTCTGAAAGACTATAACACGTGAAAATTGAAGATATTGAGTATGAAATTTGCACTTAGAGGCTTTTTCAAACAGTTTATTCTGTCAAAGTTGCTTTAGAACCTCTTGCAAATGTGCAATTTGATCCTCAAGATTTCTCTAGTACACAAGTATACCTTCAAGATAAACCACAAGGTATTTTTCTACAAGGTCAGAAAAGATATTGTTCACAAGATGTTGAAAAGTGGAAGGGGTGTTTCAGACGCCAAAAGACATGACGGTATAGTCATAAATGCCAAACTGTGTTCTCATTGCAGTCAAGTACTCATGACCTTTTGCAATTCAAATTAGGTTGTAGGAGCCTCAAAGTGCTAAATTTGAGAAATCAGCAGCCTGTGGAAGAGATTAAGGAAATGCAACAAAGCCAGTACTGGGTAGGAATTCTTCTGGGTTACCCAGTTTGTCAGCTCTCTGATACCAGGAACATTGCAGTCCTTTAGCTACAGAGAGTGATAAAAATACTGGAATAATAATAATTATTATTATTCCAAAAATAAACGCTTGGAGGCTCAAATAAATAATATAATAAGGGCAGTTGAAAGGTTTAATTGGTTTTGTAATAAAAGGTTTTCAATACTTATATAAAAGAGGGGCCACAGTATTATACTACTGGGGGTCTTTACAGACAAAGCAACCTCTCTTCAAGGGGCCTCCTTAGGCAGTTTAAGAAACTTGGAATGAAGATGGGTGCCTTAGAAAGGGCTTATTCCACTAATGGCCAGCTGGCATAACAGCACACTGGCCTAGACAGGAAGGGAAACAATCACTCTGAGCACTTTATCATGAAAATCCTGCAATAATGGGAAAGGTTTCAGAGCAGATGGGGTGGATTGCCTGACTAAACTTCAAGGGTTGATTGGTTTTAAGAAATGAATAATAATACTATAGAATTGGTCATGAATCACTTTCTTAGACTCTTAATAAGCACTTGACTAAAAATTACACAAATTCTGATTGATAATAATAATTCCTGGTAAACTGATGATTGAATAATGGATCCAAAGAGTTCTTTATAAATACCTTTTTGGGGTGATTTTGAGCTTCTAAGGGCGCGTAGAGAGATTTCTGATCATGGGCTGAGGCTGGCCAGCTAGTCAGGGCAACATTAGCACGTCCACTTGGTGCTGTTAATCAGGTGACCTTAGATCTACTGGATTCCTGTACTATATTAGCCACAGCATCTGTTAATCTATTATGGCATAAATTTGATGATTCTGCACTCATCCTGCATTTATAAAATTAGTATTTCTGTAAAGTGAACAGATGTGGGCGTTTACTAATTTGCCATGATCTGCTGATTACGTAGATAATTTTTAATAATTTTTATGAACACTCCTTGTAGTGTTTTGTGGTCTTTAAAGATCAGAGTCAATGACTTACGTGCTAATCCTTGATCTTTAATTTATTATTAAAAAATGTTCTAAACTTAATTTTTATTAATTTTAATTAAGTTTTGATCTTTTTAGATTATTAATAATGCATATGTCAACTTGTTAAATATGCCAGGCAACCCTAATTAGGTTTTAGCTCTTTTGAGAGGTACCTGGTTGTCAGATTAGTCACGACGGATCCAGACGCGGGGATCAGTCAGTTCAGATGGGTGTGGGGTGGGATCTGCTGCGTGCATGGCAGAATTCAGCTGCGCGCAGGTCTCTAGTACGTGGGAATGTTGAGAAATCACTCCTCACGGTTCTCTTCTCTCCGACCACCGCGCACCCTCCAAAATGCCGCGCACCCTGAAGATGAGTGTGAACACTCTATTCTGAGGATTGTCCTCTTTCAACCTCAAGTCTCAGCTCCAGATCCTTCCAGCGTCCAGTCCACTTTCTTCCATCCTCAAAAATTCCTCTTCTCCCCGAATAACCTCTCACAAAAACTACTCAAATTGACTTCTTTATTCTCCTCATGTTTCTTTTTCTCTTTCTTTATTCTATCTTTCCTTTCTACTTTTTCTTTTCTTTTCTACCTTCTCTGTTCTTTTCCCTTAAATCACATCTTGCCTCAATTCTTGATCCACCATCTCAGCTAACCCAATTATGGTCCATGTGCTCTTGTCTGGTAAGAGACCTATCCGCATGATTTATCACAACTAACAACTCTCAACTCTGACTTCTGTCGATTTCAGTCATCTACTCATCTCCTCTAGCCTCATCCTCTCTTCTGCCGCTCACGCTGTCCTGTTCCTGATCATAGTTCTAGCCGTTGGTGTTCCTTTCATCTTCCTTGTCATCTATATTCTCACTTGAATCAGTTGTTCTAATCTTCTCTAAAATTCATGTCTTCAGCTGGCTGTTTTTTAGTCCCAAGAAATCAAATATTGAAATCAACACGGTTAAAAGCTGAAAGACTCAAGCTAATTGAAAATGAACAAACCAGTTGGGGCCAACAACTATTTTCACCAAGTTGCACTCAAGGCCTCGGTCAATGCCATTCCTCCTCTCAACAAAGACAATTATTCCAACTGGCAAGACAAGATGTTAATGCTCTTTGATCTCAAGGAAATTAAGGACATCATAACTAGGAAGTCCGGCCAACTTACAATAAAACAAGATTGAGAAATCCAAGCAGTCATCCTTTCTAAACTAGACAGCATCACTCATGCCAATGTGGTCAATTCAGCAAACATCTCATTGTCTAAGCTGATCTGGGCCAAGATTACTCGTTGATTTGCTTCATCTGAAACTGCAAACAGAGCCCGAGTCTTCAATCAATTTCTACATTCTCCCTTCAACAAACACGCGATAGAAAGCTTCATCACCGATTTCAGAAAGGCACTTACGCGGATGGCAGACGTGGGTATAGAATTACCCAAAGATATAATTGCCTACCTCATACTATTCAAGTTTCCCCCAATTCTGGAAAACCTCAAGCAACAAATTATGCATGTAGAGAAACTGATAACGGTAGAAGTGGTCTTTAACCACCTTACAAAATATAATAATGAGCAAAAGGCCCAATTGAAGACAGGAAAATCAGCTCCGGATGTTAACCTAGTTACTACCAAAGGCAGAATGGAGAGAGGTGATAAAAAGGTCCGACTCTGATGCAGAGAAGGCTATCACAACCCAAATGCTCCACATCTAGAGACGTCCTGTTTTCATCTCCACCCCCAAATTGCCCCTGGATGGTGGGTCAAACAGCAGAATGAATGGAAAAACAGAACCAAAAAGAACCCAACCATCAACTATCATTCCCTACTCACCCTCTGGATCAACTCCAATAATACCCCAAATCTCTTATTGGAATCTGGCGCAAATATTCATATCTTCAACAATCTGAAATTCTTCACATCTATCAATCTCCGGGACTACCCAGAGGAAATCAAGACTGGAAAGCTAGAAGCTAACCTTAAAATTTGAGGCACTGGTACGGTCCGACTGGAATGGAACAATTTGGTTGTAACTTTAGACGAGTGTATGTATGTTCCAGACATAGTGGTCAACTTAATTAGCCCTGGTCTTCTAGCGAAAAAAGGATGCAATCTTTTTTCAAGAACAAGATCAATTTACGGTCTCTTGGGGCAACAAGGTGGTCCTAAAAGGATTGATTTGCGACAATCTCTTTGTAATTGAGAAACCTCCAGTCGCGGGTAACAATCTTTCAGTTAATCTCACGAATCAATCCACAAGCTCAACTACTGTCGAGTCTCAATCTCTATCCAACTTTCACAAAATGTATGGTCATGCTGCAATCTCCACCCTCAAGCCTATACTCAAGGGTTGCTTCTCTAAGGAAGAATTGGATAGCTTCCAGTGTGAGAGTTGCGTCAAAAGCAAAATCACTAAATCTCCCTTCTCAGCAACTTCAACGCCGTTGTCAAGACCACTCAAAAGGATACACCTTGACCTGATTGGACAAATTACCCCTCAATCCAAGGCGGGCCACCGCTATATTCTAACTCTTGTAGATAACTTCTCTGGCTATCTTTTGGCATTCGCCCTCCTGTCTAAAGATGAAACCCCGAACGTCATAATCAATATCCTGGAAACAGAATATAAACGGCTTAATTACTACCCGACAGAAATCTTCTCGGATAAAGGCACGGAATTCACCAATAAAACCTTGAAGGACTTTGACAAATCCAAACACATCAAACTACTCACGTCAGAACCTTACCATTCTCAACACAATGGTCGGTCAGAACGAGCCAATCAAACTATTGTTGAATCCGCGCGAGCAACCTTCTCCTCTTCCAGGCTTCCAAAGAACTATTGGAACATAATAATCCGAAGCTGCTGCTTCATGTTGAATCAAATCCCGAAGGAAGGTAATGATCAATCCCCCTGGGAACTCATGTTCAATAAGAGTCTTCCTACTAACTACTTGAAATCCGTAGGATCACCGGTAATTTATTTGGGAAATAATCTGCAGAGAGGCAGGAAATTCAACGGAAAAGGATTAGAAGGAATCTTAGTTGGGTTTAATCCAATCTTTCATTCTTATCTTGTATTAAGCTTATCCGGTGCTGTTGTTGAAACCAAACATGTCCAGTTCCTCAAGAATGCGGTCTCTCAATTTCCACTTCTTGAGTCTCCCAGACTCAACCTTTTTTCTCAAGCTAGCTCGGAATCTGACGACTCCAACTTCTCTTCTGCTCAAAAACAATACACTATTTGCAATTTGCCTGAAGACGCCTCTGATTCGGAATCAGATCGTGAGGAGAATGAAGGCGCAGACTCCTCAGGTTCATCTCTTCCAAATCCACCTTGTCACTCTACTCCAGCAGAACCTCCTGAAATATCCGCATATCAAAGACCTAGACGCGAAATCAAAAAACCCCAACAATATGGCTTCCACCATTATTACAAACCTCCCTGCTATAAGGCGGCGCGCAAGTGTCCCGAGTGGCCCAAATGGAAGAAAGCTACAGAAACTGAACTAGAAGGCATAGAACTGCAAGATGTTTGGGAGGAATATTATGGAAATCCTGACAACATCCTAAACACGACCTGGGTCTTCAAAGTGATGGAGAATTGCCATGGCGAACCTGTCAAATACAAGGCCCGGCTTTGTGTTCAAGGTTTCAATCAAGTATTGGGAGTTGATTACAACGAAACTTGGGCGCCAACCGGAAAAATTGCATCTCTGCAATTGGCTTTGGTATAAGCCTTGAAAAAGAAAATGAAACTCAACCAATTCGACGTCAAGGGGGCATTTATTCATTCTCCTCTGGAGGAGACCGTCATTATAAGAAAGCCAGAAGGATAAAGTAGAATATCTCCCGATTTAAAATTAAAAAAATCTCTGTGTGGTCTCAAATTGGTATGAAACCCTCACGCTATGGATCAAGTCTCAAGGGTACGAAGAGTTGACCAGCAATCCTTGTCTTTACCTTAACACCAAAACGAAGGAAATTCTGTTCTTCCACGTGGACAACTTAATCCATGCAGGCAACTCTGATTTCTTTGAATCAAGCTTTCTTAAGCGATTCCAGAACTTGTCCTCTCATCCACCCAATACAATACTTGGAATGCTCATGGAGATTGAAGATGATCAAATTCTCCTGAGCCAACCTAATCATATTTATTGGGGACTGGAAGAGCTTGGCCTGTTATCTTGCAAAGAGAAGTTATCACCGCTAACACAAAATTTCCATCTCAAACCTGCCTCCGACGACAATCATGCAGAATTTTGCCAGCTAAAAATTAATTACAGATCTGCGACTGGGCTTCTCAATCACCTATCACAATACACTTGTCCAGACATTTCTTTCTCCGTATCTAGTATTTCTAGGTTCAATACCAAGCCCGGTATGAGTCACTGGCGGGAGGTTTGGAAAGTATGGAAATACCTCAAGACAACCAAAAATCTCAAACTTACCATTAAATACAATCCTAAGCAAGAAGTCCTCTCCAGCTTCAGTGATGCCACCTGGGGAGACGATCCAGTTTTTTGAAAATCTCAAACTGGATACGTCATCTTTCACTATATAAGCCCGGTTATCTGGAACTCAACCAGACAACGGAACATCACTTATTCCTCCACTGAATCCGAACTGAATGCACTGCTTGATTGTTATCTCAAGACAAAATGAATCAGACACCTCATCAATGAGATCTACCAAAACTGCAATTTCAAACCCACATTGTATATAGACAACAAGGGCTTGGACAACAAGATAAAAAAATTCGGCTCTCACTGTAAGTCACGACATATAGTTATAAAAACAAAAGGTCTTCGCGAAGATTTCACAAATCAAGAATTCAAAATAGAACTCATCCCTAGCCTATCCATGGTCGCCGATTCAGTCTCAAAGGCATCCTCTATCAGTTCTCTTAAGTTATTACAAAAAACAATATTCTCTACCTGAGACAAATAACTTCACGGATAACCCACTTACCAGCCACAGGGAGTGTTGAGAAATCACTCCTCACGGTTCTCTTCTCTCTGACCACCGCGCACCCTCCAAAATGCCGCGCACCCTGAAGATGAGTGTGAACACTCTATTCTGAGGATTGTCCTCTCTCAACCTCGAGTCTCAGCTCCAGATCCTTCCAGCGTCCAGTCCACTTTCTTCCATCCTCAAAAATCCCTCTTCTCCCCGAATAACCTCTCACAAAAACTACTCAAATTGACTTCTTTATTCTCCTCATCTTTCTTTTTCTCTTTCTTTATTCTATCTTTCCTTTCTACTTTTTCTGTTCTTTTCTACCTTCTCTGTTCTTTTCCCTTAAATCACATCTTGCCTCAATTCTCGATCCACCATCTCGGCTAACCCAATTATGGTCCATGTGCTCTTGTCTGGTAAGAGCCCTGTCCGCATGATTTATCACAACTAACAACTCTCAACTCTGACTTCTGTCCGTTTCAGTCATCTACTCATCTCCTCTAGCCTCATCCTCTCTTCTGCCGCTCACGCTGTCCTGTTCCTGATCATAGTTCTAGCCGTTGGTGTTCCTTTAATCTTCCTTGTCATCTATATTCTCATTTGAATCAGTTTTTCTAATCTTCTCTAAAATTCATGTCTTCAGCCGGCTGGTTTTTAGTCCCAAACAATCAAATAGTGAAATCAACAGGGAAACTGCTACTACAAGCACGTAGGGGTATGTAATGATGCGGGGCTGCGCGCCGGAATTGTGACATAACATATTTCCGCATGTAACTCCTAAGATATACACAACACCTCAATTCTGAGTGAATTTTAGGTGTAAACCCTATACGAGACAACACGTGTGAAATGTTAGAATGGCCAAAAGGTGCCATACTGGTGTTTTTGTTTTTAGTACATTCCTTTTTAATTATTTTAAAAATGTAAGGACTTGGATTTCAAGGGTGGGGTCAGTGAGTGACCCTACCTAATTTTTGGTGAGGAATAAATTTCTTCAACAATATTTATGAATTTCTCACTCATTCTTTTGTTAATTGAGATATTCTTATTTTTATAGTTTTGTGTTGCTATGACAGGTTGCTCTGTACATAGTAGCAAGCTGACACGGTTCAGTTTCCTGTAGTCAACACAAAAGAAAAGTCTACCATCCTTCTTTTGGAAGAATAGGATGGGCAAGCTGGTGTTTGAGTTGCTTGGTAAAAGAAATCCTTTCAATAAATTTTCTGCAATATATTCTTGAAGCATGGTTGAATCTTGCTTTAAGAGAGAGTAGACTGGACTTGGTGCCGGAGGTGGATCAGTGAATTCAATTTTATGATCATATGAACAGGATGGAGGAAGTTTATCAGCCGTAAAAACTGAATAAATGTCAGCAAAGTCATGATAAACCAAAGGTAAAGACTCTCAAATGATTTATAAATCTTCAATCTTGTCATCTTCTCCTAACACAGGTTTCAAAGTATTAGCATGATGGAATAGGATTAAGGAGCTGAAAACACAACTTTTGGTAGGTTTCTATTTCTCTTTAAAGAGACATGGTGGAATTAAGTTGGAAAAATAAGTGGTTTAAAGAAACAGGGTATAGTTAAGTTGGACAAATAAGTGATAACTCCTAAATCTGAAGAGCAAACTTGGGAATGAAAATGAGGATATTGCAATTCTCCTGGCGGAAATTTGTCATTCAACTCAATGACAGTGTCAGGAATTCCTGTTTAAAGGAGTGGTTAGCTTTCTGGGGGTGCAAGGTGTTGGAATTGTATTGGTTCTGCCCATACTTAAGCTTTCTTTCTTTCACTAAAATAAATATTAAATTAAATAAAACCTGTTATTTATTTCTAGTGTACTTAAAAGATGCAGGAAAAGAAGGATCAAGAATCCATAAACATCCTTTTATTAAGATTAAATACTTGAGATTGACCCGGGATCAATGTTCTCTCCTCATGTTCTTATTTTTCTCAGTATCCTCAGGTCAAGACATCCATGAAGTACACCTTTTCCACTGCTTTTATCTGGACTAGGAGGATTAAAAACCCTCTTAGATGATTATGGAGGATTGGTAGTATTTATCATTAACCTCAAGAGGCATAAAAGACCCAAGAGGCTTGTAGACTCAGTGGCTTAAGACCCAGTCAGTCTTCTGTGACTTTACTGATCTTCTTTATCTTCTCTGCTAGTTATGATTTTGTTTAAGAATTTATCCCGTTGTTCTATTTATTTTATAGTCATTTATGCATACTTTCTCTGATAAGTAAAAGCACTGTTTTTCCCTTTTAAGACTCAAGAAGTTGTATTTATATAAGACCACACAAGACTAAGAAATAAACATCATCAATTCTTACTTACAAAAAACTTGAGTGTCCCCCCTTGACTCCTGATCTTCTCCTCTTGGCGTCATAATAATTTCCTAAACTCCTTCTCCCTTCTTCAGCTAGATCATCAACTCATTATTTCAACACAATTAACAGTCAGAATTCTCCCTTCCATTGTGCCGTCTTTTTTATTCTCTGCCTTAAGCAATCTTGACTTTTCCTGTGGAAGACTATTCTCTTAAAGCCAATCTTGGTTGCCTCCATTACCTGCTCATTCTTCATTGATGCATTGCTTGCAGGCGTCCACCAATATTGCACTCAATCTTGCAACCAATCTCTTGATTGTGGTCACCCTGATAATCTGCTTGTTCGGTTGGAGCCTCTTAAAATAGCTGTCTGCTTGAAACTCTGGCGTCAATTCAATGCTTGCCATTAATTTGGTCTCACATTCAGTTGTAATTTGATTGATTCATCTGGCGCGCCCTTAAGGTCGCCCTCATCTTCTTCCAACCCTTTTTTGCCTTGGTCCCAACTTTGCACTCCACCGCTTTGCCTCTGTCCACATCAACCTCAACCTTGCGCCATCTTCATCCCATTTTCTACTTGGCAACCATCACCTTGTTTGATTGCTTGTTTTCTGTTGCTCTTGGTCATCTCCCAACTCTCCGCCTGTGTACTCTTCAAACCCCACCAATCTCTTCCAACTTGACTGCCACTTATCTTAACACCCCTGCTGTGATCTTGCCTCATCCCGCCGTGCCGTCTCCAACAGACTCGTTTGGTCAAATCATGAATTTTTTAAGTCACCTGGGACCAATTTGTCTATTGCTCTCCTGTCCTTAAGTATGAGCAGAGGAGGCGTGTTGGAATTCTGTTGGTTTTGCCAATACTTAAGCTTTCTTTCTTTCACTAAAATAAATATTAAGTTAAATAAAACCTGTTATTTATTTCTAGTGTACTTAAAAGATGCGGTACAAGAAGGATCAAGAAGCCATAGACATCCTTTTATTAAGATTAAAACTTTGAGCTTGACCCTGGATCAATGTTCTCTTCTCATTTTCTTATTTAGCTCAGTATCCTCAGGTCAAGACATCCATGAAGTACACCTTTTCCACTGCTTCTATCTAGACTAGGAGGATTAACAACCCTCTTAGATGATTATGAAGTATTGCTAGTATTTATCATTAAACTCAAGAGGCATAAAAGACCCAAGAGGCTTGTAGACCCATTGGCTTAAGACGCAGTCAGTTTTCTTTGACTTTACTGATCTTCTTTATCTTCTCTGCTACTGATGATTTTGGTTAAGACTTGATCAGGTTGTTCTATTCATTGTCTAGTCATTTATGCATACTTTCTCTGATTGGTAAAACCACTGTTTTCCTTGTTAAGAATCAGGAAGTTTTATGTATATAAGACCACACAAGACTAATAAATAAACATCATCAGTTATTACTTACAACAAACTTGATTGTCCCCCCCTTGACTCCTTATCTGCTGCTCTTGGCGTCATCAGAATTTCCTACACTCCTTCTACCTTCTTCAGCTACAGCATCAACTAACTATTTCAACACAAGGTTTAAAGGTTCATTAATCCTTCTTGCAAATTCACATCCAGATTCCAGTAAACTAGGAAGTCATGGCCTAGAATTGTATCATCCGTTCCAGGGTTATCCAAGACAAGCACGTCCTTTTTGAAGCTGTGGAAGTTGAAAATGCAAAGGTCCATTATTCCTTTTGGGAAACCCAATGAGAAATTTTGGTTTCAATAATTACTAAATAAATGGGAAACTTATCTATCTCTGAATGCATAACATTTTTGCAATTGGCAAAAGATCAACTTATAAAAGAAAGATTAGTTCCAGAATTTAGTAAAACACAATAAGGAGTATTGTTGGAATGGAAAAGGACAAATCTTAAACTTGGGGCACCAAGTGACTCACAAGTGCAAAGCTTGAATTTCTGTTTAGATAATGGTTAGTATTCCGTGTTTGTATCAGAAAAAATACCCCGTATTTTTTAAATGCTTAGCTGCTTCACACAATTATCAAAATAATGGGTTCCTCCCCAATACATACATAACCCTGACTTTTCCCTCCTCAGCTGTTCCTTGTTCCAGAAAATCCAGGTTTCTTTGTCCAGAAAATTGGGTGCTTTGCTTGAGGCCTTCCCTTTTGGGTTGGAGTTTCAATTTGAATTTGGATTGTTTGCTTTGGGTTCTTTGGGTGTTTTTTTGAACAATCTTCTGCCTTTGGAGTCAAGGTAGAATTTCCTTGATTTTTTTGTTGCAAATGGTTCTTTTTTTGATAGCCATTATCAAGCTTGATAACCCAATCTATCAACTGGTGAAGGGAGGTTGTCTTATGACCCCCAACTGAAAGCTGTTCAATTAGGAGTGCTGGTAAACCCTTTCAAAAATGAAATGAAAATGCTTCTTCCTTCCACTGGATGCCGGACTGCAGCTTTCACAATTGAGAGCTATAAATGGAAACTGTACTATTTTCCTTCATTGCAAAACTATTCAGCTTGTACTTGGTGCTGCAAAATTTGTTGGGGTTGAAAAACAAGTTGAACAATTGCTGCTCAAATTTATACCAATTGTTGAGAATTAATCTGGGACTAGTATTCAATAGTAATTCAAGGCATTTTTCAAACCATTGCAAGGCTCTACCTCCTAGGAAGGAAGATTTATACATGACCTTATTGCGGTTGAAAGGGAAGTTGTTGGGATTGTTGGAGAAGATGATTTTGAAAGACTGTAGATAGGAAAATAGCTTATTGGAATGCTCCCCGGTAAAGTGGTCAGGCTTCTTCATTCCTGGAGTGCAAAATCTTGGAGTGCATGGGCTAGGTTGCAAGGAATTTTTATTAAGAGCCTGGATAAAATCAGAGGTGAGGTTTTGATCTTCTGACTCAGGAACATTTCTGCAAGTACTTTCCCTACTGCAAGTCAAGATTTCATTGGAGGAATGTTTGGACTCTTTGATTTGCTTGAGAGGATTCACTGGAGCTTTGGAAGGCATTCTTTCAGCCTGGGGATTGTTGATTTGTTTGACTAAAGGAGAATTAGAAGAAGGAATGGGATCTAGGGGTTTTTGGTCCAAATAAATGCTGGATCTCCCTACCCTATTGATTTCATAATTGTTAGGGGTGAGGGAGGTTTTCCTATTTGAGCAAGTATGTGACATTTTGAATGAAATGAATGATAGATGGCAGAATAATATAGATGAGTTGAGTTAGTTAATTTACTGTCACACAAACTCCCCACCTACAGGAGGGGATGTTTAGGAAATTGTGAGAGCAAGGGATAAGGCTAAGTACAAGGCCAGTGCAAGATATGAAAGGGATCACTGCAAGATTTATTGAGTTGCAAATGGTAAGAGTTATGAAATTTTTTCAATGGGTGGAAACTAAGGAAATTTCCAATATGATAATCTTTTATTAGCAAAAGCGTGAATGTATGAAATTAACTACTTATGAAAAATTGTTCAGGGAAGATTGTGGAGTCATTATAAGGAGATTCAAATCAACTAGGTGAAAACAAATGGAATTCTTCTACAGCTAGGGAGTGTGATTCATTGAATGACTGGAACAAAATGGGAAAAAAAACTAAACAGTTCAACATTATATCTGGAGTCATAGCATAGGTGTAAGACAGGAGAAAACTTGTTAGTGTATGTTCTGAAAATTTTGATGGATGAAGGAATGATGTGAGAAGGAAATGTGAGTGAACAAAGATGGCATGCAGGGAAGGGGGCTGGTCCTTAGGGGGAACTATAAAGTTGATATGTATTGATGTGCATGCAAGCTAAAAGTGTAGCATAACCAGAAATGAAAGTCCAAGGGGAGATGAAGCAAATTCAAAATCAATGGTTGATCAAATGCAAGGGTTTGGAATTTTATACTGAGTTTCCAAGATTGAGAGGTTATTACACAAGCCAGAGGGAGTAAGTGGATGTGAACTATTGATGATGTGCCTGATTCTTTGTTTCACACTTAAGGCTGAGGTAGATGGTACTGAGGAGAAGGTTATATCAAAAAATGAGGAAGAACAATAACCCTGAACTGTGGAGCATGAAACCATATTGAATAGCTTACAGCAGCATTCACAATCCTCAAAAGTTACGTGAAGTGTGCATTCTTACTGTCACACTCCAAGGCTAAGGTTTATTGTGTCCATCACTTTGACAGGTGCTTTTCCTCAGTACCATCTACCTCAGTCCATTAAGTTTCACGCAAATAAAGCATAACATCAATGGTTTCTTCCCCTTACTTTACCAGCCCCTAATTTCCAAACTAACAGCCCGCTAACTTGGTCAGGTTGGCTCCATTACTTGGTCTGCTCCATCCAAGTGGGTTGCAAGCCCACCCTACCTGGAGTGGGCCCAACCCATACCCAGTGCTGAGCCCTGCAACTCCAACTGCTGAGACCACAATGGCTTCTGCTGAACCCGCAGCAGGCACTGCTGAGGCTGCGCGCACCCCAAATGCTGAGACTGACCTACCCAACTGCTGAGAGAACAGTCTGAAATGTAGTTCCCAATCGAAGGTTATAAATAAAACACCACACCGGCCCAAAAATGGCATTTAAATAAAAAATGAGACATTATTTTCAATTCTTTTTTTTGTTATTTTATGCAAAGCCTTCCAAATTTTAAGTTTTAATTTTTTTAGTGAGAATTACAAAGGGCCAAAAAAAATTATCTGGGTATTTTTTTAGCTTATTTTTTCTCAAATGGTTTATAATTTCAAACACAAAAGTGGTGTTTTTTTCTCTAAATAAATAATTAAAAAAATGATGAAAAATTGAGAAAGAAAAAGAGGAATGATTCAATGAAGGTCAATTTGTACTACTTTATTATTTTTACTACCAGGAAAGAAAATCTTCAAACCAATTTCCAAGTTATTATGAATCAAATCTTCCCATTTTTGTGATTTCTTCCTAGCAAAAGCCTTCTAAAGGGGCTCTAATTGGGGAGCTGGCCACACTTCAGAATTATAGTGGAAATAAACTTTGTGCAGAAAATCATCCAAAATAATTAAACATATAGGGGAGTTGTTTCATAATTGGCAGTTAGAGGTAAATTGAGGGGAAAATAAGTTGATGGCATCAAATTATATAAAAGTACCACAGGGCTTTTGTGTTTATCTGCAAGAAGGAAACCATGGCAGGGGAATTTCATCCAGTACCTTTGAGAGGAAGGTCCACAAGTTTAGTTGAGATTTTTTTGTTGCTTTTTCAAATTTTTCTTCCCCCACTTTATCCACAAATTTTTCATCCTTGAAGATAAAGTTTTATAATTTCCTGAAGTATTGAGCTCCAATCTTCAGATTTACAGCCCAAATTAACTGCTGCTGATCTAAATCTGGAGTTCCCATAAACCATCAAATCTTTAAAATTTGAAAGTTGTGGCACAGCTTTCTTTGGGAAAATGCAATTTTTGTATTGATACTAAGGAAAAAAACATGATTATTATTCAAGATGAAATGAAAAATAAAATAAAAAATTCATACTGACTTTATCAACAGCAAACACTGCAAAATTATCAGAAGATTAAAAAGGAAATTTTTTGACCTTCATCCCAAAAAACAAGGTTTTAATAATTGAACAATAAATTTTTTCCATAAAAAGAATAAAAAAAGTATTGGAAATTGCTTCAAAATGCACCCCAAAACAGACACTTCCCATCATTTTTGTAGATGCATGAATTTTTTTGGGGTGAATAGTTGATCTTAAAAATCCCCAAATAATTATTTGGGCCCTTCAAAATCCCCACTATAATACTGCAAAGTTAAAATTTGGGAAATATCATTGAAAAATAACAAAAAAAAAGAATTTAAAATAATGCCTCATTTTTTATGTAAATGCCATTTTCTTGCCGGTGTGGTGTTTTATTCATAACCTTTGATTGGGAACTGCATTGCAGACTGTGCGCTCAGCAGTTGGGTAGGTCAGTCTCAGCATTTGGGGTGCGCGCAGCCTCAGCAGTGCCTGCTGCGGGCTCAGCAGAAGCCATTGTGGTCTCAGCAGTCAGAGTTGTGGGGCTCAGCACTGGGTGCAGGTTGGGCCCACTCCAGGCAGGGTGGGCTTGAAAACCACTTGGATGGAGCGGACCAAGTAATGGAGCCAACCTGACCAAGTGAGTGGGCGGCTAGTTTGGAAATTAGGAGCTGGGCAATTGCGGGGTTATATGCGCCAGGGAGGTCTGCATGAGCAAATGCATGGACTGATCTGCAGATTACAGGATCCGCAGATGCAGGGGGAAGGATAAACACCAGGGGCTTGGAGTATGACGTGGCAGAGGGTTGCCCCATGAGAAGGACAAAATGGATGTATGTAATGGCGGAAGGGTTTGGAGGGATTGGGTGGTACATGTTAAGTTTGGGCTAGGTTTCCAGGTTTTAGGGGTTCTTTCTTAATTTTGTTGTTAGGCTTTTAGTTGCACTTGTACTTAGGTTAGGGTTGAGAGGGAAGACTCAAAGCCTCACTCTCAACTCCGGGTTGTAGGATTATCTCATTTTATCATTGAAGGATCAGGGAATTATATAAGGGAAGGAATATACAACATCATTTTCTTTATTCAACTTTTTCTCATAAATATCTCTTATTCTCAAAACACATCAGCACTCAACCTCCTCACAGACACTTGGACCAATAAATTCCAAACTTGAGGAAAACTTAGGGAGTATCTTCCACTTGTTTCCACATGGGAAAGTGAAGTATCAAAATTCTGGAAATATTATAATTGAATGGCCTGCCATATTTTGAAAATTTTTGTCTCTTCATACTTCTCAAAATGATCAATTAAAAAAGATTAAAAATTTCTAAAGATTTGAGACATGGAGCTTTTTTTCATTTTTTTGAGGGAAGTTTTGAAGGCCTTAAACATTTCCAAAATTTTTCAAAGTGATTCTACAGGAGTTTGATATGCCTTTCTATCCCCTAGTATTTTTTTTGACAACTCCAAAAACCATGTTTTTCCAGGTTCACTGCGTGCATCATGGACATCATAGGACATTGTGGAAATGTTGAAACTGCATGATTTCCAGGTTTGGGGGCGCAAAAAACTCAAAGCACTAATAGTATACAATAAATAATATTGATAAAAATTATAAAACACACAAAAACAATTTATTAATTTTCCTTTGTTTTTTTTCTGCTTCATCCCAATTCTCAGTTAACTCCATTACCAACAATTTAAATTCATCCAAATTGTCATTTTTTATCATCCCCAACATCCTGTGCAAGACCAGGACCCGCCTTAATTTTTCTCAAAGATCTCCTTTTACTTTGCAGTCCAAGCACTCCTTCCTCAGGCATTGAATTCATCCTCCTCCCACAGCCCTTCATAGGCTCTCTTCCTTTGACCCTGCAACAAACCTTCTCCAACATTGCCATTTAGACCCCTTGAATCAGCCTTGATTGGCACCTTGACTTGCATTGGTTTTCCTTTCTTTTCTCTTCCATCCTGTTTCCTTCCACTCCATCCCTTTCCTGCCTCTTTCCCCTCCTTTTTTTCCTTCTCCCTCTGAATTCCCTTCATTTCCTTCATCTTCTACTACCTTTATTCTCCCATTTTCTCTTCCTGTTTCATTTTTTTCCTCTCTTGTTTCCTTAGGTATTGCCACACTATGTTTTTCATCTCACACATCACTTTGCACTTTGGGATTCATCTGGCTTTCCTGGAACTCAGTTGATGGCCCAAAGTAAAGTGGTGGTGGTGGTGTATCAGTGGTGTACCCTGGAACCTTGGCAATTCTAAGCAGGAAAAAAATTACATGATATTAGTTTTTATCTCATTCATTCAGTCAGTCTCTACCTTACTCACCTGGGTTCTTTATCCCTAGGAATTCAATCTCTGGCACTGGTGGGATGTGATAATTCAAACAAGGAGCATACCTTTGACTTTGAAATTCACTAGTGTGTGCCTCTGGAGTATTGACCAATGGTTTTATATTTAAGGGGAAAGTACACCCAACTTTTTGGAGCTGGCATTGCTTGCACTTTCCTTGGGGACCCCAGGAAGTTGTACTAGGGACACATCTTTCATTTTGACCAATGCAGTTTTTTCAACAACAAGAAGAAGATGAAAACGTATTCAATCTGAAAACTTATTCAAGCAATGAAGTACCGTATTATGTTAAGGTTATACAGTAGTAAGCATGTCAGCTTGCTACTATTGCAGAGCAAGCTGCAAAAGTAACAAAAATAACATGAAAATTATAGTAATACAATTAACCTAAGAAGAAGTGGGAAAACCTTAAATATTATTACAGAAATGGGTTTTTTACCCAAAATTAGGTAGGGTCACTGACTGACCTCACCCTTGAAATCCACCTCCTAATATTTTTGAATAATTAAGGAAAGAAAAACCAAAATACTACGGCTCCATTAGTGAACTTTTTGGCCAATTAAATACTTCACACACATTGTCATGTATAGGTTTCACACCTAAAATTCAGTCAGATTTGAGGTGTTGTGTATATTTCAGGAGTTACGGGCGGAAATGTGTTTTGTCGGAATTCCCGCATGCAGCCGCGGCAGCCTATGCACCTGTGCGAGGCTGAGATACATCCTTGTCACTCTGTCAAGGTCGTGTACGCATCCCCGGGCCTCTTAAAAGTATGCAGCCGTGGGACTATGGGTTGACAGAGTAACAGGCGGCCTGGAAGGCTCAGGTACCGTGTAAACATGCTACAACATACACGGGAACTTCCTACATAGTGTAGCATAACCAGAAATGAAAGTCCAAGGGGAGATGAAGCAAATTCAAAATCAATGGTTGATCAAATGCAAGGGTTTGGAATTTTATACTGAGTTTCCAAGATTGAGAGGTTATTACACAAGCCAGAGGGAGTAAGTGGATGTGAACTATTGATGATGTGCCTGATTCTTTGTTTCACACTTAAGGCTGAGGTAGATGGTACTGAGGAGAAGGTTATATCAAAAAATGAGGAAGAACAATAACCCTGAACTGTGGAGCATGAAACCATATTGAATAGCTTACAGCAGCATTCACAATCCTCAAAAGTTACGTGAAGTGTGCATTCTTACTGTCACACTCCAAGGCTAAGGTTTATTGTGTCCATCACTTTGACAGGTGCTTTTCCTCAGTACCATCTACCTCAGTCCATTAAGTTTCACGCAAATAAAGCATAACATCAATGGTTTCTTCCCCTTACTTTACCAGCCCCTAATTTCCAAACTAACAGCCCGCTAACTTGGTCAGGTTGGCTCCATTACTTGGTCTGCTCCATCCAAGTGGGTTGCAAGCCCACCCTACCTGGAGTGGGCCCAACCCATACCCAGTGCTGAGCCCTGCAACTCCAACTGCTGAGACCACAATGGCTTCTGCTGAACCCGCAGCAGGCACTGCTGAGGCTGCGCGCACCCCAAATGCTGAGACTGACCTACCCAACTGCTGAGAGAACAGTCTGAAATGTAGTTCCCAATCGAAGGTTATAAATAAAACACCACACCGGCCCAAAAATGGCATTTAAATAAAAAATGAGACATTATTTTCAATTCTTTTTTTTGTTATTTTATGCAAAGCCTTCCAAATTTTAAGTTTTAATTTTTTTAGTGAGAATTACAAAGGGCCAAAAAAAATTATCTGGGTATTTTTTTAGCTTATTTTTTCTCAAATGGTTTATAATTTCAAACACAAAAGTGGTGTTTTTTTCTCTAAATAAATAATTAAAAAAATGATGAAAAATTGAGAAAGAAAAAGAGGAATGATTCAATGAAGGTCAATTTGTACTACTTTATTATTTTTACTACCAGGAAAGAAAATCTTCAAACCAATTTCCAAGTTATTATGAATCAAATCTTCCCATTTTTGTGATTTCTTCCTAGCAAAAGCCTTCTAAAGGGGCTCTAATTGGGGAGCTGGCCACACTTCAGAATTATAGTGGAAATAAACTTTGTGCAGAAAATCATCCAAAATAATTAAACATATAGGGGAGTTGTTTCATAATTGGCAGTTAGAGGTAAATTGAGGGGAAAATAAGTTGATGGCATCAAATTATATAAAAGTACCACAGGGCTTTTGTGTTTATCTGCAAGAAGGAAACCATGGCAGGGGAATTTCATCCAGTACCTTTGAGAGGAAGGTCCACAAGTTTAGTTGAGATTTTTTTGTTGCTTTTTCAAATTTTTCATCCCCCACTTTATCCACAAATTTTTCATCCTTGAAGATAAAGTTTTATAATTTCCTGAAGTATTGAGCTCCAATCTTCAGATTTACAGCCCAAATTAACTGCTGCTGATCTAAATCTGGAGTTCCCATAAACCATCAAATCTTTAAAATTTGAAAGTTGTGGCACAGCTTTCTTTGGGAAAATGCAATTTTTGTATTGATACTAAGGAAAAAAACATGATTATTATTCAAGATGAAATGAAAAATAAAATAAAAAATTCATACTGACTTTATCAACAGCAAACACTGCAAAATTATCAGAAGATTAAAAAGGAAATTTTTTGACCTTCATCCCAAAAAACAAGGTTTTAATAATTGAACAATAAATTTTTTCCATAAAAAGAATAAAAAAAGTATTGGAAATTGCTTCAAAATGCACCCCAAAACAGACACTTCCCATCATTTTTGTAGATGCATGAATTTTTTTGGGGTGAATAGTTGATCTTAAAAATCCCCAAATAATTATTTGGGCCCTTCAAAATCCCCACTATAATACTGCAAAGTTAAAATTTGGGAAATATCATTGAAAAATAACAAAAAAAAAGAATTTAAAATAATGCCTCATTTTTTATGTAAATGCCATTTTCTTGCCGGTGTGGTGTTTTATTCATAACCTTTGATTGGGAACTGCATTGCAGACTGTGCGCTCAGCAGTTGGGTAGGTCAGTCTCAGCATTTGGGGTGCGCGCAGCCTCAGCAGTGCCTGCTGCGGGCTCAGCAGAAGCCATTGTGGTCTCAGCAGTCAGAGTTGTGGGGCTCAGCACTGGGTGCAGGTTGGGCCCACTCCAGGCAGGGTGGGCTTGAAAACCACTTGGATGGAGCGGACCAAGTAATGGAGCCAACCTGACCAAGTGAGTGGGCGGCTAGTTTGGAAATTAGGAGCTGGGCAATTGCGGGGTTATATGCGCCAGGGAGGTCTGCATGAGCAAATGCATGGACTGATCTGCAGATTACAGGATCCGCAGATGCAGGGGGAAGGATAAACACCAGGGGCTTGGAGTATGACGTGGCAGAGGGTTGCCCCATGAGAAGGACAAAATGGATGTATGTAATGGCGGAAGGGTTTGGAGGGATTGGGTGGTACATGTTAAGTTTGGGCTAGGTTTCCAGGTTTTAGGGGTTCTTTCTTAATTTTGTTGTTAGGCTTTTAGTTGCACTTGTACTTAGGTTAGGGTTGAGAGGGAAGACTCAAAGCCTCACTCTCAACTCCGGGTTGTAGGATTATCTCATTTTATCATTGAAGGATCAGGGAATTATATAAGGGAAGGAATATACAACATCATTTTCTTTATTCAACTTTTTCTCATAAATATCTCTTATTCTCAAAACACATCAGCACTCAACCTCCTCACAGACACTTGGACCAATAAATTCCAAACTTGAGGAAAACTTAGGGAGTATCTTCCACTTGTTTCCACATGGGAAAGTGAAGTATCAAAATTCTGGAAATATTATAATTGAATGGCCTGCCATATTTTGAAAATTTTTGTCTCTTCATACTTCTCAAAATGATCAATTAAAAAAGATTAAAAATTTCTAAAGATTTGAGACATGGAGCTTTTTTTCATTTTTTTGAGGGAAGTTTTGAAGGCCTTAAACATTTCCAAAATTTTTCAAAGTGATTCTACAGGAGTTTGATATGCCTTTCTATCCCCTAGTATTTTTTTTGACAACTCCAAAAACCATGTTTTTCCAGGTTCACTGCGTGCATCATGGACATCATAGGACATTGTGGAAATGTTGAAACTGCATGATTTCCAGGTTTGGGGGCGCAAAAAACTCAAAGCACTAATAGTATACAATAAATAATATTGATAAAAATTATAAAACACACAAAAACAATTTATTAATTTTCCTTTGTTTTTTTTCTGCTTCATCCCAATTCTCAGTTAACTCCATTACCAACAATTTAAATTCATCCAAATTGTCATTTTTTATCATCCCCAACATCCTGTGCAAGACCAGGACCCGCCTTAATTTTTCTCAAAGATCTCCTTTTACTTTGCAGTCCAAGCACTCCTTCCTCAGGCATTGAATTCATCCTCCTCCCACAGCCCTTCATAGGCTCTCTTCCTTTGACCCTGCAACAAACCTTCTCCAACATTGCCATTTAGACCCCTTGAATCAGCCTTGATTGGCACCTTGACTTGCATTGGTTTTCCTTTCTTTTCTCTTCCATCCTGTTTCCTTCCACTCCATCCCTTTCCTGCCTCTTTCCCCTCCTTTTTTTCCTTCTCCCTCTGAATTCCCTTCATTTCCTTCATCTTCTACTACCTTTATTCTCCCATTTTCTCTTCCTGTTTCATTTTTTTCCTCTCTTGTTTCCTTAGGTATTGCCACACTATGTTTTTCATCTCACACATCACTTTGCACTTTGGGATTCATCTGGCTTTCCTGGAACTCAGTTGATGGCCCAAAGTAAAGTGGTGGTGGTGGTGTATCAGTGGTGTACCCTGGAACCTTGGCAATTCTAAGCAGGAAAAAAATTACATGATATTAGTTTTTATCTCATTCATTCAGTCAGTCTCTACCTTACTCACCTGGGTTCTTTATCCCTAGGAATTCAATCTCTGGCACTGGTGGGATGTGATAATTCAAACAAGGAGCATACCTTTGACTTTGAAATTCACTAGTGTGTGCCTCTGGAGTATTGACCAATGGTTTTATATTTAAGGGGAAAGTACACCCAACTTTTTGGAGCTGGCATTGCTTGCACTTTCCTTGGGGACCCCAGGAAGTTGTACTAGGGACACATCTTTCATTTTGACCAATGCAGTTTTTTCAACAACAAGAAGAAGATGAAAACGTATTCAATCTGAAAACTTATTCAAGCAATGAAGTACCGTATTATGTTAAGGTTATACAGTAGTAAGCATGTCAGCTTGCTACTATTGCAGAGCAAGCTGCAAAAGTAACAAAAATAACATGAAAATTATAGTAATACAATTAACCTAAGAAGAAGTGGGAAAACCTTAAATATTATTACAGAAATGGGTTTTTTACCCAAAATTAGGTAGGGTCACTGACTGACCTCACCCTTGAAATCCACCTCCTAATATTTTTGAATAATTAAGGAAAGAAAAACCAAAATACTACGGCTCCATTAGTGAACTTTTTGGCCAATTAAATACTTCACACACATTGTCATGTATAGGTTTCACACCTAAAATTCAGTCAGATTTGAGGTGTTGTGTATATTTCAGGAGTTACGGGCGGAAATGTGTTTTGTCGGAATTCCCGCATGCAGCCGCGGCAGCCTATGCACCTGTGCGAGGCTGAGATACATCCTTGTCACTCTGTCAAGGTCGTGTACGCATCCCCGGGCCTCTTAAAAGTATGCAGCCGTGGGACTATGGGTTGACAGAGTAACAGGCGGCCTGGAAGGCTCAGGTACCGTGTAAACATGCTACAACATACACGGGAACTTCCTACATATGTAATAAATGTTCCCGTGGATAGCAGACAGTCTAAAAATACATAATATTATATAAAAATACATAAATCATCCTTATACGTATCTTTTATTTAATATAATTCAAAGTACCAAGAATGTCAAAAATAAGACAATGAAAACTTCCAAAAATATATTAAAATACTTTAATATACTTTTATGAGGATTGCTAGCCATCAATATCATTTTGACATAACCAGGAAACTAATGATGAAAAAATATTACATGAATTCACATGACTTATATTTTCAAGTAATTATCTTAGTAAATCAACCAGAACTCGAAAATAAAGAGTAAAATCAATATTATGACTTTTACTCCATTTATATGATACATAATGAGAAATTACCTGACATCAAGATGTCCGTAGAAATGTCTATTTATATAGTTATTAAACTACTGGGAACATTTACTAAGTATAATCAATTAAATAATACATAAATAAGACAGATTAGTGTTATCCACACGTCCTAATGTCTATTATAAAGTGGAATAATTCCCATACCCTGTGGAAGTAGATGCTACCCGTGCTATAGCACCAAGAACACATGACAGGCTACCTCTGCTTACCCTGCTAGCCTTAGTGTCGATCCCTTTGAGCACCTACAACCCTCAGAAGGACAATATTGGGACTCCAAAAGCTATAAATAAAGAGCTCTTTTGAGGATGTTGATGGACAGAGAACCAGTAATATTCATATCCAGACACTGTGCCAAGGTAATCAAGTACTTATAAGGGATAATAAGTGATTTATGGCAATTTCTGATCAGTAATATCCGTCCTCAACCTCTTTTTATCAATTAAAACTGCTGAACAACCTTATAACCCCAGATACAGGTTTTTGGCTACAAGACCCTACCACTCCACTGTGTATTTTATATACATATTATCTTTGGGTAAAATATTCTTTAAACTAAAGAGCCCAAAGTAACCAGGACTACATGTTTTCATACTGAAATCACTGAAGAGAGGTGTTAAAGATTCCCAATATAATTGTGGCCCCTCTATAAAAATATTTAATAATCAATTTATTCATATTGATTTAAAACAATAAACAATAACCAAACCACTTAACCTTGCAATAAGCTTAATCCCAATATTTTTACGGATTTTTGCTGCATTTATTAAATAATATATTTATTATTTAATCTATCACCTCTGGTAGCTAAAGGATAGCAAGGGTCTTGGCATCCAGGAGGCTGACAAAGCACCTAATGAGTTTTAGAATCAATGGAAAAATCATCTAAACGCTTGCAGGAGCTTGTGGCTTTATACCCAGGAAACTGTCACACTCCAAGGTTAAGGGTATTGTTTCCCCCACTTCTACATATCATTTTCCTCGTTAAAATTTACCTCATTCCATAAAGCATGACACAAATAAAGCCCAAAATCAATTGTGCCTTCCGCTGTGGTGGTTATTCATGGAAACGGAGGCAAGTAGGCTCACCACCAGACATTTGACTTGGAGTGGCTCAGCTGTGGGTGGAATTCAACAGTACAATAGGCACAGAGAAGTCCGTTGGCGGACTGTCTATTCTGGAGTACATTAGCTGAGGGCTTGGCATTGGTGCGGCACACACTTTTTGCAGGAAAAATGAAAAGAATGGGCGAGAGTTTGTGCCATTTGCGGACATTGCGTGGTCAAACATAACTTTGAATCCGCTGCAGTGGGTTTCCTAATGCAGAAGCAAGTGATCAAAGCTGAGAAGTATGGATTGGGTTGATTATGGGATATAAACTGAGATTGAGGAGCAAAGTGGGGAGATGAACACTAAATTTCAGGAGGCCACATGCCAATTTTTGGGCGATCCGTAGTTATTCCGCAGACAGTATCAGGAGTGATCCTTTAGGGAAGATCAACAAAGATCTGTCATTAGTTATGCATTGGCGAAACTCAATTGTTAGGGGGAATGGGAAACAGGATCATCTAATCTACTGAAGATCATTGGATTGGGTAAGGATTGGAGTATTTGTAAGGAGGATCAGTGCAAACGCATGCAGGCAGTGGAGAAAAGAGGTCTTTAATTAGTAGTTCACATTCCTTTTTTGGAGTACCTAAGGCCAATAAGTGCGGAATTCACAGAGACCAGGGGGGTCTTTCATTTGAGGCTTGCATTCTTTTGTTGTATATATAAGGACCTTTTCTTTTTCTTTGTATGGGGTATTAACAAATGAAAAAGGAAGGGGGGATTTTATCATCATTGGAGTTTATGATAATTGGAGTTTATCATCATTGGATTTTACAATTATCAGAGATTTTTGCGGAAAATGATAGCTTGATTCTTTTCTTCTGTTACTTTGGAGTGTATTAACCAGAAAGAGTTCTCGGAGGTCATATTTAGGGAAATATTTCAATTGTGTAGCTTTTCAGGGATTCCAAGTTTTTTATTTACTATTATTTCATTGCAAGTTAGCTTTAGTGGTTTCCAGCTTGGCTGTGGAAGCGGAGTTTGATTAGGAATTGCAGAGGTACAGGAGTGTGACTCAAGGGCTAGTGGGCTTTCCCAAACTTGGAGTGGGATTTTTGCGGAGAATTTTATATTTTTGCGGGGAATTTACCAAAAAAACAATCTCTTTCCACAATTTGGGGGTCTGGCCGGGAAAGTCCTTTCTCTGTTATAATAACTGGTACAGTCTGCGGATATATACCTTCTTTTAGTATTATTCTTTCTTTTATATATAAGATTCAGGGTGACGGTGTGGAAAGATTTTGTGTGTTTTGTAAATTCTACGCAAGGATATAAATTTCTCCGCAACAATCTTGCTCCAAGTTCTGGAAAGTCCACTAGCACTTGATTCACACTCCTGTACCTGCACAATTCCTAATAAAACTCCGCTTCCACACCCAAGCCGGAAACCACAAAAGCTAACTGGCAATAAAATAATAATAAAGAAACAAGATGGACTCCCCAAAAAGCTCTGCACTTGAAATATTTCCCTACACACGACCTCTGAGAACTCTTGCTGGTAAGTAAACTCCAAATTAGCAGGAGAAAATAATAAAGCTATAATTTGCCATGATAATATCCAATAATGGTAAACTCCTATTATTATAAAAGCCAATGATGATAAACTCCACCCTTCCTTGTTCATTTGTTAATCCCCCATACAAAAAAAGAAAAGCTTCCTTATATATACAACAAAAGGATGCAAGCCTCAAATGAAATACCCCTCTGGTCTCTGTGAATTCCGCACTGATTGGCCTTAGGTACTCCAAAAAGGGAATGTGAAATAATCATTAAAGACCACTTTTCTCCACTGCCTGCATGCGTTTGCACTGATCCTTCTTACAAATACTCCAATCCTTACCCAATCCAATGATTTGCAGTACATTTGATGATTTTGTTTCAAATTCCCCCTAACAGTTGGCTTGCCCCAATGCATAACTAACAGCAGATCCTTGTTGATCTTCCCTAGAAGATCACTCCCAATCCAGCATGCGGCATAACTGCATATCCCCAATGATCCGCATGCTGCCTCCTCAAATTTAGCGTGCATTGCCACACAGCGCTCCACAATCTCATTGCATATCCCATAATTGGCCTAATCTGTACTACTTAGCTTTCATCACTTGCTTCCGCATTAGTAAACCCACCCCTGCAGAGGGAAAGTCATGTTTGACAGTGTGATGTCCGCTGTAGAAATCAGAAGAGGACTTCTCCTTTATTGATTCCTAAGTTAGGAAGTTATTGATCCCTTGTGTCTGTAAACCCTGAGAAAAACTGTTCACCCTACGGCTGAGAGATAGAGAGGTAGAGAAAATGAGTTTAAAGAGCCTTCCAGCCTGATGTGATGATCTGACATCTCCCTGCCAACAGGGTCAAGGGTGCGGTTTAAATAGCCTTCCCCTAAACCCTAACCTAAGTACAACCACAAGTAAGCAAGAAAAATGAAGTACAACCCCTAAGTACAGAACCCTAGCCCAAACTCTATCCTTACATCCCCATCCCATATCCAATATTTATTGCCTGCCTGAAATTACATCCACCCGGTTTTTCCTTCTCATGAAACAGCCTTGCGCTGAGCCCAATTCAGAGCCCCCCGCGCATGTCTGCATCCGCCCAACGTGCCATTCCAGATATCCGCGTGATCCGTCCAATCCAATCTGATATACCCTGCCTCTCCAGATTCAAAGCCCAATTTGACTGCTGCTGATCCTGCAGCACTGCTTTCTGCAGCAAAGCTGCACCCATTGCTGATCCTGCTGCTACTTCTGAGTGCGCAGCATGCAGCCCATTCCAACTTGCATCTATTAAAGACTGCCACATTTCCCCCCAACTTGAGTTCTGTCCCCAGAGATCCACCACTATCTCACCTACCCACCAGTTATCCCATCCCCTCACTGCACCACTACACCACACCAAGGAAAAACCCACCACAACCTATTCCTCAACATGTCCTGCACATTCTGCAGTTGGAAAGGTCTCACCTGCCGCATCCTTCTGGGTTGACTCACCTCCTCTTCATGCCAAGCCAGCCACCATTTATGCTCCTTATCCACTGGTATGTCCCATGACCTTCCTCAAGGTCATCCGTGCAAGAGGACCCAACCCAACTCTTTTTTGTTCTAGAGCAACAAGGACATCTCAACCTATGAATGGAACCTGCCCAGCTCACCACTCAACCAACCGCAACACCCTTCTTCACCCTTCTTCATGCAAAAGCCATGACTTGGGCTGGACCACTGTGGCGCAAGGACTTCCCCAATTTTGTGGCTTATTGTCACAAGGCTCTTGAGTGGGCTGCACGGGTACAGATGAACAAACTGGCAACGGACCCAAGGATCTTCAAGCAACCAACTGTCTCCTCCCACTACTCTGCAACCTGCCCCTCCAACACCTACTCCACCACTGCCATCTCCATCACCGGCTCTCAGGTTGTCACTGGAACCAACGCGTGACCAACTCCCGTGGTCATCAAGTTGTTTCCGGAACCCGCAGCTTCTCCTACTCCCAAGAAAATCCTGTCACCCGCTCCTTCTGTAACCCCTCTTGTTGCCACTCCCAAGATTCTGGAGATCCCTCTTATACCGGCACTTCCACTTGCAAGGTTTGATGAAATGGTGAACAAAGCGGAAAAACTACTCCAACACTTCCTAGCAGTTCCCCACGCTCATACTACCAGTGTGTGATTCAAACGCCTAGCGGCATTCCAAAACCTAGCCGTGGAGGCTTGCACGGAAACAGAGGAGGATATGAGGACTTGTCCAATGTAGAAGGATTTCCCCCCCTCTCCTTTCTTTCCATCTTGAAAAGAAAATAATTTTGCCCCGCCAACCTAAGTAGACTTTGGGCTTGCAAGCTTGTGAGAACCTTGGGGGAAATAAGAGCCCAGGCGCAAGATTGGCGCTTTGAGAGAGATCCAAAAGAGTCAGAAAAAATCCACGCCAAATGAGATTATCCACTGAAGGTACCTGGACCACCCCAGACAAACTGCCACACAGTTCTCTGTACCCATATACAGAGCAGAGAGAGCACAAGAAAACCTGCTGCGGGCGCACACCCTTGAGAGAGAGGAAGAGGAAAAAAGTATCCACCCCAACCCATATACACCTTCAGTCTATAAGATAACCAAAGAAAACCTGAAAAGAGAGATTTTTTTAAGAACCAAACTGTTTCCAAGCCCGCGCCTTGCTCTTTGACCCACATCTGTTCTGCGCATGCGCTTTCCTAGTTCCCTGGATCATCCATTGGAAAATTTTCTTGCGTTTGAATTTCCAGAATGCGGCGCTTTTCCTTGCCTCCACGGACCCAGCTTTGGGCCGTTCCTGTACCTAGAAGAAACTCATAACCTATCCAGTAATAATCCCAAAAAGCCAATACAGAGAGAAGGAAATAAGAAAACAAACATTCTGGGGTGTCTAGTTGTTCCGGCTGTGAACTGGCTAGATCACCCCCTCATCAAATCCAATCATATCCCCCATTCACCCATTGTTCCCCCCCACCTTGGCTGCTGTCCCCAGCAGTATACAGTTGTTTACTCTGCTGGACGCGAACGGCCCGCGCGTGCTTGTCCTTGGACAAAGTATCCGCATTTTACCCCCTTGCTATCCAGACCAGCCGTATTTTCAAATGAAGTTGAGCCCTGCGCAAAAAATTGTTTCACGTGCAAAGCTGTGGCTTTTGCTTCCAGCAGACGCGCGTCCCATGCTTCTTTCCTACTTCCCACCTGCTCCTCACTAGTCAACTTCCCGCACAAAACTGGAGCTTTCCCACTGTGGTAACCTTTGCCAACTAGTCAAAATCGACATCCGGCCTACCCTTGAAAACCAACTCTGGGCCGGGGTCCTCCTCCTCTTCCCTTGCCAAATCCTGCTTCCACTTCCCCAACCCTTGATTGCAGATTGTAGTTTTGAATTTCCCGCCAGAAAAATCTTCCACTGTCAATGCTTCCTTCCCTGCCTCCAGATCAAACATCATTTGCGCTTGGAAACCAAACATGAATGGCCACTCTAAAATAGCCTCCCCGCAATCAACCAATAGAAAAGAAAATGGTTTACGGACCCCTGAAACCTCAACCTCTTCCTCCTCCAAAACTTCATCCATGCAACATGCCCTGCCATGAAGCATGCAAATCCCCATTGTGCATTTTGGCCAAACCAATCCCAATTCATCAACCAATCTAGACGGAAGGAGGTTCACCATTGAACTGCTATCCACCAGTACCCACACCTTCCTTCTGGAAATCTTCATTGGAATGTAAGCCAGAAGAGTTGAAACGGATTTCATCCCTGCTAGGTTGTGCTCCGCATCATCCCAAGCCAAGTTCACCTGCTGCACCTGTGGAGGGATCCTATTGTGTCTGCAATGCTTCAGCGCTTGAACCATCTCATCCACTTCCACCGGCAACACCTCCGCCAACTCCTTCAAGGTCAAGGTAATAGTTGTTTCATTCCCCATCACTCTGTGCACAATCTCCACCCCCTTCTTCTTCCCTACTGGATTCACTGGCCGCCCGTCCGTTTCCGTAATGCGCGCAACTGGCTTAGGAGCTACTGGTGGTACCCGCTCTTTGGCATCCACATCCATCCTTTCCACCACCGCCGGCTCCTCTGTTGCTATTACCCTCACTTCCGCTTCCACGCGCGGTGGTTTCCATACACTGGGACCAGTGACAATCCCAAGCAAAGCTCAAGAAGTTACCCCCAATTCCTGACCTTGCACGCGCACTTGCTCCATGAAGGTTGGATTTCCAGGTTCAGTGGAGATCTTCTGGGCCGTCGGAAACATGAATCCCATTCCCACCAGTCAAACCAATCCCGCCTTGAGGTCCCTTGTCATGTTATTGCACCTCAACTTCCAATGCCTGTTGTCCCTGCAGTAATTGCATAACTTTGGCATGGGCGGATTCAACGGTGGAAGCCGTCCCACAATTTCAGGAGGCAAAGCGCCCATATTTTTCAATATTTGACTCAGGAAGATCCTTAAATCCTTCATTAATTCTGTCATGTTGCTAATCTCTGGGCTTTCTGTCAATGGTGTTGCCAGAGTGGGTTCCGTATTCAAGGGCCTGAAACTTGAGCCTGTGTTGGCGCTGCCGGAGGGTGAGAAGCAGACTTGTTTGACCCCGTTGGGAACAACCTTTCCATGTCCTCTATCATTTCCTCCGATTCCAACTTGCTCTCCACCGCCTAATGGATGATCAGGATGTCCACAAGAAGTGTGATACTCCCATCCGACAACACCTTTACCAAGTTGTTGTTGTACAAGTGCGGCTGCACCTGGGCGCAGATTTGGGGACCAAGTCCACCAAAAAACACCGTCTTCATTGTGCCCGTCTTCCCCTCTATCACCTTGTTCTTTTACAGGTAGCAATAGATCCGGTCAAACATTTCAACATACAACCCCAATTTCCCCTGCTCCGGACTCCACCATTTGTGCTTGCTTGAAGTTGCTTTCCCAAAAACAAGGTTCACAACTTCCCCACCGCACCAAGGTTTCCAGCTTCAGTTTTGGCCAATTGAGTTCCTTGTATCCTTCCATCTCCTCTAGATCCCAAAGCTTCTCTTTTTCTGTAATTAAAAGGATAAAAAGACAAGCCTTATCCAAACCCATTGCACCTTCTGCGTTGGCAATTCCTTTGTATTGCGCAAAGAATCTCTCAACTTCCTCAGTTTTGAACCAAATGTGTGGATAGTCCCGTGGCCTGATACAAACAGGCTTGTGATTGGCGCCTTTGCTGGAGCAAGGGACACTGTATCCTTCCACTGATTGAGGTTTCTTCCAAGAAGCCGGACAAGGAGGAGGAAGAGGAGTAGGGGTAACATTAGAAAACCCCAAAACGGTCAATTGGAGGTACTGGGACATCACGCTTGATTGTTTTGAGAGACAAGGAACAAAAGGTTACTTCCCGGCCAGACCCCCAGGTGTGGAAATCAGAAGAGGACTTCTCTTTCATTGGTTCCCAAGTTATGAATTTATTGATCCCTTGTTTCTGTAAACCCTGAGTGTGACTGTTCACCCTAAAACTGAGAGATAGAGAGGTAGAGAAAATGAGTGTAAAGAGCCTTCCAACCTGATGTGATGATCTGATGTCTCCCTGCCATCAGAGTTGAGGGTGTGGTTTAAGTAGCCTTCTCCTCAAACCTAACCTAAGTACAACTGCAAGTAAAAAATAATAATGAAGTACAACCCCTAAGTACAGAACCCTAGCCCAAAATCTATCCTTCCATCCCCATCCCATGATCCATATCCCGTATCCCTTACCCCATACCCATCTGTATTTCCCGCCTGCAATTACGTCCTTCTCATGACATGGCCCTTGCGCTGAGCCCAAATTGGAGCCCCCTGCGCATGTCCGCATCTTCCCAAGGCGCCATTCCAGATAACCAAGGTAAATCTGCTCAATACGCCCCGTGTCTCCAGATGCCAAGCCCAATTTTGCTGCTTTTGAGCCCCCAGCACGGCTTTCTGCGGCAAAGACGCACCCATTGCTGAGTGCGCAGCTGGAAGCCCATTCCAACTCAGTTCTATAAAAGACTGCCACACTTCAAAATGCAAAAACTCCATCCCATTCTTGTCATTTTGCCCCCAAAAAGCACGCGCCGCACCAATGCCAAGCCCTCAGCTAATGTACTCTGGAATATACAGTCAGCCAATGCGCTTTTCTGTGCCTATTGTACTGCGGACTTCAACCCACAGCTGAGCCGCTCCACGTTGAATTTCCAGTGGTGAGCCTACTTGGGGTAGCTCAGATCACCGGAACAGTGTGGAAGGTCTAGTCCTAGAGGCCTTTGTCCGGGGTGGTCCAGGTCCCTTAGGTGATATTTATTTGCAGAGTCTGGAGTCTTTTCTTTGTCTCAGTTTTATTTTTCTTATTCTCAGATTTGGGGGGGTTCTCACTAGGGGTCGGGGAGTTTCTTTTTGTTTCTTATTTTGTAGGATGGTGAGGGGAATCAAGAGGATTACTTTCTGGGCTGCGCCAGGAATAATATTTATTTATTTAGCTATATACATGCTTCAGGGGGTGTGGCAATAATTCAAGAGAAGGGAGAAATCTCAGGAAGGAAGATGGCGCAGCGGAGCCTGTGGCGGAGCTCACCACTGGCATGATGATACTTGCGGAGGAGCTTGCAACGGTCCGTGGCCGGGATCCCAACCAATTGTCAGAGGATGGCCAGGATTTTCGCATCCAATTTGAAGACGTACCGGTTGATTTTGTCTTCCTCAATTCCTTGGCTGCCTTCTTTGTTGTTGCTTTGGATGGTAACATGGTATGGAGAGACCAGGCAAAATTGGGTTGTCCTAGAACGGTGGGAGTTGGAGGTCTGGGAGAAGAGCCAATGAGACGGGGTCCATATTGGAGACAAGAAACACGGAGATCATTGGACCGCAAATGGAGGCCACATTGACTCAGTGTGCAGCAAGGGAGCTGTGTGAATATATGGAGGGGTCAAAAAAAAACTCACAGAGTACAGGCGGCAAATCAGAGCTTATCACAATGACGAAGCGCAGGGACTCAACCTCTGCAGGAGGTGTTGTGGTTGGAGGAGATGCAATTCAAGTGGTTTAAGCTGGAGGAGTAGGTGATGGGGGACATTGAACACTGCTGGCAGCGGTATGGGAGGCGTAGCTACTTGGAAAAATATGGGAGCCATGCCGGGCCCTTGTGGTATGTGGCCAAGTCCAACATTCAGGTTATGGAATCAGACCCAGGCTTGGGTGGCATCTCCCCAGGCGGCAGAAGTAGGGTAGTCTGCGCATCAAGGAGGGGGGGATAGGTGGTCTTTGGCCTCTGCAACAGGCAACAAGGAGGTGGAATGGTCCAGCTATGGAGTCCAGTCTTTGGTCTTTATTTATTTGTCATTGTCCACCACAAATTTGGCCATTGGTCCGCGGTGGCGGTTTTTTCAATGGGGACCAGAGGTAGAGCAAGGATGAGGCGGAGGGCAAGTTTTCAAGGATCCAGAGGTTGGAGCTACAAACAAACACCTGCAGTGGCCTAGACTGCAGGCTGGGGCACTGGTGGTTTGGGTGCATGTCCTCTGCAATTTTGCGCATTACTCGCATGTTTCCATGGCGGATGATTTTCTTTCTTTTGTAGTTTGGAGGGTGTTTTGAAGTTGGGGGTTTAAGGTTTTGGCCAATTTTCTGGAATTGTGGAGCGCAGGAATCCTGGGGACAGAATTCAAGTTGTGGGGGGATGTAGTGGTTATTCATGGACACAGAGGCAAGTAGGCTCACCACTGGACATTTGACTTGGAGCGGCTCAGCTGGGGGTGGAAGTCCACAGTACAATAGGGACAGATTAGTGCATTGGCAGACCGTCTATTCCTGAGTAAATTATCTGAGGGATTTTCATGGTTGCGGCATGCGCTTTTTTCAGGCACAATGAGAAGAATGAGCTGGATTTTTTGCCTTTTGCAGACATTGCGTGGTCAAACATAACTTTACCTCTGCAGCAGTGGGTTTACTAATGCAAAAGCAGGTGCTCAAAGCTAAGAAGTACGGATTGGGCTTATTACTGAATATGCACTGATATTGCAGAGCGCTGTGAGGAAATGAACACTAAAGTTCAGGAGGCGGCATGCAAGTCATTGGGGATCTGTAGTTATTCTGCATCTGGGATTGGGAGTGATCCGCTAGGGAATATTGACAAGGATCTGTTGTTAGTTATGCATTGGCACGACTCAACTGTTAGAGGCAATCATCTAAAGGATCATTGAATCTACTGCAGATCATTGGATTGGGTAAGGATTGGACTATTAGTGAGGAGGATCAGTGCGGATTTCACAGAGGTGGTGGAAAAAGGGGTCTTTCTTTAGCATTTTATGTTCCTTTGTTATTTTTTGTTTATCAGGGGAGGAGTTTATTATTATAGGAGGATCAGAGAATAGGAATTTATCATCATAGGATTTTACCATCATCTGAGTTTACCATTATTGGAGATTTTTGCGGCAAATTATATCTTGATTCTTTTCTTCTGTTACTTTGGATTGTATTAACCAGCCAGAGTTCTCGGAGTTCATATTTAGGGAAATAGTTCAAGTGCGGAGCTTTTTGGGGTTCCAAATTGTTTATTTAATATTATTTCTTTGCAAGCTAGCTTGAGTGGTTTCCAGATTGGGTTCAGAAGCGGAGTTTGGTTAGGAATTGCGGAGGTACAGGAGTCTAAATCAAGGGCTAATGGGCTTTCTGGAAATTGGAGCGGGATTATTGCGGATAATTTTATATTTTTGCGGGAAATTTACCAACCGCACAATCTCTTTCCACACCTATTACTACCTCTGAGTCACATAAAGACCTTCCAATCTTTGAAACTGACTCAGTATACACTTGCAAATCTTGCATTTAACTCTAATACCAGTTGGCCATCCATTCAAGCTTTGCTCTTCTAACCTGGGTATCATCAACCCTTGGACTTCCATTCTTGGTCATGCACTCACACTAGTTTTCAATCATTGCTAGATAGCCCCATCAACTGTATAGTTTAAAAATAGACAAGTCCCTTTCCCTGCATAGGCTACATCTTCACATTTAAATTTTTCTCACATGTCATTTCTTCCTCTCTCATCCATTACCTTCCTGTAAACTCATATTGTATTTTCTTGCACCAACACTACAAGCTTGGAGACAAATTTACTTTTATTTCATTTTCACATTCCATTCCCTTCATTCAGTGCCTCATTGCTCTATAGCTGTAGCTGACCATCCATTGGTTTGTATTGGGTAATCTTTGGATTGCCTTATAAAGGCTGTGTTGCCTGCCTGAAGATTTTTTCCTCAGTTAGTTAATTTCATACATTCTCAAAAATGCTAAATCCAGGCATCACCTTGGCCTTGGCTTTATTTCCTTTCCATCAGAACACTTCCTTGATCTTGCTGTTTGTTGAGTTACTGAATCATAAGTTTGCACTTTGCAGTTAGCCTTGCTACCTTGAATTGTCCCTTGCACTCATTTTCACCCTTTGCGCTCACAATCAGCTAAGATTGCCCTATAGTACATGGTGTGGTTGTGTGACACTTACTATGCACTAAGGATCATAATATTAGTTTTGTGTGTTTCAAGCAAAATATTTTGAAATTCTTGCATGATTCAAAGAAATCTTCAGCCTAATACTTAGATATCAGCTCTATCTATAGAAGAAACATATATTAGACTGAAATACAATGAAAAATGGATTTTTATATTTGTATTAATTTTGGCATCTTGATGAATCCCTCTGAATCATCTATATTATTAGTGGTGGAGTCTTTGGTTGTCCAACTTTTGGTAATTGCTTGGTACTGTGTCCACATTTGATTTACCAAGTCATATTTTGACTTAACCAACAGTGAGTTTTCCTTGTATTTTGAATAGAAATCAATCCATTTTCCTCATAATTGTGATGATTGTTGGTTTCAATGCGCCCATCCAATTCTTCACCACAAAAGGTGGAATTTCCATTTTTAAATATGCAAAAGTTATGAAGACAACCAAGTGCATAAACAAAATCATGTTGCACATGTGAGTGAATACTCTCCAGACTGTGCCATGATGGGGAATCTTTTCTTGAACACCCCAAGCACACCTTCAATTAAATTTCTTAGAGAGGGATTCTGGAGGTTGAAGAGCTCCTGAGGATTCTGAGGCCTGGAATTAATGAACAAAGTTGGCCAGAAAAAACTAAACAGCCATTGGAATTACAACTTACCTTTGAAAAGACAAGGCCTGTTCTCTGAGGTGGTGGCTTTTACCCCTGTAAAGGACCAGAACACCAGGACTTAAGCCATAACCTGCATCAGCCAGGTATAAAAACCCTGTAGGGATTCTAAATTATTTGCCCCAGTCATCAGCCAATAACCAGGCATCATGGGCTGAGCCCTCCCAGCCTTTATTTAAGAATGTAAACAACATTTTTACATTGTATACAGATAGTACAATATGGGATAAAAATCCCTTGCATTTGCATTAGGATCCTGATTATCTCTCAGCCACCTTTACAGGAATGTGAACACAATCAAGGGCCCCAAGTAAGGCTGACGGTGCAAGTTCAGAGATGGCTTGATGACAAAACTTTATCTAGATGGCAATTGGAGATAGGCTATGATGAGTTCTTTAGATTCTGTTTTGCTGGTTTCAGGATTGGTGCGTGTTTGATGTATGAATGATTTTATGGATGAAAATAGTGCAAGGAGGAATTCATACCCAGTATTTATAGATTTAGTGACCAGTGTTGAGAGGAGTGATTCTTAGATTTGAGGTGTCGCGTCATAACTCCTTTTAGCATTGTTGGTGCAGCTTAGGCAAACGGTTGAGAGGGATAATTCGAATTATCTTAGAGTGATGCAGGTTCAGTGCCTTGGTTGCAGTGACGTTGTGTTACCAGGGTACAGTTCTACACCATCAGTAGGGGTTAATCCTGGCTCTCTTGTAGTCAGAGGTTGCATGCTTCATATGCGTACGTGAGTTGCGATCATCTTGACAGATCCAATGGGAGGTTGAAATGGAGGCATTGCTCCAATCAGAGGTTGTCATGGAGTCATTGCTCCGACCAGAGGTTGCAATGGAGACATTGCTCCGATTGGAGGTTGCAATGGAGGCATTGCTCTGATTGGAGGTTGCAATGGAGGCATTGCTCTGATCGGAGGTTGCAATGGAGGCATTGCTCTGATAAGTGGTTGCAATTGTTGGGGGAGTAACATCTCTTACCCCATACTGTCTCACCATTTCACTATCCCGCACCCTATGTACATAGTTATATAAACCTTCCTCATCTTGCATGCCAATGAAACCTCATGGGAGTTTAACCCTCAACAGGTTATGAGCCCTTCTAATTTTTTTGACTCATCCTTGAATCAAATACTGAAAATCTGCCAGGGTAGCTGGCGTGCCAATCCAGACAGAACTTTGTTCATCCTTTTTCAAAAGTTTCTCTTCCAGCGTGTCCTTCCAAGCCTCAATTGGTCTTCTTGATCTTTCCCAATCTTCCCCTTCCTTCCTTTTTTTTTCCCCTGTGACGCGGGAATTGCCTCCTGTGCCAGCTTGTTGATCCCGCTTAGGTGCTCTGTCTTCCTGTGATTGAGTGTGGCTACTTGAATCATTAGTTTCTGTGATGAAAGAGCCTTGGAGAGTTGGATCGCCTACTCATCATTGCAAGTGTGGGTGCTTGGGGTGGTGTTTGTATCTCTTCCCCTTCCCTCTACCCTTTCTATTCATGTCTGGACCTCAAGACACCGTTTTCCCTTCCTCATCCAAGGAGAAACATCGCGCGCGAAAGGTCTCCTCCTCTTACCTCACCCCTGCAGCGGTCATGGCAACAACTGACCTCCTTTCTGAGCAAGCTAAACGCCAATCTATGCCGGACAATGTGGAAACCAAAGGGGGGTTACGCTCCAAATTTGTCCGCAATTCTGGAAGTTATTGGTCTAAGCGTCTGTAAGGAGGTTGGGCGCAATGAGTTCTTGACTGTAGTGAGATAAAAAGAGATAATGAGATGTATTCCTTTTCCCCCAATCCTTCCTTTTCCTTTCCTTGGTGGTCTTCTCAATGATGATAGATCAATATTTCCATGACCATAACCAAACCCAGAGTTGAGGGTGAGGATTTGGGTCCCCCCCTTCAACCCTAACCTGAGTACAACCACAAACGCAAAAGAACGATGAAACACAACCCCTAAGCACAGAACCCTAGCCCAACCCTACCCCTCCATCCCTTGCCCCATAACCCATGCCCCCCGCTATCAACGTATGCCCGGTTTGTCCTTCTCATGGCGCGGCCCTCCGCCGCGCCCTACTTGGAGCCCCCCGGTTTTCCTGCCTGCGCGCGTCTGCGGACCTTGCGGCCCGCAGGTTGGCCCGCGCCCGCCTAACCGCCAATTGCCCTGCCCTCCCCTTCCAAACTAGCCACCCGCGAGCTTGGTTGGGCCGGCTCCATCACTTGGTCCGCGTTTCCTGGGTGGATTGCAGCCCGGCGCCCTTGGAGTAGGCCCGACCCGCACCTGGTGCTGAGCCCCGCAATTCCTACTGCTGAGCCCGCATTGGCTGCTGCTGAGCCCTTGGCAGGCACTGCTGAGACTGCGCGCACCCAAATGCTGAGCCCGACCTACCCAACTGCTGATCCCGCAGCCCGCGACGCAGCTCTCAACCCAAGGTTATAAATACAACACCACATCCCCCCCCCAAGTTGAGTTCTGTCCCCAGAGGCCTCCCATTGCTGCCTTGCCTCCATCACACTACCAACCCACCTCTCCCCCACCCACCCCAGCTCACCCCAGCCCCTCCTCCCCTTCTGCTCCGTTGCCATCATGGTCCCCTGCGACTTCTGCGCCCGGAACGGGCTTGCGTGCTCAATTGTTCCTGTTATATGCGCCTGCAATTCTTGCCGTAGTGGCCATTGCTTCTGCTCGCTTGGCAAGGAAATATCACGTCCTCCTCCTCAATCCGGTTCCCGTCCCCGGCCGCGCAAGAGGGCCCGTCCGGACCCGTTTGTGGTTTTGGACGATGAAACAATATCTGAGGACTCGTGGACTCTGCCCGGATCGCCTTGTGCCCGCCCCCCCCAGGACCAATCCAAGACTCCACCTGCCCGTTCCGCTGCACAGGGCCCCCACGGAAGGAGGACTACCCAAACTTTGCGGCTTATTGGTCCGCCTTACGGCTCTGGGTGGACCGCGTTTGGGTCACGCAAGGCGCAAGGGACCCGCGCATTGATGAAATCCTCTGGCGCCGCGCTGGCCCTCCTCCAGTCCCTACCCCAGCCCCGGGTCCTCCCCCAACTCCTACTCCTGCCCCGGCCCTGGCTCCTCCTCCAACTCCGGCTCCTCCTAACTCGTTGGACTCGGACAAGAGGCCCCCAACCCTGCGGGGCACCCCTCCCCCACCCACGTCGCCGGTAGTTATCTCTTTGGTGCCTCCCGCTGGACCAAGCCCCCCCAATGGTCCACGGGGGGCCCCTTCTTCACCAGTCCCGCCTCCTCCCAGCCCACCCAAGATTCCGGATATCCCCGTTTTCCCGGCTATTCCGCTCGCAAGGTTTGATGCGATGGTGGACAACGTGGACGTCCTCCTTTGGCAGTTCCTGGCGGCCCCTTGCGCCCACACCACGGGCAACCAACAAGAACTCTTGGCGGCCTTCCGGGCTTTAGCCGCAGAGGCTCGCACGGACGCAGAGGAGGTGATGAGGACTCGTCTGATGTAGAGGGATCGCCCCCCCCCTTTCTTCCTTTTCCATGTTGTATCTTATTCCGCGCCTTCTTGCAAAGAAATAGACTTTTGCTGCGCCGTCCTGAGTAGCCTCTGGGCTTTTGAGAGCCTTTGCGGAAAAGATCCGCGTCTTGAAAGCAATCCGCGCAAGTGAGAGCAAGAGTGAGTGAGAAAGAGGTCCGCGCCCGCGTCCTGAGTGAGAATTAGTGAAATTAAAGTCCACGTCCGCGTCCTGAGCAAACAAAGTTCCCCGGAACGTACCTGGACCGCCCCAGCCGAACTGCCACACAGTTCCCCGTACCCAATCCTGCAACAAACGCAACAATCCTACACCAGCACGCGCACAGTCATCCAAGAGAGGCAAAGAAAGAAGTTGAGAAAACAAACATTCTGGGGTGTCTAGCTGTTCCAGCTGTGAACCGGCTAGGACACCCCCTTACCAAATCAGACCTGTCCCGTACGTGTCCCGCGCAAATAGGAAACAAGGAAAAGAACCAAGCCCATAAAAAAGGAAACCAAAACCCCAAGAAAAGCGGAAAGAAATTTTTTTTTTTTTTAGGGCCTCCGCTCCTTGTCCCGTATTGCCCAATCTGCGGGGCTTGTCCTCGCGTTTACAGACCCGGCTAGCGCTGCGCTTGCGTCCCTGTGATCAATTATAGCCAAAACCAGTACCAATCCAAGAGGCCAATCAAATATAAAAGAAGTAGGAGAATGGACATTCTGGGGTGTCTAGTTATTCCGGCTGTGAACCGGCTAGGACACCCCCTCACCAAATCAGACCTTTACCCTACTTGCGTCCCCCCCCCAAGTTGAAGGCTGTCCCCAGTGGTTCGTAGCCTTTTGCTCCTCCAAGGTGGCGCTTCGCGCGCCAGCTCCTCCTCAGACAAAGGATCCTGCCCGTCCACTGATCCTGAACTTCCAACGCCGTCCCCTGCGTTTGCGCCATCCCTGGCCATCTCGTCAAAGGAGGTGGAGCCGCGCGCAAAGAAACACTTCACGTGAAAGGGGCGGCCTTCCATTTGAGCGGCGCCCCGTCCAATTCCTTGAGCTGGTAGCTCCCGCCCTCATACTTGGATGCCATGTGGAAGGGGCCGTGCCATTGGTTGGCAAAAAGCTTTCCCCACTGAGATTCCAGACTCCGATTGTACAACAAAACCAAGTCACCATTCCACAGCGGATCCTGGAGGCGGTGGGAGCAGTGCTTGTCCCAATAGCGGAACAAAGCTGTCCTTGTCTTCCGCAACCTTTCAGCAGCCTTTGCCAGGGTCTTGTCCTGTCGGAGAAGCTGTTCCGCTCGCGCTTCCACGAGTTTGGCGGAGGTCTTCACCTTCCACCAGGAAATGCCCAAGAAGTTTTCGAGCTTGATGTCCACCGGAAGCACCAGACGCTGTCCGTAGAGAAGTTTGTAAGGCAAATAGCCCATCAAGCGTTTGACCAAGATCCTGTCCACAAAGAGGACCGCAGGAAGGGCCTCCTGCCACCGTTTACACTCCTCCCCACACATCTTTACCAGGGCATCCTTAATGGGCTGATGGCCGCGTTCAACCATCCCGGCACCCTCCGGATAGTATTCCGTGACCCGCCCAAACTTAGCTCCGCAACTCTGGACCAGTGCCATCAAGCGCCCCCGGAACTCTGCGCCTCCGTCAACAGTGACCAAGCAAAGCAAACCGTACCGTGCGAACCAATCCTCCTCCAAGAACTGAGAAACCTTCTCTGCGGACAACTTCACCAGAGGACAAGCCTCGACCCAACCTGACAGATTGTCCCGCGCAACCAGCAGGTACGCAAACTTCCCTGCCTTTTTGTGGACCACGTCAAGGAAGACCCGCCCGAACAACGCGTCCTCCCCCATAGGGTGACCCACCTCCCTGGGAAATGTAGAACTCTGGCATTGACACGCTTTGCAAGACTTCACCCATTCCCGTACCGCGCGCACCACACCTGGCCACCAGAACCTCCCCTTCACCCGCCTCTGCGTTTTGATCTTGCCCCGGTGCCCAAGGTTGTTGTGGAGACACCTCAGAATCATTTCCTGGTCCCTCCTCAATGTCAAGACCACCAAAGACACCGGGGTACTTTGTTGCCACAGTTGCCCGTCCTGCATGTAGAAGTTGGTCGTCCGCCGCTTTGCCCACCAAACTTCTGTTCCTGATGCGTCCTTGGGAAACCGGAGATCCCGCAAGAAGGAGCACAAGATTGCGTAGCGCCCGAACTGCTTCAGGGGAAGGGTTACCTTTGTCTCAATCATACCCACGTGAATAACCAGAGACTCCACGTCCAAGGGCTCCGCCCCCCTCAAACGGATCCTCCCGCCAATACCACAACAGCGCGTTGGGAATCGTGAACGCCTTCCCTGGAACATGAACCACGCCAAAATTGAAGAGCTGGATAAATGCCACCCACCTAGTCATAGGAGCATTTGGCAGCGTTGGAGAATTGATCATCCTTGCCAGGGCCTCTGCGTTGACCAGAAGCTCAAAGTGCACCCCCCAGAGCAGGTGCTGAAGCCTCCGCACAATTTTGGTGACTCCTCATAATTCTAAATTTGGCTGCAAGTACCAACTCTCCGTTGCTGTAAAAGTCACGGACTCGTAGAGAACCGGCCTATCCTTACCATCCTCCTCCTGCCTCAGGACACGGCCCGCGCCAAACTCGCTAGAGTCAACAGCCAAGTGGATCCCTCCCGCGTTGTAGTTGAGGTTGCAGAGGACAATGTTGCGGCACACAATCTCCTTGAGCTTTGCAAAGGCAGCGTCACACCCTGCCGTCCATTCCCACGCTTCCCCTTTCCGGGTCAGCGCCCGCAGCGGACTTGCAACGTCTGCGAACCTTTTGATGAACATGCAAACATAGCTGCACAGTCCCAGAAATTGGAGAATATGCAAGGGCGTCCGCGGGGTTGGCCATTTGAGGACTTTGTTTTGTTTCTTCGCCGCGATTCTCCTGCCTTCAAAAGCCACCACATGGCCTAGCACTTCCAACACCGGAACACAAACTGCCAACTTAGCCCCCAATACCATAAGCCCTGCCTCCTCAATTCAAAACAAGACCCGCTCTAATGTCTGCGCGTACTCCCAGATGAAGCGGTGGATCTTTTGGGCCTCCTCTAGCATCGCACCCCTGTAATCTGTCTTTGGTCCTTTGATGCCAGCATTGTTGATGAAGATCAGAACCCCGTCCGGTATGTTGTCCCACAGGATCCACATCATCTGGGATTGATAGACTGCCACCAAGTTTGTTGCCCCCTGCACCAACTGCGTCAGCTGCATCCTTCCCAATCCTGTCTCAAACGCGGTTAGGGGCCACAAGTCGGGATGGAGCTTGCGCTGATAATACCCCCCCATTACATTGACCAAACCGTAACAGGCGCGCCCCGCCATCAATTCCAGGAACTCGTCCATGCGCGGAGGCAATCCCGCGTCCCGGATAGTGAACGAGTTAAGCCGCTGCAGGTTGTGAAGAATCCTAAGCGACTTCCCGTCCTGTTTAAAAACCGCAAAAAACGGGCTAGAGTAGCTTGATGTTGACTGCTTGTACAACCCCGTCTTCACACGCTCCCAGACCAGTTCCAAGATGGTTTCCCGCACGGTCCAAGGGATTGGAATTGGCTTGATTTGCCAGGGCTCGTGCGGCACCGTGGGGGTTAAATAGGGGTTGCCAACCTTGCCCTTCAGCAATTGGCGCATGTAGGGCCCAAAGGCAAGGGCCTTCTCGCGGAGCACCAACACCAATGCTAACAAATCCTTCTCCTCCGTACTCAACCACCCCGCCAGCCCATAATTCAGTGCCTCAATTTGCTTGTTTGTGATCCGCGCCGACCGCGTTACCCACCCAAACTGTGAGTGAGTCTGTCATTGTTGAATTTCTGGTTGACTTCTTTTTGACTGTTAATCATGATGAATTATGATCTTGATATTTGGCAAAAGAATGATGATTTTAAAACCAGAAATCTGAACAACTTGGTTAGAGAAACAATCACCACAAGATGAGATAGAACAACCATGTTGAGAGGATCCATACCCAAGCTGATTTAAATGAGAGAGCTCTTAGCCAATTCAGAAGATAACCACCATACACATATGAGCCAGGAAAGAAACTATACGACTTCAAGAAGGAGAAAATTGAGAATGAGAATGACAGAGATGAGACGGTCAGACAGTGAGTTAAGCTAGTCATTGCAGCAAATTATGCTATGTTGTCCACAGTGGCCTAAGACCTTCTGATTGGAACCGTCCTAGTTGTTTTACTTCAGTTAATGGATCTTGAGGATACATCCAACAAAGATGAGGAAGAAAGTCCGGCAGGGAAAAGGGAGACAAGGACTGGCTCTGAGCGTAATATTTAGGTGGAATGAGTTTTGACTATAATGCATATGCATGTGTCACCTGTCATGAAGTTACCCGCGCAAGTTGACAAGTTGGAGTGCATGATTGACAAGTTGGAGCGCGTGATTGGAGCGCGTGAATGAGATCAGAAGAAATGAATAAGATGAGTAGGAACAGAAATATGAAACATAGGAAAAGGAATGAAACACCATAATAAAAGAATGGAACAAGGGAAAAGAATGAAATAGGAGAATCAAGAGGACCATGAGAGAATCAAAAGTTTTCCAACACCCCCCCATAATTCAGTGCAATGAGAGTTGAAAACAAATGGAGGTCAGAAGATGTAGAGGCTGTTTACTCGCCGACTTTGTAAGTGAATTGGCAATCATGTCACTGGTGGCAATGAGATTCACATTGATATTTTTTCAGTTGGATTGGTCCCGCAACCATTTCATCTTCATGTTGATGTACTTAGTCTTGGAATTTGAGCCGAATTTTTTGATCTTATCAACCAAGCCCTTATTATCCACATAGAAGTTTGAAGGTTGAATCGCAGGACATCTCCAAAGATTGCCTACAACGGACTGTATCCAAAGTGACTCTTGCGCGCCGTCTTTTAGCGCATTTAATTTGGCCTCCATAGAGGACAGTGTGATGTTGGAATGTTTTCTGCTCTTCCATGCAACGGGAGTTGATTTCCAGAAGATGATGAAACCTGTCTGAGACCTCGGACTGTGAGGATCATTGGCCCAGGTAGAGTCGGTATAAACCTGTAGAGATTCCAATACAGATGCATTGGGCTTTAAGGTGAGAGAAAAGGAAGATGTCCCTGCAAGATATTTCCAGACGTGTACAACCTCCCTCCAGTGAGACAAACCTGGAGTTTGGTTAAATTGAGATTAGATTGAGGCAGCCGCAGCTATTTTGGGTCTAGTGCGGCACGCGAGATAGTTTAGTATACCAGTGTACTTCCGGAAGTTTATCCCTAGCTTGTTGAATTCCAAGATTTCAGTTAGAGAGGCGGGTACCAGTTGAATCCCTGGAGTGAGAGGTGTGAGAACAGGTTTACAATCTGACAGTTTTAGTTCTTCTAAAGTTTTCTGAATAATTTTGGTTTGATTTAGTGTAATACTATCATTTTTTTGGAGAACTCCATACCAAGAATTGTATCAGGCTCATGTGCCAAGGATCGTGGAAATTTTTCCAGAAATTTTTGTTTGAACCAGTCAACTTCACCGCTGACAATCAGATCATCAACATGGAAGAACACAGATGAGCGTCAATCTTTGTGAGTATAAAGACAGGGATTGGCACTGGACTGCTTGTAACCAATGTCTTCCAGCCATTCAGTGAGAGTCTTATACCAGTTTGAAGGATCCTGTCGGAGCCCATAAAGGGACTTCTTGAGATTTAAAAATTTGGATGATCTTGCACAACCCTTAGGTTTGAGAATATAAATTTCTTCATCCAGCGGAGAAAACAGAAAGGCTGCTTTAACATCAAACTGTCTGATTTCAAGATTGAAATCCAGGCCGCTTAGGAGTAGCAGAAGAAGAGTTGTGAACTTTCCAGTGGGAGCGTAGGTATCCCCAAAGTCCACGCCAGGTGTCTGCAGATTTTTCATGATGCAGAGACTCGATTTGCGCTTTTCTGGGGCCAGACTGGTTTCCGGTTTTACCTTGTCCACCCACATCGTTCTAAGAAAGCAAGCTGGCTCAATATTGGTTTCCTCCCAGAAGTCTTGAGACTTGATCTCGTTGATTTTGATTTTTTGTTCAAGATTATAGTCCAAGGATTGATCCTTCGCAACGGATCCATAGGAGTACTTGTGGGGTTTGATTGAAGAGACTTGCTTGCGCAAGTTATATTGCTGAGAGGGATGAGCCCAATTGTTCTCCATTGTATTGGTGGATTCCATAGGTTCCTCAGGTTGAGTTGTTGTTGTTTCACTTGAATCAGTGGTGGATGAATCCTGGCACGGAGGATGAGGAAGAGAAACCGTATCATTGTCATTGCTATCAAAGGATTCATTTTCAATCAACACATTATCACTCGCTGCAATTTCTTCTACAGACCAATCTCCAACCTCCACGTCATTGACAAACCTTTTATAGTTTGAATTGAAATCAAGCATGGTCACGTGTTTTATGTCGATTAGTTTGTTCTTGGCTGTTAAGATTTTATACAACAAAAGTTTGTTGTTGTAACCTATCAGCCTACCAACCAGACCGCGGGGTTCCAGTTTGGAGAATGGGGGTCTATCTTTGAGAATGTAACTAACGGGATTTCCCAAGGGATGAAAGTAGTTGATATTGAGCGTCTTCCCTTTAAACAACTCGTAGGGAAATTTCTTGGACTTGTGAGCGGGGATTTGATTGAGAGCTAAAGCACAGGACTTGATGATTACGTTCCAATGGCGCTTATTGAGTTGAGAGTCGAAAAGAACAGTCCTAAGAGATTCAAGAATGAGACAATTGAACCTTTCTGCCAATCCATTCTGCTGAGGTGAATAAGCGTCGGAGAATGTTTTTTGGATGCTGTTGTCCTTGCAGTAGCGCAAGAGATTTTGGTTCCAGAATTTGGCTCCTCAATCCAAGTGAAGAATCATAGGCTTGTAGTTGAGTCTCTTGGATTCAACCTCAATTAGAAATTCAAGAGTCCTCGCCGCTTTGCTTTTGTTTTGGATGGGAATTGCCGTGAAATACCTGGTACAACTGTTGACAACAGTCAAGAAATACACATCCCCATTAGTGCTCAAGGGGTGAATAGGACCGACTAAATCGCAGTGCAATTTTGAAAGGGTCTTTTGGCAAGGGTGTGTTTTTTGTTGAAAGGGTTGCGACTTATTTTGCTAATGGCACATGCTTTGCAGGTTGAAGGCTTTTTAATCTGCAAACCCAATTTTTGTCAAATTCTCGCATTGCTTGCGTGTTCCAGGGATTTATGAACAATCTTGTTTCAAGTGAGGAGAGCTACTTGAGTTGGATTACGGTCAGAGAATTGAATGATTGGTACATTGCAATCATAGAAACCAACTTTCTTCCATTTGTGTTTTTGTACTACAAGGTCTTTACCTCTGAAATCAACTATGAATCCATCAAGCAGAAGACATTGCATTGACAGCAGATTGACAGTAGATTTGGGAGAGAATAGAACGTTAGAAAGAGTAACCTCATGATTTAGATCATCCGGTAGAGTTATTGACCTGACACCTTCATATTCAAGAGAGTTTTTTCCTGAGGTGGTGGAGATTAAACCGGTCATTGATTGGTCTAGTTGAGAGAAGAGTTGAAGATCAGATACTATATGTCTTTAAAAACCCAAATCAACCACAAATTGGCTTGAAGAAAAGATTGAGCTTGTGAGGAAAGAGCTAACAGAGGTGCCTTCCATCGCTGATTCACTACCATTCTTCTTTTTCCTGGGAAAAGAAGGTTTGAGTTGTGGATACAACTTCCAACATCTTCCTTCAGGGTGAGCAGCCTTGGGATTATGCCATTTTTTGTTGCATGGTTTGATGCTTGAGGTAAGGAAAGAGACCGAGTTTGAGTTTTCTTCAGATTTGTCGTTAGGTAGATTCTTGTTTAAAAACCTGTTGTTGTTGAACATTTGTAAATGATCCAAGACTTGATCCAGAGAAATTTTCTTATCAGAATGAGTGATTTGTTGAATCACTGTATCCATGCTTGGTGGTAGTTTCTCTAAGATCGGATAGGCGATGATGTTGGTTGGAAGATTGATTCCAACTTTGTGGAGTCTGGACATGGCAGTTTTTGTGTCAGTGATAAATCCAGGAATGTTTGAGTACGTAAAAGGATTACGCAGAAACTCCTTCAAGATCCTGGCTCAATTGGATGCGTGGTTAGAGGCAAAATATTAATTAACATCAGCCCAGATTTGATGGGCATCTTTCTCTGTATCTGGTGTGATTATGTTGGCTTGAACAGTTGTGTCAAGTTTGAAGGTTATGATTGTTTGTATTCTCACATTTTTGCTTTGGCTAAGTCTAATTGGATTCTCATTGGTATCTCTCTTTTCCTTCATGAGCTTGGAATAGAGATCTTCCTGCAATTCCAACATGTTTACAACTCAATTTTGCCAGATCAAAAAATTTTCCTGTGTTAGTAGCTGAATGGCCTCTATGGCGGTTTTGAGGATAGTGGCCGTGAGTGAGTCTGTCATTGTTGAATTTCTGGTTGATTTCTTTTTGACTGTTAATCGTGATGAATTATGATCTTGAATTTTGTCATGAGAATGATGATTTTAAAACAAGAAATCTGAACAACTTGGTTAGAGAAACAATCACAACAACATGAGATATAACAACCATGTTGAGAGGATCCATACCCAAGCTGATGTAAATGAGAGAGCTCTTAGCCAATTCAGAAGATAACCACCATACACATATGAGCCAGGAAAGAAACTATACGACTTCAAGAAGGAGAAAATTGAGAATGAGAATGACAGAGATGAGACAGTCAGACAGTGAGTAAAGCTAGTCATTGCACCCAATTATGCTATGTTGTCCACAGTGGCCTAAGACATTCTGATTGGAACCGTCCTAGTTGTTTTACTTCACTTAATGGATCTTGAGGATATGTCCAATGAAGATGAGGAAGAAAGTCCGGCAGGGAAAAGAGAGACAAGGACTGGCTCTGAGCGTAGTATTTAGGTGGAATGATTTTTGACTATAATGCATATGCATGTGTCACCCGTCATGAAGTTACCCGCGCAAGTTGACAAGTTGGAGCGCGTGATTGACAAGTTGGAGCGCATGAATTAGATCAGAAGAAATGAACAAGATGAGTAGGAACAGAAATATGAAACATAGGAAAAGGAATGAAACACCATGATAAAAGAATGGAACAAGGGAAAAGAATGAAACAGGAGAATCAAGAGGACCATGAGAGAATCAAAAGTATTCCAACACCAACAGCCTCTTCTCTTCCTTCCTCCTTCCACAGCCTCCGCGCTACCCCATGGATTTACCCGCATATTCGACACAACATTGCGGAAGTGGAGCGATTCATCTCACGGTATGAAATGATTGCGGATTCTGAAGGCGTTTTGGATTCTGAGAAGGCGTGCCATGTCATCCTGTTCATTGAGGACGCAGAACCATGTCGGGATGTAGAGGAGATGGGAGGCTACCTGAACCTGGATTGGCCGGCACTGAAGGAGGACATGCTGGCAAGATGGGGGAGGTGCAGGTCCCGCTTTTGGAAGGACAATCTCAAGCCATCTGCAGAATTGAATTATGGACCAGGGGTGCGTGGCAAATGCTGGCTACAAGTGGGAGTGGACTACGCGGAACTGGAGTACTACAGGGCAGAGTATGTTCCGGCCCCACCACCAGCAACCATCTCTTGGGCTAGCAAAATTGCGGGGGTGGCAAGGGGCCTTGAGGCCTATCTGGAGAGTATTCAGTCTCCCAGCGCGTCTGCGCCCCGCATGTGCGCAAATGGGGAGGACAACGACCGTTGGCTGAAGGGACAAAGGGACCGGACAGCGGATTCAAACGCGGAATCGGTTTCCCCAGTGGGGGCTAAGTATGTGTTGGGGAAGCAGGACTCAACGGAACAAGTGCGGCCTACTGACAGGAAGCAGGCGAGGATGATGGAACGGGAAATGGATGCTCCGTGTGGTTTGGGAATTGGCAAGCAGCAGACGGGCCTTGAAAAGAAGGTAAACGCAGCAGTGGAAGAGACGGACCAAGCGTCTGAGAATCACAACCCAAGATGGACCTCTTCCACGGCGGGGAGCGCTCATTTGGAAAGGGTAGTGGCAGCAACGGAGAGGACGGGCGCGGAGCGGAAGGATCAAGCGGTCACGCATGGTCCGGCGGGTGGGGAGCGGTCAGAAATCTCTGGAGGGGAGAACAAGGCTGCGGAAACTGCAAAGGGCCAGGAATGTTGTGTGGACGGGGTGGGGGTGGAGAGGGCTGGGATTGAAAGGGTTTCAAAGCCTCTTTCCTCTGCCATGGCGGGTTGTGGTAAGGACATCTGGGGGTGTTTGCTTTTGTTTGGGTTTTGCGCGCGGATGGGCTTGAACCTCAAAGGATGCAGGAGGGTCTTGGTGGCAGGAGGTGCACCTAGGTGGTTTGGGACAACAATTTGCAAACAAGGCCCCTGCAGGATTGGTTGAGGCAACGCGCCGCGGATCTGATGATGGGTATAGGTGGACGCAGTTGGCTGAGGACAGCGGAAATGTTTGGGGGGGAAGCTAGCGCGGGGTGGAAGGTTGGAGTTGGGACGCAGGAGGCAGGCTCAAAAAAAAAAAAAAAAAAAAAAAAAAAAAAACTTTTTTTTCTCTTGTTCCTTCTTATCTATTCATTCTTCCTTTTCCTTTTTTTTTCTTTTCTCTTCCTGTCTCTCTTGAGGATTGCGTACGCGGGCTGGCGCCTTGAGGTCTCTCCATGAACTCTTGCCGATACTCTCACTGGCGCGGATTTCTCACTTTCAGACTCTCACTGGAGCAGATTTCTCACCTTTGCTGATTGCTCTCACTGGCGTGGATCTTCTCTCTCCAAGGCGCGGATCTTGCGCGCGGTTCTTATTCTCTCTCAGGGACTCACAAGCCCAAAGGCTACCCAATTGTGCACAACGTGTGTCGTTTTGTGTATAGGCGCTAAATACAAAGGAGAAAGGATAAGAGAAGGAAAGGAAGGGAGGGGGGGGCAATCCGTCTAAGTTGGTCCAGCTCTCATCATCCTCACCGTGTCCGAGCAAGCCTTGGCAACAAGGTTGCGGAATGAGGCCAGAAGTTTGCGCCGGGAGTTGGCGTGGTGACCATGCGGCGCGGCTAGGAACCTCCTGAGAAGTCCATCCGCATTGTTTGCCATCGCCTTGAACCTTGCGAGTGGGACAGCAGGAACAATTGGAATGAAGTCGGGGATCTTGGGAGTACCGGCCAGGGGAGTGGGGTCTGGGCCTGGAGCGGCGTTGGGGACAGGAGCCTGTTTGGGTGATGAAGAGACCACAACAGGGGATTGTTGACGGGCTGGCTTGGGTGAGGAACGCGGAGCTGGGGATGGTGACAGCGGTTGAAAGGACGGCTTGGGTGAGAGACGCAGAGCCAGGGCTGGTTGTGGAGGAGGCCGAGGAGGAGCAGCCAGACGAGTGAAGAATTGCAGATCCATTGCGGGCTGGTTTATGCGGACCCGGGCCACCCAGGTTTGAGCCACATTCTGATGTGCTGCAAAGTTTGGGAAGTCCGCGTGTCTTGGAGGCCCAGCAAAACGGTATGGTGAGCCCAAGTCATGGCTCTTGCGCAAGGATGGGCCAGGGAGAGCACGGGGCGGGGACTTGTTGGGGGAGCCAGCCGGGGTCCACTTGTGGCTTGAAATTTCCTCTTTGCTTGAAACCACAAACAAGTCACGACGGGCCCTCTTGCGCGGTCAGGGTTGGGGTTGGGCACGCAGACAAGCACGCAGCATATCATCACTCAGCAAGCAATGGCGGTGGCCGGCGTGGCAAGGGATGCATGCGCAACAGCCAGGAATGATCCGGCAGATGAGGCCGTTCCGGCTGCAATAGGTGCAGGACCCCATGGGGGAGAGCAAGGGAGAAGGGGGGTAGTGTACTCGCTGGCAAGGAGTGGGGTAGTCGCAACAAGTGGGGAAAGGGGGTGCAACTACGGAAGTTGAGATGGTGGGAGATCTCTGGGGACAGAACTCAAGTTGGGGGGGGATGTGGTGCTCTTTTATGGACGCGAGTCAGAAAAGGGCTGCAGGCGGCGCACTCAGCAATAGCAGCGGGCTCAGCAGCGGCGGCACGCTCAGATATGGGTAGGGCCTTGCCGCAGCTAGCCGCGCTGCGGGCTCAGCAGCAGCGGTCAAGTTGGGCTCAGCACCTGGAGACGGGAGACGGCGGGTTGCGCGGATTGCGGACCGGAAGGATTGCGTGGATTGGACAGCTTGCGTGGATCAAGCGTATTGCGCATTGCAAGACGCGCGGATTGGATCATGCGGGTACGCCCCGGATACCTGGAACGGGTTGTCAGGCAGACGGGCGTGGGCGGGCAAACCGGGCGTACGTCAATATTGAGGGGCATGGGTTATGGGGCAAGGGATGGAGGGGTAGGATTGGGCTAGGGTTCTGTGCTTAGGGGTTGTGTTTCATCATTCTTGCTTACTTGCGGTTGTACTTAGGTTAGGGTTGAGAGGGAGGACTTAAATACTTCACTCCCAACTCCGGGTTGTAGGAGGGGGATCACTTGATCACTTTTATCACTTTATCACTTGATCACTCTATCATTGGATTATCACTTTTTATGGCATCAGATTGGATTGGATTGGAAAGGAAGGAATTCATCTTATTATCACTCTATCCCTCTCTCTCTTTCTCTTTCTCTCTCTCTTGACTGGCTGCATCTATTCTCCTTAAAGAAGCTTCAATCAATAACTTCCGGAACTTGAGGACAACTTCAGGGGTATTCCCCCTTTTGTTTCCACAAAGCGTCCGCCGTTGTTGTTGTGAATCCTGGCAACAATCAACCCGCGGCTCTTGCCTTTGCTCACAAGCGTGGCACTATGGTAGGTTTTTTGAAACACAGTACCTTCCAGTGGTGCATACTGGGGAAGAGGACTTACTTCTGCCGCTTGCGCCCTCCGCGCACTTACTTCCGCCTTTTCCTCCTCTCTAGTCAACCCCCCGCACAAGGCTGCAGCCTGCCCCGCGCGGTACCCATGGTTGACTAGGGAAAACTCTCCGCAGGGCTGCCCTCACGGTTGTCCCCACTGTCGGACTCTGCCTCTTTGCCGACCGCCGCCAATGGCACCCATTTCCCCTTCCCATGGTTGGAGATTGTTGTCTTGAACCTTGCCCCGGACGCTTCCTCCACCGTCAGCGCCTCCGTCCCTTCCTCCGCGTTGAACTTCATTCGGGCCCGGAATCCAAACATGAACGGCCAACTCAAAATCACATCACTGCACTCAACCAAGAGGAACAACAGGGGCTTCAAAACCTTTGTGACCTCCACCTCTTCTTTCTCCACCACCCCATCTACCCAACATTTCCCCCCATTGAGTGCCCGCAAGCCCATAGCGCACTTCCTCTGCACCAGGCCCAACTCATCCACCAGTTTTGACGGGAGCAGGTTGACCATCGACCCGCTGTCCACCATTGCCCACACTTTCCTTCACGCAATCTTCAGTGAGACATAGGCAAGCGGCACCAATACAGCTTTGGATTGGCACAACTCCTGTTCTGCTTCCTCCGTTGCCGCATTCATGCGCTGTACTGTTGCCGGGATCCTGCCGCCCCCGTGCTCCTTCAGCGCCTGGACCATTTCCTCAACAACCACCGGAGAGACCGTGGCCAGCTCCCGTAGCGTGAGAGTTATTGGTACCTCACTCCCCATCACTTGCCAAACAATTTCCATGGCCTTCCTTCTTCCTCCGGAGCTGTTCGCCAATGCTTCACCCCCTGACCCTTGCGCCCCAACCCTTGGAGCTTTATTTAATGGCCGCTCCTTGGCATCCATGTCCATCTTTTCTGACACGATCTGCTCCTTTGCTGCCAACGCCCTAACTTCCTCCTCCACACATGGTGCCCGCCACATATTGGGCCCGGTGACGATCCCAAGGGACTCCCGAGCAGCCCCTGTGGGTCGGGCCCTCGCCCTAACCTGCTCCACTGGCGGTGGCTGACCGGCCCCCAGGTCCACCGGTTTGCCCAATGGAAATATGTAGGTCCCCCCGGACGCGCCAACCAATCCTTTGTTCATGTCCTTGGTCAGATCTGCACAACCAGACTTCCAATGACCTTTATCGCCGCAATATGTGCACAGGCAAACCAAACCCCCCCCCCCCCATGGGTCTGCTACTAGGCTGAAAGCCCCCTCTTGCATGGGGGGGCAGATTGTGCAAAAAAGCGGGAGGCGGAGCCATTGGCTTGGCCACCATCCGATTCATAAGTATCTGCAAGTCCCGTAGCATGTCTGTCACCTTGTTCACCGGTACTCCCATTGACTGCAAAGGGTCTACAGAACGTTCTGTTGCTGGCGGGTCCGCAAGCGGTACCGGCATCCCGGCCAGGGTGGAAGAGGCCATCGGCTTTCTTGAACTCGCCGGAAACAACGGGGCTGTATCCTCAATCAGCTCTTCAAAGTTGATCTCGCTCTTTACCGCCTGGTTGATTACGCCCAGGCTTGGGAGGAGGGCAATGCTCCCATCCACTGACCGCGTTAACAAACCGCACTTGAACAGGTAACGCTGGACCCGCGCGCGAAGTTGCGGCGCAAGCCCGCCTAGGAAAGCCCGCTTCATGGCCCCCGTCTGACCCGCCACCACCTGGTTCTTTTCTAGGTAACTATAAATTTGGTCAAACTGGGACTTGTACTCGGACAGATTGCTTGGCGTCTGCACTCCACCTTGGGAAATTGCCTCACCCGCCGCTCGCTCAAAGTCCGTCTCCCAAAAGTGGGGCTTGCGCTTCCCCCACCTCGCCATCATCTTGCCCTGGAGCCTTCCCCAGTCGCAAGCCTCATACCCTGACATATCCTCCACGTCCCGGAGCGTATTCTTGTCCGCAATGAAGAGAACAATCATGCAGACCTTTTCCTCACCCATCGCGTTTTTGGAGTCCGTGATATCCTCAAATCTTGCCAGAAAGCCCCCTATGTCCGCGGTGTTGAATTGGAGATGGGGGAAGTTCTGCGGCCTAAGCCACACCCGTTGTGGAACCTCAGCCGCCTCCAAAGGCTCCGACTGAGGAGGAGCAAAACCGCCGGACCAAGTAGTTGGCAGTGGTGGAGGTGTTGGCCCGCCAGCTCCCGGCCGGAGAGGGAACAAGGGTGGAACATTTGATCCTGGGTTAGTTCTGGGCAGCATTGCACCCGTCAGCTTTGAGAGACCTAGACAAAAGATTACTTCCCGGCCAGACCCCCAGATGTGGAAACCAAAGGGGGGTTACGCTCCAAATTTTTTGGCGAGTCCGGAAGTTATTGGTCTAAGCGTCTGTAAGGAGTTTGGATGCAATGAGTTCTTGACTGTAGTGAGATAAAAAGAGATAATGAGATGTATTCCTTTTCCCCCAATCCTTCCTGTTCCTTTCCTTGGTGGTCTTCTCAATGATGATAGATCAATATTTCCATGATCATAACCAAACCCAGAGTTGAGGGTGAGGATTTGGGTCCCCCCCTTCAACCCTAACCTGAGTACAACCACAAACGCAAAAGAACAATGAAACACAACTTCTAAGCACAGAACCCTAGCCCAACCCTACCCCTCCATCCCTTGCCCCATAACCCATGCCCCCCGCTATCAATGTACGCCCGGTTTGTCCTTCTCATGGTGCGGCCCTCCGCCGCGCCCTACTCAAGCCCCCCGGTTTGCCCGCCCGGGCCTAACCCCCAATTGCACCGCCCTTGCCTTCTGGACTAGCCACCCGCAAGCTTGGTTGGGCCGGCTCCATCACTCGGTCCGCGTTTCCTGGACGGGTCGCGGCCCAGAGCCCTCAGACTAGGCCCAACCCGCACCTTGTGCTGAGCCCTGCAATTCCTACTGCTGAGCCTGCAGCAGCTGCTGCTGAGCCCTCAGCAGGCACTGCTGATACTGGGCGCACCCAAATGCTGAGCCCGACCTACCCAACTGCTGAGCGCGCAGCCCTCAACGCAGCTCTTGACCCAAGGTTATAAATACAACACCACAACAACAATGCTAGATGGGCCAAGGATAATCTTTCATTACAAGCGGCCATCATGACAGAAATGGCCAACCGCAAGAGCCTCATTGATGAGAAGACTCAAGCTCTTGACAATAAAATCAGACTTGCAACATCAATCATCAACTCCCCTGCACCTGCAAGGCCCTTGGTGGATCCATCTTTTGGCCCTGATGACCTTGAAGCAAGGAACGCGGCAACAACTTGGAATTCTGTTATCAACTCCATTAAGGACAAAGATTGCCTCAAAGTTGACGGATCCAACTGGTCTGTTGGGGCAGAGGATACCAAGGAACAAATGCTCCTAGCGGTTAACAACAGCGAATACCTCCAGACAAGCTTGTATGACGATTACGGCAAGCGTGTAGTACAACCAAGTCTGCTAGCCTCAGTTTCACAACCTCTCAAGCGCATGTTGCAAAAATTCCCCACCAACAGAGCAACGTACAAGATCTTGCAGGAAAATTTCCACACAGGGAACAGGTCCTCCCAAATGCGGCTTTACCGCAAGCTATTCCACTTTACACTTGATCCCTTGATGGCTACGGGTGACCTTCACGGCATCCAAGATCTTTTTGATGAGTTTGAAGCCGCAGGCGGCAAGTTCAACAGGGACGCAATAGGAGTATTTGTCCTCCAGGAGGCCATCAACCCTTCCTCCAATCTCTACCGCAACTTTGAGAATTGCATTGATCACAAGATTGGGAATGGATCATCAGCGTCTGTTCCATCCTTTTCAAAGCTACTGGAGCTGTATGAGATCTCCAAGCAACATACCTCCATCCCTGTCTCCAGTTACCTAGCTCTGCCTCATTTCTCCCCCAATTTTCCTGTTGCCGCAAATCAGGCTGCTCCTTCTTTCCAACTGCTTTAATTCTCTTTTATGGACGCGAGTCGGAAAAGGGCTGCGGGCTGCCTGCTCAGCATTAGCGGAGGGCTCAGCAGCGGTGGCACACTCAGCAATGAGTAGGGCCTTGCCGCAGCTAGCCGCGCTGCGGGCTCAGCAGCAGTCAGGTAGGCCCAGCAGAGGTTGGGTCAGGCTCAGCACCTGGAGACGGGAGACTGACGGATTGCGCAGATTGGAAAGCTTGCGCGAATTGGAAAGCTTGCGCGGATCGGAAGGATTGCGCGGATTTGAAGGCTTGCGCAGATTGGACGGCTTGCGCGGATCAGACAGCTTGCGTGGATCAAGCAGATTGGGCATTGCAAGACGCGCGGATTGGATCACGCGGGTACGCCCCGGATACCTGGAACGGGTTGTTGGGAGGACGCGCGCGGGCAGGCAAACCGGGTGTACGTTGATATTGAGGGGCATGGGTTATGGGGCAAGGGATGAAGGGGTAGGATTGGGCTAGGGTTCTGTGCTTAGGGGTTGTGTTTCATCATTCTTGCTTACTTGCAGTTGTACTTGGGTTAGGGTAGAGAGGGAGGACTTAAATACTTCACTCCCAACTCCGGGTTGTAGGAGGGGGATCACTGGATCACTTTTATCACTTTATCACTTGATCACTTCATCAGACTATCACTTTTTATGGCATTGGATTGGATTGGATTGGAAAGGAAGGAATTTATCTTATTATCACTCTATCCCTCTCTCTCTTTCTCTCTCTCTCTCTCTTGAATGGCTGCATCCATTCTCCTTACAGACGCTTTGATCAATAACTTCCAGAACTCGAGGACAACTTCAGGGGTATTCCCCCTTTGGTTTCCACATCTGGGGGTCTGGCTGGGAAAAATCTTTTGTTGAAGTCTCTCAAAGGTACTCATGGATGCTACCAACAGCCGCTTCTCTTCCTTCCTCCTTCCACGGCCTCTGCGCTACCCCGTGGATGTTCCCGCATATTCAACTCAACATTGCGGAAGTGGAGCAATTCATCTCACGGTATGAAATGATGGCGGACTCTGAAGGCGCTTTGGATTTTGAAAAGGCGTGCAATGTCGTCCTGTTCATTGAGGACGCGGAAGCGCGTTGGGAAGTAGAGGAGATGGGAGGCTACCTGAACCTGGATTGGCCGGAACTGAAGGAGGACATGCTGGCAAGATTGGGGAGGGGCGGCTCCCGCTGTTGGAAGCATGACCTCAAGCTTTCCGCGCAATTGAATTACGGACCAGGGGTGCGCAGCAAAGGCTGGCTACAAGCGGGAATGGAAAACGCGGAACTGGAGAGCTACAGGGCAGAGTATGTTCCGGCCCCACCACCGGCAACCATCTCTTGGGCTAGCAAACTTGCAGAGGTGGCAAGGGGCCTTGAGGCCTATCTGGAGAGTATTCAGTCTCCCAGAGCGTTGGCGCCCCCGCGTGTGCGCAAATGGGGAGGACAACGACCGTTGGCGGATGGGACAAAGGGACCGGGCAGCAGATTCAAACGCGGAATTGGTTTCCCCAGTGGGGGCTAAGTACGTGTTGGGGAAGCAGGACTTGACAGAACCAGTGATGCCTACTGACAGGAAGGGGGCAAGGACGCCAAACGGGAAATGGATGCTCCGTTTGGTTTGTGAATCGGCAAGGGGCGGACAGGCCTTGCAAAGAAGGTAGACACGGTGGTGGAAGAGATGGACCACGCTTCAGAGAATCACAACCCGAGCCGGACCTCTTTGACGGCGGGGAGCGCTCATTAGGAAAGGGTAGTGGCAGCAACGGAGAGGACAGGCGCGGAATGGACGGATGGTGGGGCAGAGCGGAAGGATCAAGCGGTCACGCATGGTCCAGCGGGCGGGGAGCGGTCAGAAATCTCTGGAGGGGAGAACAAGGCCGCGGGAACTGCAAAGGGCAAGGAATGTTGTGTGGACGGGGTGGGGGTGGAGAGGGCTGGGATTGAAAGGGTTTCAAAGCCTCTTTCCTCCTCCACAGCGGGTTGTGGTAAGGACGTCTGGGGGTGTTTGCTTTTGTTTGGGTTTTGCGCGCAGATGGGCTTGAACCTCAAAGGATGCAGGAGGGTCTTGGCGGCGGGAGGTGCACCTAGGTGGTTTGGGAAAATAATTTGCAAACAAGGCCCCTGTGGGATTGGTTGAGGCAACGCGCCGCGGATCTGGCAATAGGTATGGGGGGTGCAGTTGGCTGGGGACAGCGGCGAAGTTGGGGGGGAAGCTAGCGCGGGGTGGAAGGTTGGAGTTGGGACGCAGGACGCGGGCTGAAAAAAAAAAAAAAAAAACTTTTTTCTTGTTCCTTCTTATCTATTCATTCTTCCTTTTCATTTTTTTCTTTCCTGTTCCTGTCTCTCTCAAGGATCCCGTACGCGCGCTAGCGTGTCAAGTTCTCTCCATGTACTCTTGCGGATACCCTCACTGGCGTGGATTTCTCACTTTCAGACTCTCACTGGCGCAGATTTCTCACCTTTGCCAATTTCTCTCACTGGCGCAGATCTTCTTTCTCCAAGGCGCGGATCTTGCGCGCGGTTCTTATTCTCTCTCAGGGACTCACAAGCCCAAAGGCTACTCAATTGTGCACAAAATGTATCTTTTTGTGTATAGGCGCTAAATACAAAGGAGAAAGGATAAGAGAAGGAAAGGAAGGGAGGGGGGGCGATCCGTCAAAGTTGGTCCAGCTCTCATCATCCTCACCGCTTCCAAGCAAGCCGCAGCGACCAGGTTGCCAAATGAGGCCAAAATTTTGCGCCGGGAGTTGGCGTTGTGACCATGCAGGGTGGCTAGGAACCTCCGGAGGAGTCCATCCACGTTGAACCTCGCGAGTGGGACGGCCGGAACAATTGGAATGAAGTCCGGGATCTTGGGAGTACCGGCCAGGGGAGTGGGGTCCGGGCCTGGAGTGGCGTCGGGGACAGGAGCCTGTTTGGGTGATGAAGAGACCACAACAGGGGAGGGTTGACGGGCTGGCTTGGGTGAGGAATGCGGAGCTGGGGATGGTGACAGCGGTTGACAGGCGGGCTTGGGTGAGGGACGCGGAGCCAGGGCTGGTTGTGGAGGAGGCCAAGGAGGAGCAGCCGGACAAGTGAAGAATTGGGGGTCCATCGCAGGCTGGTTGACGCGGACCCGGGCTGCCCAGGTTTGAGCCGCATTCTGATACGCCGCAAAGTTTGGGAAGTCCGCCCGTCTTGGAGGCCCAGCACCACGGTATGGTGAGCCCGAGTCATGGCTCTTGCGCAAGGATGGGCCAGGGGGAGCGCGGGGCGGGGAGTCTTTGGGGGAGCCAGCCGGGATCCACTCGTGGCTTGAAATTTCCTTGTTGCTTGAAACCATGAAAAAGTTGCGACGGGCCCTCTTGCTCGGTTGGGGTTGGAGTTGGGCACGCAGACAAGCACACGGCATACCATCACTCAGCGAGCAACGGCGGTGGCTGGCATGGCAAGGGATGCATGCGCAATGGCCAGGAATGATCCGGCAGACAAGGCTTTTCCGGCTGCAATAGGTGCAGGACGCCATGGGGGAGAGCAAGGGAGAAGGGGGGGTAGTGTACACGCTGGCAAGGAGTGGGGGAGGGGGTGCAACTACGGAAGGTGAGATGGTGGGAGATCTCTGGGAGCAGAACTCAAGTTGGGGGGGGATGTGGTGCTCTTTTATGGAAGCAAGTCGGAAAAGGGCTGCGGGCGGCGCGCTCAGCAATAGCGGAGGGCTCAGCAGCGGTGGCACACTCAGCAATGGGTAGGGCCTTGCCGCAGCTAGCCGCGCTGCGTGCTCAGCAGCAGTCAGGTAGGCCCAGTAGTGGTTGGGTTGGGCTCAGCACCTGGAGACAGGAGACGGAAGGATTGCGCGGATCGGAAAGCTTGCGCGGATTGTAAAGCTTGCGCGGATTGGAAGGATTGCGCGGATTGGAAGGCTCGCGCGGATCAGACAGCTTGCGCAAATCAAGTGGATTTTGCATTGCAAGACGCGCGGATTGGATCACGCGGGTACTCCCCGGATACCTGGAACAGGTTGTTGGGCAGACGCGCGCGGGCGGGCGAACCGGGCGTACGTTGATATTGAGGGGCATGGGTTATGGGGCAAGGGATGGAGGGATAGGATTGGGCTAGGGTTCTGTGCTTAGGGGTTGTGTTTCATCATTCTTGCTTACTTGCGGTTGTACTTAGGTTAGGGTTGAGAGGGAGGACTTAAATACTTCACTCCCAACTCCGGGTTGTAGGAGGGGGATCACTGGATCACTTTTATCACTTTATCACTTGATCACTTCATCGGACTATCACTTTTTATGGCATTGGATTGGATTGGATTGGAAAGTAAGGAATTCATCTTATTATCACTCTATCCCTCTCTCTCTTTCTCTCTCTCTCTCTTGACCGGCTGCATCCATTCTCCTTACAGACGCTTCAATCAATAACTTCCGGAACTTGAGGACAACTTCAGGGGTATTCCCCCTTTGGTTTCCACACTGCCTGATACCCTCACTTCCCAACCTCCCAAACCTGCATCCAACCCTTCTTTGGATGGTTACTTTTCTTCCCTGCACCCCGGGGATACAAACCCAAACGCCTTAGCCTTCAGCCCGCCTACCTGCTGGAATTGCGGATCCCTTGATCACGTCAAGAACCGCTGTCCCCAACCCCTAGTGGACAGACGGTGTTTTCCATATTGTGTTTCTCAGCCCCTCCCGCAGAGGGCCTATCATCAACATCTCCTTTCCCAGCAAGGACTCTTGGGATTCCAATCCTTCTATCCTATAATTGCCCCTCTTCATGTTGGGGCCACCTACCCTAGCCTCGGCCAAAGCACCCAGCAGAACCCTTGTTCGGCTGCGGAATTGCCAGCTCCCGCCCCTCCTAGGCAGCAGCGTCCAGCAGACCTTTACCGTCCCCAATATTACGCTGGCGGTACTGCCGCATCCTCCACTACATCATCTAGGGCCTCCAGCGCTCCCACCGCTACGGTTGGCCCGCAAGCAAGGATGTTTGAGCTCCCGGAGGACGGGCTTGATCCGGAGGCCGCCCAGTTCAACTCTGTGACAATGGGTGCTCAGACCGCGGCACCTATTGTTGATACTGGGGCATCCCATCATCTTACAGGAGACTGTACGCTCCTTTTTGATTTCCCATCAAGCTGATTTCCCTTCAGGTAGCGACTGACACGGCGACGGCCATGATCACAGGTATTGGCTTGATGTTGTTCCCTTTGGAAGATGGAGGAGAAGTGGTAGTGCCAGGAGTCCCTTACTGTAAGGATGCTCGTGCCACTCTCATATCCCTGGCAGCTTTCCGGCAAACTAATATCTTGTTTGATTACAACCAGCCAAATGATTCTTTCAGGGTCTTCATGCCGGACGGCGCATTTCTATTTTCTTGTCCTCTCCAACCGGGTGGTTACCATTGGACCATGCCAATACCAATCCCCTGTTCCATGCCGCAGTTGTTGTTCGCAATGAATCTCCCCGTGTCTTCTTTGTCCACCCTCCCTCCTGAGGGCCCCTCTCCCCCTGAAGGCCTCACCAGAGATGAGGCAACGCTACTGCACTGGCATTGAGTGTTTGGGCACGCCGGTATATGTTGTGTGCGCCGCCTGATTAAGGAAGGGTCAGCCCCGGGTCTCCCCGTGGCCCTTCCACCGGGCAACGTGCACTGTTGGGCATGTAAGATTGCCAAGAGAACTCGCACTGCCAACCTGTCTCCCACCAAGCGCGTGTTAGATCCCCTTGAGGCCCTCGCGATGGATCTCATGGGGCCTTTTGAGGTTGTGGGGATTGATAAGTCTCTGTATCTGCTTACCATATACAATATAGCCTTGGGTTTTAGCCAGGCTATCCCCTTGAAAGCTAAGAGTGAAGCCGCGGCCCAAGTCATGAACACCATTTGCCGTTTAGAACTTCAATCCAAGCGTGCTGTGCAAATCATCAGGTGTGACAATGGAGGGGAGTTCTCCTCCAAAGTTTTCCTGGATTTTGCAACGGCAAGAGGTATTGTCGTTGAGCGCAGTTTGCCTTACCACCATCATCAGAACGGCGCTGCTGAGAGGCATAATTGTACTCTCGCAGATAAGGCCCGCACTCTTCTTGTCGACAGCAAGCTAGGAAAACCATTCTGGAGCCTTGCGTTCATATGGGCGTCCTACTTGATCAACTGGTTGCCAAACGTAAAGGACTCCTCAAAGACCCCTTATGAGGCAGTATTTGTTTTGAAGCCATCCTTTGACCAACTTTGCATCTTTGGAGACACGGCCTATGTCCACATTCCCCTGGAGAAGAGGCTAAAGCTTGAGGACAGAGCCCTCGAAGCAAGGGTGGTAGGTCATCTGCCTGGCAGCAAGGGATGGCTATTTTACGTCCCTGCCACGAACACTTTTGTTTCATCTATATGGGCCAGCTTCCGTGGCGACGTGTCACTTCCCGCTCCACGAAAGCGCGTTGAGGCCCAACACACAACACTTGGCAAATTCGACAATGAGAATGCCTTTGCTCACGAAGAAAGGCAGGTGGAGAAGTCGATGCCCATCTGGACCGTTCTGAAATTGTACTGGGAGGCGGTCAATGGCTGTTAGAATCCAAAATGTAGTGGTGCACTATGGGATTTGAACCCATGACCTCAACATTCATGAGTGCTGCTTTAACCACTAAGCTAAGTGCACCATTGCTGGATGGGCCATTGTGCCTGTCCACTCAACAAGGGTTTGCTTGGATTTAGCTGTAAAGACCTGATGTGTCGTTTGACAATGCTGTTCAGGCTTTCAGTACCAAGACTTAGAACCCTTGGGTGGTGTTAGAAGGAAAAAACTGGAAATTCCCACACTTTTTATTTCATGGTGTAAATCACTCCTATATATATGTTGTTGGTTATGTATTTACATGATTCTTGTGTGATAATCTAGAATCTTCCCATGCAAGGTTTGTCTTACCTAAATCCATACTCAATATTTCTCAAACATTCCAATACCCCCCCTCAAACCTTGCATCCTCACAGACCAGAAAGTAGAGAATTGAAAACACCCAAGGATGAAAAAAGAGACCAAGAGGTTGAGACAACAAGAAGGACATAGGCAAGGTAAGTAAAATACAAACACAACAAATGACATAAGGGCCTCTCATGACATGTTCAGAAGATTTTTTGCCTGATGTTGTTTGATGGGTGGTAACCGCTTTGTCATGATATTGGCCAGCTGCTCGGTCGTGCTTACCCAACATAATTTGAAGTTGTTCCTCCTTACCATGTCATTCACATAGAAGAAGTTCCTTCCAATATGTTTGATCCGCCCCCTTGACGTATTGTCCTCAACTACCAGAATGGCCATTTTGTTGTCGCAAAAAATAGTCACTGGAATTTTTTTGTAGCACTGAGTCACTAGTTTGTTGAGGAATAGAAGAAATTCGGTCCCAGCACCAATTGCAACGTATTCTGCAGCACATGTCGACATTTCCACCAACTTTTGCCTTCTTGAGCTCCATGCCACTGTTGCTCCCCCAAAACAAACCACAAAACCACTCGTCGATTGCTGAAACTCTCCCCCCCATCCAGCATCAGCCCAGAGTTGTAGGGCGTCACTCGTCGGATTAATTTTTAACGCCCGCTCTTTAGTTGCCTTCACATACCCAAGCAGGTGTCTCAGAGCCAACCAATGTTCATCACCAGGGTGTGAGGAGTACCGCGCAAGAAAGTTCACTGCATAAGAGATATCCAGACGAGTCCCAATTGCCAAGTAGTTTAATGAGCCAATGAACGATTGGAATTCCGTGACATCTGTGCCACCCTCCATCTGTGTCTCCAGTGGTTGATCTGGGAGAGTTGAGGACATCACCATTAACGATTGTTGAAAGTGGCGCTCCGCATGGTCAATGATCTGATTTGCTAGGTGTTCCTGAGACAGGGTAATTCCATCCTCATGGCCAATGGTGATTCCTACAATTTGCGACAGCTTCTCCTGCCATTTGATCTTCAGAGAATTTTCCAGCCCCCTCCGAATTTGGTCCCGCAACAATGCGTTGCTGGAGATGACCACTCCATCGTCCACATGCATCCAGACCAGCACAACATTGCCCCCCTTCCAACACCAATATAGAGAAAGTTCCACCTCTTTGAACTCAAAGCCAATTCCCAACATGATCCCTCTAAAATGTTGCCACCAGCACCGCGGTGCTTGTTTAGTACCGTATAGGGCTTTGTTCAGGCGCAGAACTTTTCCCCGTAGCTCAGGACGCACATCCACTGGGGGCCTTGCGTAAATCAGTTGATCAATTTTACTGTGTAGGTAAGCACTTGAGACATCAAACGAGTTAATGATCCATTTGTTCTTCACGGCAATGGCCAGCAGGAGACGCAGGGACGACAGAGATGCCGTTGGCGCAAATTTTTCAAAGCAATCAATCCCCAACTGTTGAGTGTATCCTTTCACGACTAGTCGAGCCTTGAAATCAGTCACCAGATTCCGATCACCACACTTCAAGGAAAACACAAATCTTGTGTCCAGGACATGCATCCCCGGAACCTCATCCACAACATCCCACACCCCAAACTCTTCACACAACTCGATCTCTTTGTTGCACGCCTTCTCCCATCTTGGCCAGAGCGCTGACTTCTTCGCCTTAACAAGCGACCGAGGTACTTCCATGTCCGAGATTTGAGGAATTTGGTCAATCATCTTGTCTTGTGAATCACAGATTTCATTGGTTGGCATTTCCCCTAGCTCAAGTTGCACTGTGTTTAGAATATGGTCCAGACCTCCTTTATTGTCAGATTTTGGAATTGAGGACTTTGCATTGAAATCTACAAATTCCACCGAATCAGATGAGATGAGTTCATTACTCTGGCCATCCCAAAAATACCACCCACGACCATCCTCCAGATAGCCCACCAAGAAGCACAGTTTCAACCAATCATCAAGTTTTTTCCTTTTCTCCTTTGGGATGTGAACATAAGCCTTTGCACCAAAGGGATAAATGTTCTGTGCTTGCGGCTCAATTCCTGTCCAGAGTTCTAGGGGTGTCTTCCCATCCGTCCGCTTGTTTGGGAGGCGGTTGTGTAGGAATGTTGCCGATTTGTAAGCAAACGTCCAGAACGACTGAGGCAGACCCGACTGTTTAAGCATTGCCCTTGCCATATCACCCAGCGTTCGGTTAAGACGCTCCGCTTCACCATTCTGCTCAGGGGTGTAGGCAGGGGTCAGGGCCATGGTTGTCCCAATAGAGGAGAGAAAAGACTGGAATGAATGCTTTGTATACTCTTTGGCATTGTTGCACCTGAGGTAGTTCGGGGCCTTCAGCTGATTCTTGATAATTGTCAGAGCATGGGTGAGTTTTGTTTCAACATCCGATCTTGCCTTTACCGGAAAGCAGTAAGAGAACATCGTTGCATGATTGCGTAACGTCAGAATGTATTTGTTGCCCAGGATGTCAGGCGGATCAACCGGCCCCAACACATCAGTACACATCAGGTCCAGCCAATCATCGGTTTTCACCTCACTCCCCAGGTTTGCACGTCGTTGTTCACTCTTGGTGATTGCACAGGTCTCACAAAAGAATGGGACCCAACTTCTCTGGTCAAATCCAGGAACAAACCGTTTTAGAAACTGGCGAACTGCTCTGTCCGACACATGGCCCAGTCTACAATGCCATTCAAGAGATTTGGACACATCTGTCAACAGTGACCTTGCACATGGAGAAGATGCCAAGGCACCCAGAGTATCATTGCACGTTGACTGAGAGGCCGGCCTAAGCATCCACATCCAATTAACAAGAGAGGTATCAAAAAACAGCTTCCCGGTGTCATCCTCCACCACCAACCTACATCCATCAAAACGGGGACAATACCCTTCTTCAACCAATTGACCCAGCAATACTAGCGTCCCCGAGATACCAGAAGAGTACAAGACTTTATTAATGTTGATTGTTGAGTGTCTCCAGCGCATCCTAATAGTCCCCACATGAGAAGCATATGCAAAAACAGAGTCACAAGCCAATTTCAGCGGTATTTCCTGTTCAAGCGGAGTCAGAGATACAAAGAGGTCACGGCAGCCACTAACATGATGCATAGCGCCGGTGTCAACAATACCTTCTCCTTCAACCTGAGGGACTGCAAGACGTATCGCCGGCGCGCCAGAGACTTCAGGGTTCTTCTGCCCACTGGGTCCCCCACCAGCGTGCCCCTGCTTGAGCGGACAGTCACCTTTGTAGTGACCCCTCTGCTTGCAATAGTTACAGATTTCATTCGGACCAACATTTCCAATCGGGATGTACAGAAGTCCCGGCGGGACATTGAGTGAATAACCTCCAGATTTGGGAGCTGGCGCAGCCTGATGCCCACGTTGCGGCCCACCACAGACGGTATTATGACCCTGTGACCATGCACAACGGGGACCACCAGCGACTCGGCAAAGTTGAAATGGGCTCGAGGCCGTTCCTTCTCCTTCAGGGCAGTCAGTACTCAGGCTGTTGATAATTGCTTGAACATCTCGTGGCCCAAACGAATCGGTCTTCTTTGACTCGGCAAGAATGAGGTTGTTCATGGCAGACTTGGTTGTCCCCACCGGTGGGGGCGTGATTGATTGGAGCATGAGTGACTGGAAGTCCACCGGTATCAAAATCCCCAAGCCTTCCAACTCCGAGATCGTTCAAAAGAACAGGTTGAAGTGAGCCGTATGGTTGTCAGCAGGCTTCCACTTCATCAACACCTCCGTCAGATCGAGTTGTCGTGATCGGGTTGCTCGTTCAAAGTTCCTTCGGATAACTTGCATGACTTCAACAGAAGTATCGGCATCTTCCACAAGGGGTCGCAGATCCACATCAATTGTATTGATGAGCAGATTTCTCACCGCTCTATCAACCACCGGCGGTAATACCCGCAAGTTATCTTCGCTGGACAGGAACCGTGGTACGGCCAGAACGACATGGAGCGTCTGGTTGATGGAGGATATCCACAGATTGATGTTGGTCCCGTCGGACTTCAGTTTTGGGTCGATGTACTGGGCATAGGATTGGGGCATAGAGATAAACTTTTGAGGAATTGCTCCTTCATCAATGACAACACCAGGGCCAGAGTTGTCCAGAGGTTCAGGTTTTTTCTTCGGAGGCATGGTTTTGGTTTCGGTAAGAGTATCGGCGTCAAACGTGTCGGTTGATCCTGAGGACGTGGCTCTTGGTTGGTCAGTAGAATCGCTAGAAGCAGACAGGTATGTGCGTTCAGAACTGGACATGAGGCGTCCACCCCCGCATTCGGGAACAAGGGATTAACAAGCTAGCTCAGAATAGTCAGAGTTCTCGACTCTTAATCTGTTAGAAGGAAAAAACCGGAAATTCCCACACTTTTTATTTCATGGTGTAAATCACTCCTATATATATGTTGTTGGTTATGTATTTACATGATTCTTGTGTGATAATCTAGAATCTTCCCATGCAAGGTTTGTCTTACCTAAATCCATACTCAATATTTCTCAAACATTCCAATAGGTGGCAGTCTGCATAAGAGCAGATTTGACTCCAACAATGGCGTCGACGGCCCGGAATGGTTGCCAGTTTTTGACAAAGAAATTGGGAATCTATACCGCAAGGGCGTGTGGATCTGTGAAGCTTTACCGCCCGGCAGGAGCCCCACGCCAACCAAGTGGGTGATCACAGAGAAAGACCGCGCTGATGGCTCACCGGTCGAATGGAAGGCCCGTTGCGTTGCTATGGGTGATAGGCAACTAGAGGGTATCGACTTCAAGGAGACATTTGCTCCCACCGCCACATTCACCTCCCTCCGATTGCTCCTCACCATGGCCGCGAAATTCAACTGGCTGGTGCAGTCTTTTGATTTTGTTGCCGCCTATTTAAATTCTCCTATCGACGAGGAGGTCTGGGTGAAGCCCCCACCAGGAGTCAAGATTCCCGATGGTCACGCGTTACGGCTCATAAAATCGCTCTACGGTACCAGGCAGGCTGCGCGCTGCTGGTGGAAGTTTCTTAAGGGCGTTCTCTTCGATCTCGGCTACACCGCAAGTCTGTACGATTCCAGCCTATACGTCCTACGAGGCCCGGCCAAAAAGGGCATCATATGGATACATGTCGACGATGGCGTCATCACAGCCTTGTCGACACAGCTCCTCCGCCAATTAGAGGTTGACCTCCGTGGCCGCTTGGAAATTAAGTGGGAGCACAACCTCACATCCGTGGTTGGCATCAACATCGCTCGGACTACGGAGGGGTTCTCCCTACATCAAGAGAAGCTCCTACGCACTATCGCCATGCGTTTTTGGGACGGCGTCTCTTCTGCTTCAACGCCTCTTCCCTCGTCTTTCAAGCCAGTCGCGGATCCTGACGGATGAAAGGAAACGTCAACGGAGTACCTGCGTGTCGTCATGTCCCTCAGTTACCTTGCTGTTGGGACACGACCGGACATAGCCTATGCCGTGAACACCTTGGCACGCTATTCATCCGCCCCCGGTTTGTCACATTGGAAAGCCTTACACCACCTGGTCAATTCTGTCATGGCGTCGCGAGACAGGCAGATGAACATCTTCCCGGCAGATACGCAGGAACCCCTCACGGCCTTCGTCGACGCCTCATGGGGGGGGGCAATATTCTAAATCCACCTATGGCCTTTTCATCACTTTCTGGGGTTGCCCCGTGCTCTGGTCCAGCCGCCGATTTACGACCATCGCGGCGTCCACATGCCAGGCCGAATTCATGGCCCTTGGCATTGCCACGCGCCAAGCTCTGTGGGTCCGTCATCTCCTTGCCGACATGCTGGGCGAAGAATTCAAAATCCACCTCAAATGTGACAATCAGTCGGCGATCCACGTGAGCACCAACGACACGTCGAATAAGCGCTGCCGTCATGTTGAGCGCGAGTACTTTGCTGTGAACGAGGCAATTTTCAACGGCCAAGCATGCGTGGACTGGATCCCGTCAATTTCACAAATGGCGGACATCCTCACCAAGAGCCTTCCCCCGGACGCATTCAACCGTCTTTCCAAGGCCGTGCTGCGAACTTAGTGCCTCTTCCTTTTTCTTTTTGTTGTTTTTCCCATGTTTCATAGCTGTCTCAACGCGGGTGCGATGACTTGGCGAGGGGGGGGGTGTTGGGGGAGTAACATCTCTTACCCCATACTGTCTCACCATGTCACTATCCCGCACCCTATGTACATAGTTATATAAACCTTCCTCATCTCGTATGCCAATGAAACCTCATGGGAGTTTAACCCTCAACAGCAATGGAGGCATTGCTCCGATCAAAGGCTGCAATGGAGGCATTGCTCCGATCGGAGGTTGCAATGGAGGCATTGCTCCGATCGGAGGTTGCAATTGAGGCATTGATCCGATTGGTGGGGGCAATGGAGGCATTGATCCGATCGGAGGTTGAAAAAAGAATAGGATGCTATGGCTTGAAGAGCCGGCGGGCGGATCAGCCGGACTAATATAAAAAAACATATTCATGCGCTGTCCGAGTGGAAGTAGAAACAAATCAACCAAACCTTTGGGTGTCCGCCTTTCGAGTCGACTTATCGAGACAAGAGTGGATGCTCTACCTGGGCTGTATCGAGATGAAAACATTTCTGCTCCGCAGTCTGTTCAAGGTTGTGGGGCTTTAAGTCTCATCCGGCCACACCAGGACATCAGATGACAGCTTCGTTGTATTCGATTGCAACTTGACCGAGCGAGGGCGGCAATTAAAAATATGGCTTCGAGTACTTTCGACATGCCGAACCAGTCATATCGATCAATGATCATATGCTCTCACTATCTACATGTTGTTGTTGATATATATTGGACATTCCGGCTTGATTTAAAACATTTGGAAAGTCTTGTGTTATGATCCAACACCAACATCCTGAAGCCGCTGGCTTTATGGTAGAATTTGGCATAAGAGCAAGCGGGTGCAATAAATGTAGTCGAATCAGCAGCATGAAAATGTGCTAAAGCTTTTTATTGTCATCCCGTCAGATTTAACAGTGCTCTAAAGCCACAAGAGAATGAGGCAGAGTGATTCGAAAGCTTTGAGGCTAATCCTTTTGAAGTCTGTTGTGTCTGTTCAAGCGAAGGCTGTCGCTCTCTTAAGCTTTGCGATAATGACTTTCTGCAGCGGCCTGGACCATGTATCCCTGCTTGAACTCAGTGACATGCCTTTTTGGGCCAAAGCACCCAACATAGACGAAACCATCTTCCCCTCACCAGACCGACCAGTTCTTTGGCTCCAAAATCCTTCCGATAAGCATCTAGGCAGCTCGGAATACGAATTAACCAAGATTTCGGAACAAAACTGTCCAGCCTCATACTTATGCCTGGGCTCGATTGGTAATGAGCTGCAAACTTATTGCTCACTAGTTGGCTCGCATCTAGGATCGCCAGGGCATGAGATACCAAAAGCCTTACCGTTTTCTCTTGTGGACTGTGACCTTCACAAACTTGAATTCCACGCAGGAGATAACGGTCATGGATGCACTCACGCAAAGACTTCAGCTTTAATCCAGGAAAACCAGTTCTTTTGCAATGCGGAGCGTATGGAAACGAATATTGAGGGTTGTCAGCAGTTTAATTCGAATCGACACTCTGCAGTAGCCCAAAAAGCATTAGACGTGCACTCAGAATTGAACGCAGTTATATCTACAGGTTGCTATACAGATCTTGACAGAGACTCGGGGCAGAAGGAAAATTATCTGACTGTTGACCAATGCTTACAAGGTTCACCCTACCCAAAAATCAAATATGATCGAAATTTGCATATACCAAAGGAAAAGACTGGATTGAAATTGGGTGATGAAATGGTGGGTTCTTGTGATCACGCTGGGCTCAATGATTTTTGCGGTGAGGCGCAAATGCTCAATCAGCAGAGTTCAAGCTCGTTTTGTCCATACCTGCGAGGACCTCCTCAGTCAAAAGATTATCTTCCAGATCTGCAAAATACAGCTATTGCTTCCTCTTTGGAACAATCAGTCAAATCAAATACTTTCTTTTTGAAAAATCCAAAAAAGAATCCTCAACAAGTTTCAGCTCACAACCTAAAAAGAAAGGATTTGTGCAATTTAAATAACAATCAACCAAGAAAAAATTCTAATAATACTCTCTCTCAAAAAGCCATTATTGATCAAGATGTACCATCAAGCCATAAAATACTCCAGGGGATAAAATCAGGAACTTTAGAAGGGGATTGGAAAGAATTTGAAATTGAAGACCTTAAAAATTCTTGGAATAGTCCACCATCTCCTCAAAATGATTTACTTGAAAATTTGGATGCTGAAAGGATAGAATCTCTAGCATTGAATGGAGAAGAAACCCAAGATTTTTTGATTCAAGATGAAACAGATTTATGCTCAAGAAGATCAAGTAAAAAACAAAAACAAAAACACACCATAGAATTGTTTGAGAGGGAATCAAATCATAACCCTATTGCATTTGTATTAAAAAACCCAGGTCTTGAAATTAATGCAAACATTTTAGCAAAATCAATTAGCAAAAAGAATTATTTCAGAATGAATGCTATTTTGAGAAAAAACAACCTGATAGCAGATAAATTGATTATTTTGGAAGAACATAACATTAAAAAAACACAAAGGATAATGTTTGAATTCAAGAAATCAACAAAAGGGTTACTTGAGGTGAAAGGTAGTAGTAATGCAAATTCAGATATAATCATGAAAACAGATTTCACTGCTGTTTTGGAAAAGTTATTTTTAAATTGGTATTCAAGATATAATTGCAAGAATAAAAATCAAAATAAAGATATAATTTTAACCACAAGATTCACAGATAAAATAGATAAGAGGCTCACAAAAGAAATTATGGGGTACTTTTTCTACATAAATATGATAAAAAAAACATTTCAAATTGATAAAAATGACTGTAAGGATTCCCTGAATTCCAGTGTCATTGAGAAAGAAGACAGAAATTTTTTACAATTTGAAAGAGAATATCAATTTCTTCAGGAAGCAGAAGAAATTTTGAGACCACAAACTTATCATTTTGATACTTACAAAAGAATCTGGCAATATGTAAAGGCATGGGTCCTGTGGACCCAGAGAGAAAATTTGATCAATATTTTTATGAATAAAAGAGGATTTCTATCTCCTAATACAAAATACTTTTTTGATTTTATATTTATAAATTCAGCTCTAGATTACCAGCTAGATTTCTTCAATGGTCATAGAGAATGATCAGTAAATTATCCAATCCAATTACAGTTTTTCTTTTTGAAAAAATGAAGAAATTTGCAAATTTTGAAATAATCCATGAAATTCTATTTCATGTTTGCTTTTTGAAAGGTTGAAATTCACATTCTTAATTTGTTTAAGAAATTTCATAAGATTGGAATAAAAATTAAATTAAAATCATGGAGTGAACCAAAATATAAAATCTAAACTCATGATTGAAAAACAAGAAGGAAAAAAAAACATATCATTGAATCAGTTTTATGAACTTCTGCTTTCCATGACAGACGCTGTTTATTTTGATCCTTTTCAAAGTTGAATCATTCACTGACTGAGATTAATTTTTGAGAGAATCCATTGGGTTTCAGCCTGGTAGGTGTCACTGGACTTTTGGCCTTTTTGCTATTAGATTTTTTAGGCTTGTGAAAGAATTTTTCTATTTAAATGGTTGCATAAATAATGCAAACTCATATTCATAACTCCAAACAAAATTGTTTTTTTTGAATCATAGGTTTTCTCAATTTATAAAATGATCTGAAATTAATTTGAAGGTGCAAAATATTCCTCTGGAAATATTTCAAAAATTTAAAACAGATCCAAAAAATGGTTATCAATAGGGCTAGCATAAAGAAGTTGAAATTTCTTCCAACATTTTAGGCTAGGCTGAGCAAGAACCTACAGGACTAAAATGTCTTGCTTGAATTGAAGCAGGATTTAATTTCCAATCAAAAACCTTTTTCAAAATAACTGAATTAATTGAAATATCACAACAACCTTTCCTTAGAAAGGTTGACTAATTAAAGGAACCTCCAATGGTGTCACACCTTGATTTTGGGAATAATCATGGACCTCTTTCAATGTGAAATTGGTGCAAGAAACTGGAAACTGAATTTTTTGTGTTCCAAAAAGTTATCCAATGTACAGCTGAAACCTTTAATGAAAATCATTGCTCTGCAATCTGTGAGATTAATTGATTGCCACAGGCACCATGAAAATACTGGCCGCACCTGCTGGCAGGTGTTGCACCTGAAACTTTTGTTAACTGAATTTTATTGAATCAGAGAAGTTAAGACTAGAAGGGAAATGACAGAATCTAAGCAACATCTGGATTCAGTTGAGAGACAAAGAACAAGAGGATAATTGAAGAAAAAAATAGATGAAAAGGATAGCAGAAATCATACCAGACAATTGACAATGAGCTTTGAGTGAATCACTAAGGATTAGTCTGGATGGACAATGAAGATTTTAATTGAAGAAAATGAGTCTGGAGTTTGCGGCTGAGAGGTTGTTGTCGAATCAAAGAGATGAAGTTGAGACATGAGGAGATTGAGATTTATAGGAAGGAAAGAGAAGTGTGAAGCGGACAAAAGAGGTCAAGAAATTCAGGAGGAAAGAAAAGAAAAAGATCACACTTCTGAGAAAGGAAAGAAAAAGGAAAAACAAGCAGAGACCCCCGGTCAAGCCCGGGAGGTTCAATGAGTAAGGCCAAGGGGCCACAAGCTGAGAGCGGGGGTAAGTGCGCAGGTGCGGGCAGTCAGAGTATGGCAGGCTTAACTGAGTAGAGAGGTAGAGTCACAGTGATGTTAAGGGAGACAATTTAGGAAGAGGATTTGACACCCCCCATGGCTTGTAGGATTTCAGGGTGCATGAACTGAGGGTTAATGACTTGAAGAAGTTTTACAAGAACAACTCTAGGTAAAGCCTTTGTTAAACCATCAGCAATCATGTCGGAGGAAGGAATCAGTTTGATCTGTAGATTTTTTGCCTTGAGTTCTTCGCCAATGGCTTTGGTTTTGATGTCTATATGACAAGTCTTGGAGTTGCACCCAAACTTCTTTAATTTATTGTTGAGTCCCTCATGATCAATATGATGTAAGCTGGGTTGAATTGGTTTTGCCCACATTTCCAATATGAGCCCTCTCATCCAGATAGCCTCAGGGAATGAGTCCACAAGTGGATTTATTTCTGCTTTGGTGGTGGAGTGAGTAATGTTTTGCTGGCGGTAACTGCTCCAAGAGATAGGGGATCCAAGAAGTAGAGAGAGATAGCCAGACTGTGAATTTCTTGTCTCAAGATCATTGTTCCAGGTATGTTGCTGTAACATTGCAGTTGAGTCTTGGGGTGTTTCACTTCCAGCACAAGAGAGAGTTGCTTGGTTGCCTTCAGATATTTCCAGAAACGCTTGACTTCCCGCCAGTGATTGATTCCTGGTTGTTTGAAAAATTGAGCAAGACTGGAAAAGGCATAGCTGATGTCTGGGCAAGTGAGGCAAGCAATGTAATTCATCAGAAAGACGGCAGATCAATAGTTGAGATTAAGAGCTTTGAACTTTTTGTGTTCTTCATCTGTAGAGGATTGAAGATTTAAGTGAGCTTTCAGGGGAATTGAAGAAGGGTGAAAATCACTGAGATTGAGTTCTTCAAGTCCGTGTTCAAAATGTTTTGGTTGAGAAAGAAAATTTTTTTTGTTCTCCCGCAAATATTTCATCCCCAGGATAGTGTAGGGTTTGTGAGCGCTGGAATTTGGAAATTGGTGAAGGAAATTTTCTTTGAACTCATTGCCAAGAATGATGAGGATGAGGTCATTGACATGAAAGAAAATGATTGATTTGTGCTGGGGATTTGTGGAGAGACAGGGATCACTGGAAGATTCATGAAACCCCTGGCTGGAGAGCCATTGAGTAAGAGTGTTGAACCAGTGGAGAGGGGCTTTTTTGAGTCCTTAAAGGGATTTTTTTGGCTTGAGATATTTTGAGGTCCTAGAAGATCCCTTTGGGGTCTTTATGATCACATCTTTGTTGAGAGGTGCATGCAGAAATGCACTCTTGACATTGAATTGAGAGATCGGAAGTGCATGGTATAGCCCAAACACAAGAGCTATTCTGAGTGAAGCCGCCTTGCCCGTTGGAGAAAATGTATCTTGGTAATTGAGTCCATAGATTTGATTCAATCCTTGCACTCATAATTGACTTTTTTAGATGAGCGGGTCCCTGTGAAATTTATCCTTGATGCGGTAGACCCAAGTTGTGTTTAGAGGATTGGCAGGCTCTGGACCGTTGTAGTTGTCCCATACTTCCATGCTTTCTATTCCATTTAATTCAAAATTCATTGAAGCTTTCCAGTTTTTGAAGTCTTGACATTTCTTAGCCTGTTTGTAAGATTTGGGAACAAAGTAGTGATGGTAACCATAACAATTGGGAGGTTTGAGCAAGGATTGATCACAAGGCAGCCTGGAGGGAGCGAGTTCTTTGGCTACATCTAGAGAAGATTGAGATTCTTGATTGTCAACGGAGGAGGAAGATTCATGTTCAGAGGGAATGGAATTGGCTGGTAAAGGACTAGAGACAGCAGCAGGAAAATTGCTAGAAAGGGAAAAACTAGTTGAAGTTGGAAAGTCAATATTGAGAGAGCTAACAGCTGGTAAGTTGTTTTTGGAGGGAGAGTTGAAGTCTGATTTGATGATCTTGATGTGTTTAGAGGAAATGATTGATTTGTTGGGTTTGAGAATGCGGTAAGAAAGAAGGTCAGGATTGAAGCATATGAGAGTTCCTTCAAGCCTCCAATCAGCAAATTTGTCCCTACGTGGGAGTTTCATATTCAGGTACACTACTTTGGAGCCTAAGGGATGAAAGTAATCCAATGGTAGAGACTTGTTGGTGAAAACTTTGTACGGGGATTTCTGATGCCGGAGTTTTGGGATTTGATTGAGCATGAGCGTAGATGCTTTAGCTACCTCAGCCCAAATATGCTGAGGAATCTTGGAAGAGCAGAGATTATTTCTGAGGGATTCAGTTATAGTTTGATTAGCGCGCTCCACGCGTCCATTGTGTTCATGATGGTAAGGTTCAGTGATGATGTGTTGTATTTCATTCTGTTCAAAAAAGGATCAAAGTTTGTGAGAAAAAAATTCTCCTCCACCGTTGGAGCAGATGGTGGAGGGAAAATGTCCTCGTTTTTGCCTTTAAAATCTGAGAATGGATAAGAAATTAAGACAGGCATCAGATTTGTTTCTAAGAGGAATAGCTGATAGATAACCAGAGCAGCTGTCAACAATTTTCATGATGTATCTAATCCTGTTGCGGGATTCTGGGTTGATTGGTCTCATGAGGTTGAAGTGTAGTTTTTCAAAGGGTTTTGAGGCAAGAGTAGCTTTCTTGCTGAAGGGGGTTTTGGTGATTTTGGAAAAGGCACAGTCAGGACATTGAAATTTTTCAATTAGGGAGTTTGGAATATTGGGTTGTACGTTCTTTAATCAAAGAGGACTGGTGTGGCCAAGAGATTGGTAGAGATAGAGCAGTTGGTTGTTATCCAAGGTTTTTTGGGTGAGTTAGCTGATTCTGGAGTGATCACCAATAGATGAAGGGAGATTGAGGGTAAAAAGGTTGTTGCGGATGAATCCTTTGAAAGAAAGGGTTTCAGAATGAAAAACCCTGAAAAGATTTCCATGAGCCTACATTGAGCATTGCTTTTTGGAAACCAGGATGCCTGGACTAATGAGGTTGATGACAAGATTGGAGACATATAAGCAGTTGTAGAGACAAATTTGGGAGTGTTTCCAAGTTAAGAAAACTTCTCCTTTTCCTTTGATAGGGAGATTTGCGCCATCTTTTCCAGTGCTGATGTATCCTTTCTTGCTTTCTAGAAGAGAGGTGAAGTTTTCAGTTGAGTTGAAGATATGGCATGAAGCCCCCAAGTCAAGAATGATCCAATGATTGGCATTGACTTTGCTGATCCACGTGGAGAGAAGAGCAAGATAATGCACAACTTCAGGATTTTTGGATTGCCTTTGAGCCCTCCATTTTGCCTGTGATTCTTTCCACAAGTCTGGTGCAAGGTGTTTGTATTTGTGCCAGCACCTTTCCTCAGGGTGATCAGTGACATTGGGATTGTGGTAACCTTGCTTGCAGCAAAGAGCTTTAGTAATTGAGGTTTTTGGTTTATTAGACACAAGAGCCGTTTTTCAAACTGGTGCCTTGGTAAGTTTTGATTTAGATTCATTTTTGAGTTGAGTGAGATGATTGAGAACAAGATCTACGGTTACTTCCTTGTCAGAGTGCAGTATTTGCTGTCGGAGCGTATGGAGGGAAGTAGAAAATTTGAAAAGTACAAGGTATGCTAGAATATTGGTAGGAAGTTTGATGCCAACATCAATCATCTTTTTGAGAGATATTTTGATTTCAGTAATGAAGAAGGAAATTGCATCAGGTTTGAAAGGGTGATATAGGAAGTCATTGAATACTCTAGCTTGGTTTGTGGTTTGAGATTATGCAAACCTTTCCTTGATGGTCTTCCAGAGACTCTTGGCTCAATTAATGTTGTCCTGATTCACTATGTTTTTATGAGTGGTGGAGTCGATTTTGGAAAGTATAATCATGCGGGTTTCAAGATCTTTGGAAGAACTGAGAGTTTTAGCATTGTCATCCAGGAGTGATTTGATTGCTTTGAGTTCAAAAAGGATGGAAATTTTATCTTTCCAGATCAAATAGTTTTTGTCAGTGAGATTGGGAATGGCCTCAAGTGCGGCTTTGAGCATAATTTTTCAAAACCCGCCCAAGGTGCCAGGTCCCTCCATATTCTTGATAGGAGATTAGTGAGTTGTGTGATTTGGCTTTGAACCGTGTTAATTGAATTTTATTGAATGAGAGAATTTAAGACTAGAAGGGAAATGACACAATCTAAGCAACATCTGGATTCAGTTGAGAGACAAAGAACAAGAGGATAATTGAAGAAAAAAATAGATGAAAAGGATAGCAGAAGTCATACCAGACAATTGACAATGAGCTTTGAGTGAATCACTAAGGATTAGTCTGGATGGAAAATGAAGATTTGAATTGAAGAAAATGAGTCAGGAGTTTGCGGCTGAGAGGTTGTTGTCAAATTGAAAAGATGAAGTTGAGAAGTGAGGAGATTGAGATTTATAGGAAGGAAAGAGAAGCGTGAAGCGGAAAAAAGAGGTCAAGAAATTTAGGAGGAAAGAAAAGAAAAAGATCACACTTCCGAGAAAGGAAAGAAAAAGGAAAAACAAGCAGAGAACCCCGGTCAAGCCTGGGAGGGTCAATGAGTAAGGCCAAGGGGCCACAAGCTGAGAGCGCGGGTAAGTGCGCGGGTGCGGGAAGTCAGAGTATGGCAGGCTTAACTGAGTAGAGAGATAGAGTCACAGTGACGTTAGGGGAGCCAATTTAGGAAGAGGATTTGACAACTTTTTTGGATTGGTTTTGAATGAGAAAAATCTGTCTAAATTGAGCAGGAACCTGAGAAAGGTTTTTGGTATCAGTTCTTGAGTATTCCAAGTAATTCTAGGGAATACATGGAATAAAGAAGATTTGGAATTATGGGAAATTTAAATTCTATGTAATAAAGAAATTTGCGTATACCATCAATAAAATAATATTCTATATCAGAGTTAGAAAACCCACAGCATTTTCATGGTGGATTTCACCCCAAATCATCCATTTATGAACTGCTATTTAAAAACCAAAAAACCCTCTTATTTCATAATACGGGTGTCAGAGTTACCTGAAAATAAGTTGGTGTTTTCAGATATGGCATATAAAATCTACCCAGCCAAAATTTTTTTTGTTCCTCTTGAGGCTATAGATACCACCCCTGTCCTTATTTGATTTCAACCCTTCCCCATTTTCCTCAGTCCAGTCACCCTCATCCATCCATTTATGCCCACATTATCCTCCCCAGCTCAGAGCCTGATCCCATTGTCTTACCCAATCATACCTCCAACCTCAGCGCCTATCACTCCCACACACTCACCCGCCAAGTCAAAGCCAGATTGGCCCAAGATTGACCCAAAGATTTACATAGATAGACAGAAATCTCTCCTCCCAGTTCAATGCGGGCCCTTGGGACTGATGACTTGCAAACCTTGTGTTGCCCTTCTTCCAAGAAATCTCCCATTTTCAAGCCCCCATCATCATGGGAAAGCAACTGAAAACCAATCAAAACCCTGAACCAAAACTGGCCACCAAGCTTGGATCCCACCCCAAGCAATTGGGAAAAAGCCAGGGATGAGGAAAAGTTGAAGAAACTTCCCATGCCCATAATTGAAATTTTATCACACTCTTCCTTGATTTATCCACCAATGATGATGATAATCATCATTGTTCTTCTTCCCATTTGGAGCACAGGCTGGAGCCAGTGTCACATCCCCTTATAGCTCTTGGAATTAAATGGAGAAGAAGAGGAATAAAAAACACATTTAGAATGAGATCAATGACAACAATCTTGAGGAATCACAACAGGAACATCATGGTTTGATGATGTTTTGTTTGCTCTGTCTACACCTTGTGCAGGATTATTTATAATCAACTTTAAGGATGGTGAAAAACACCGTATGGTGTCACATGGTTGGTTCCCATTTACACTTCCTCTTTATTTCATAAATAAGAAAAAAAATACCCTTGGATCCCCAACAATGCGCCACACATACATGCACAAGACAGAAAAAAGAAAAAAAAACCAAGGTCAGGAGGCAAGAAGGGTGGGGGGATGGAGGGAAGAGTTTACAGGTGAACAATTTGAAACAAGGAACAAGCAAGGATGGATGAATGGATGGATATTTGTTTACAGGAAAAATTCATTCACAACATGATAAGGGGTGTGAGGTGTAAAAAAATTACCAGTTGATCAGATTTTTATGTAGGAGGGAGGGGGTGGGGGCAGAAATTTTCAATCAGCTCAGAAAATCTTGAGAAATTAATCCACCTCAACTCATGAGCCTGTAAATGTTTTTGGTCAAAAGATCCAGATCCCAATGGTTTTGAGTCAGAAAAAAAATTGAAAAGTTTGGATTTGGTTTTGTCAGATCCATCAATTGTTTCACCAAATTCTTCTTTTCCAACAAGATTGGTTGTGTTTTCAGGACAAAGGAAAGATGCACCCATGAACCAAAAACAGCAAAGATTTAGCATTTTTGAATAGAATATCAAACAGTCAAGGAAGGAAAATCCTGGAATTTACCATGGATAAATAGGAAGATGACAGGTCATTTGTTGTTGCCTGAAGTTTTAGTTTCATTCATTATTCCATTTATCTGACAATTATCAACTAAAAATCTTTCCACAGTCTCTAATGGAGGTTTTGTCTGAGTTATTGAGTTTATCAATTTGAGGATCTCAGCAACTCCATTTGAAATTCTTTTGTAAATTCTTTGAGGTCAAGATTTCAATTGGGTATGGCTTGCATATTAGTTGTATTGCAATTCAGAACAGATAGATTGACTCAGGAGGGAATAGATTAAGAAGCACATAGAGTGAAGCTTGATTTGATTGTGTAGACATCCATCAGGCAGGCTTTATTGAAAATGAATGCTTTAAAATAATTAAGGCCCTGTTGGGCCCGCAAAAAGCATCATGAAGTGTCACATGGTTGGCTTTTGCCTTCCACCTGTCCAAATTTGCCATAAACGCTTAATGATGCTGGCTAAGGTTTCAGGTCTCCAATAGGCCAAAAACTCATATGATGGCAAATTTTGGTCCAGACCAAAATTGACCATCATAAACATCTGCCCCACGCATCTCCTCCCCCTCCCCCCCACTTTGCCCCCTTTGACTCCAGATACCGTCAACTTCACCTCTGCTATCCCTCCAAATTGTCCATGTTCACCCTCATTTTCCTCATAATATGCAGCAAACTCAAAGACATCCTTGGACTTCCAACATGTCCCCCACCACACCTCATAGTAGAGCTCCCACAATTCTCCAAAAATCTCAAATTCTACAACAACTCACCCTCCCCCCCATCACAATTCCCACCTAGTGTCAAATCAAGCATGTTCCCTCCGGAAAACAGTAAATGTCTCCGCTCATTTCTCAGCCTGCTTTGCATCTACCAAGCATTTATGCACCTACTAGTTTTCCAAGTGCTTTGTTGCCCCCAATTGAATTTCAAACCAACTTGCAAATGAATCTGACTGGCAATAAATTTTCACAAGATTCCAATCCAGTTGAAGGATGGTCTCCCACTACATCTCCCAAAATTCAACATGAAAACTTTGAAAATGAACACTATAGCACCCTTACCATTAATAAGGTGTCTAATTAAAATTGGTTCCCTGACAAAAGTTCAAAAAAACTAGTCGCAACATATGGAAGTGATGGCCTTGGATCTGTATGTGAAGGCAGTTTAAGATGGAAAGCTTTCTAATTTTGGAGTCAAACCCAAGGTGCACCACTTTGATGCCCAAGAAATTGTGGAAAAATTTAAAGGCATCTCCTTGGATGAATAAGGGGTGAAACAAAAGTTAATCCAGGTGTTTTATGAATCCTTTTACTTGAAAGTCAATCAATATAGGCTCACATGGTTTCAATACTTGTAGTACTTCAAAAAGGACTATGATGCTATTATGCTGTAAAAGGAGCAGAGTGGCTTTGGTTTGTAAAAAGGACAATCTATGTTTACAGAAGCTGATTTCTTCTGGGACTCATTTTTGGTGGTAGGTAATCTTATAATATTTAAATTAACTAATTTCCATTCCTAAAATGGGTTTCTTAGTTGCATCCCCAATGTTGGAAGTTCTGTGGAACTCCTTTCCCTTGAATCTGAAGCTTGGAGGTAATTTTTGGAACAAATAAAGCAAACGGTGTGGTGACCAATCCGGGACACCACGGCAAAAAAAAAAAAAAAAAAAAAAATATATAAAAAAAAAAATAATAATAAAAAAAATAAAAAAAATCGGATTTCAGTTGTACCCCTATGGTTACCTTCATTTCCCCCCCATCTCTCAACTCTTCCCTGTCCTAGCGGTCTAGGACAGGCCTCTTGCCTGTCTCTCCGCTTCGCTTCCCTCTTCCTATGTTCAACTCCCACTTGTTGCGCTCGCGGCCCTGACTTTTGGCAACGCGAGCGATTGTCGAACCCCTTTCGACAATCCCATCCACCACCAATCCTACCTCCAATCCTCCCTACAATCCCAACCATCCTAACTCAATCACTCATGAGTGGGTGAGTGCTAAGACTAGGGAGGAACTTGAAGCGCTCCTCTTGGCCGCCGATTGGGTCATCCGCAAACGCGAACAAGATCTTGGCATTGCCGCTTTGATTGGTAAATCCTTACTCGAAAACAATATCGCCCTCCGTGCCAGTCAGCAGAAACTCCTTGAGCGCGTCGCCTCCTCCTCACCCTCTTCCCCCACTCGTGATCATCGTCCCTTCGACAATGTGACCAATTGATCTGAGTACATCGAAGCCCGTCCTCCTCCCTCCCCGAGTGATTATGAACCTCATCACCATCTACCCTTCCAACTAACCTCAAAGTTTGATCCATCATCATCATCATCATCATCTCAAGCACTCCTTCCTCATCTCCTCCGATGAACCATCCACACCAGCTCCTCATCCTTTCTTCCCCTACTGTTTCCGCCCCGAGTCATCTCCCCCATCGACCATCTCATCCTCATCATCCAATCCGACTGACGACCGCGAGCGACCGCTCGCGGCCGTCGGGACTTTCACCCCGTTGTTGCCGCTGATCGGGCGACGACAACCGTTGTCGACACCCGCGACTGCTGTCGCGGGTGTCCATCTGGTTGCCCGCGGTCATTCTTGACGCGGGCGACATCTTTTTTTTCCTCTCATGTAATTTTTTTTTTTTTTTTTTTTTCATTTTTTTATGTTTTCATTTTTTTTTTCCGCACCTATTTGTAAATCTCTCTTGTACATAGTATACAGGGCCTCATGTCTATAAAAGGAGGGGCTCTCCCCTGCCTTTTGTCCTATCATGGGAGCATCCCAGAACATCAGAGGATCCCATCATCCTATCAGACCATCATCAGTAATCAACTTATCTGTGGGCATCCTTCCCCACCTATCTGAGCCATTTATCCGGGTATATCTATGATTGCCCCTTGATCCTTTGAGCCTCCATACTCAAACTCTGTCCCTTGTGACCTTGATCCTTATCACCAACCAATAGCCTTGCTGGTTGAAGAAGAATTCCTGTCTGTCTGAATTCTTGAGTGTGTTATACCACTCTGATCCCTTTTTCTGACCATACTGGTCTTGATCTCTCCTTGATCATCTTTCTGGAGCCAATCACGTTTGATTGAAGAGGTTTTATTAAGCTTAAAACCTGGAGTGTTATACCTCCCTTCTTCTTTGAGGTTGAATTTTGCCACGCTATTCTTGAGTCCCTTGAGAAGTGTTGGGATATTCTTGCTCTAATTCGTTATTGATTTGCTTCTAGAGCTTCATAAACAAATTGCTTTTGTTTTGTTCAGCCTCCCACAGTTATCTGGTACCCTTCAAGCGCTTGATTGCGGAGAGTTGGGCAGGTTCATTGAGAACCTGGAGGTTGGTTGGGATTGAGTTGATCTTTCCTAATCAGCTGCTGACAACCAGAGTTATTAGCTTGTGGGCGTTGTTACTTACAACTGCCTTGTTCTATTGAACTCTGAACAAACCTTGACTTGTTTGTTCAAGTCTTTACCTGCACCATCTTGCCTCAGATAGTGTTGTTTCCATCGCTACCGACAACTCTTATCCTCTTCCCTTATTTTGATTTCTCATCCATAAGGTTCTGGACCTTGATTCCGGTTACATTTAAATATTATTGTAACTCCTAGGAGGGCAGCCTAAACAGCACCTTTCCCCTCCACAGAACTGCCATGGCTTAGCACCGTTTGGAGTCTTACATTTGGTCCCCCGGGCCGGGATTTAACCAGCAACCTTAGGATTTACAGTCCCAACTTGAAGAATCAACTCCGAAATCCTATCCGATTTCTCTTTCTTTTTCTGTTTGTTCTTTTTTTTTAGATCTGATCCGTGGAGGCAGCTTGGTCTAGAAGTAAGTACACCCAATTTGTGCACCGCTCGGGCAAGATACTTGTTGTTTTTGGCGAAACCCTACTTTTGCCACACTCGTGAGCCACTTTGGAAATCTGCTCTTTGGATCCCCTAGGAACTCTGTTATTCGATATGGCATCTCCCGCTACTCCAACCACCTCTGTTTGACCTAAGATGGTAAAGATCAAACCCCAGAACAAGAACTTAGGCTTCAACGGTACAAATGTCAAGCAATTCTTGGACTCCTACGAAATGGCTGCTGAAGTGGATGGAGCTAGCGAATTTGATATGGCTTATCAGTTGCGATTCTTTATCTCCTCTGATGAAGTTATGGAGGTAATCGAGTCTTTCGAGAGATTTGAATCCCACAACTGGACGCTTCTCAGGGAGGCTATGTTGGCATACTGGGGTAAAATAGATGTGGCTAGGTTTACTCTGCAGAACTTGGATGCTCTGGTTTCTCAGTGGATCTCCAATGGTGGTATTTCTTCAGCCTCTGACTATCAGATTTTTAGAAAGTCTTGGGATCCCATTCAAAACTATCTTATCCGAAACGATCACATTGACACAGTGGACAAAATTTGAGCAAAGTTCTTCCAATCTTTTTCGTTGGCTGTGCAGGAAAGGATTAAAGAAGAACTGGTCAAATCTGGATCCATGATTACTAACAGGGATAATCGATTCAAGATCCCTGCTTTTCTTACCCTTAGGAGTACTGTGGATAAAGTCATGAAAGGTCAAACTGCTCTTACCTTTGAAAAGCCTAGAACTACTGAACCAGTCCATGCTCCTTCTTTTAAAGAGTCAAACGATATTATGATTAAAATGGAGGCAGATCGTAGGCCTAAAGCAGATCCTAATTCCAATCGGGAACCTACTACTATAGATGAAATCACCAAGTTACTTAGGGCCTTTGAGAACAAAATAGATCAAAAGATTTCCTTGCTAGCTACGCCTAAAGCTCCTTCTTCTGTCCCCAAATCAACTCTGGTCTGTTACTACTGTCATAGGGAAGGCCATGGAACAGGACGATGTCAAGAACTTCAGAAGGACCTAAAGGAAAAGTTGGTAGAGCAGAGGGGAAACAATTACTTCCTCCCTAATGGTGCCCTAATCCCTTTTGACTTGTCTCGTCCTATCCAACATGTGGTGGCCTCTTACCAGCCATCACCCCCTGTGAAAGAATCTCTTGCTTCCTTTGAATTTCAATCATCCTGTGGTACCCTCCAACCTTGGTATCCTCCAGCTATTTCTTCCTCTAGTCTTGCTGGGACTACTTATCAATCTGATCCAGCCAGGAAACAACATGAGGAACCTAAACCTCATAAGGCTCCTTCCTTGCCAACTTCAATCCTTTGAAAACCCGTTAAACGTCGATCATCACTTGAGCCTCCTTCCTCTGATGTAGAAGACATGGAGGTGGAAAAGGAACCACTCATGGAAAGGTTCCCAGATCACCCTGATCCTTCTCCCTCACCTCAACCTTCTAATCCTATCTTAGATTCTGCGACACCTGAACTTCCTCCCTCCACCCAGCCCAAAGTTTGATTTGAAAGGGGCATCTCCAAGGATCACCCCAATGCTGTGGAGGGAGTATTAAAGAAAATTTCTGATCTCAAAATTCCTGATCTATCTGTGGCTGAACTCCTATCAATCTCTCCATCTGTTGCTGAAGGAATGAAGAAATGGGTCTCTCGTCAACGTGTGGAAATTGGCCCTGAAGAACTCAAAGTCTCCTCTGGCACTTTAATGGAGGACTCTGGTGGAACCAGTCCTTCTATAGAAGCCAATATTTATTGCTGTCCCCTTGGCTTTCTTCCTTGTTATCTTGGTGACTCAGCTTAAACTGTTTCTCCTCTTGTGGATTCTGGATCTCAGCTTAACTTAATCTCGGATGCTATGGCCTGCAAGCTCAAACTTAGTCCTAGGGTCAGCTTCAACTCGGCAGTGTATGGGATAGGAAATCAAGCTTGTGAACTTGTTGGTATTGCTGAAGATGTACCGGTCAGGATTGGTCAAAATATTGTGGGAACCTGCCACTTTTGGATCACTCGTTTGGACAGTCCTATGATCTTGGGACGACCCTTCTTAATGGACTTTGGTGCAACCCTTATGTTTTCTGATCAATTTGGGGAGAGAATTCTTCTCCCTGATGCTGATGGCAGAAAAATTGAAGTTCCTCTTTTCTCCTTGGATTCTGGTCGTTGGGAAAGAGATTTTCCTGGTCATTCTCCCAAATCATCTTTTAAGGGGAAGCAGAAGGATAACTCTAGTTCCTCTCATTTTTTAGGGGAATAGTTGATCCTACCAATGGTTTTAGTTCTTTTCAGCCTCAGACTGCAACTCAAGGGTCAACTCCCATCCCTCAGGCTTATTTTTCATTCCTTTCATCATTCTCTTCTGAGCTCAAGAATATTAAAAAACAAAAACATATCAAAAAAGAAAAATCCAAAAATATTTCTTCTCCATCTCCTTCTCTCTCTGGATCTGTTGTGTCTTCTTTTCCTTCTACTTTTGAGTCTGATCAATCTTCTTTCAGTTCCGGTACAAATATCCGCAATGAGCTTAAACTAGATCCTAACTGCAATTCCGTTTTTGGTGGTTTTGGTATGAAGGAATATGGGCTTCAGTGGAGGCAATTTGGGGTACAAGTAAGTCCTCCCAATTGTGCACTGCCAGGGCAATCTTTTACCGTCATTTTTGAAACCCTACCTTGTGCCACACATGTGAGCAACGTATTATCTCCTGGTTCTCCTTTTATGGAAAAGGCACCCTTCAAGGATATTGCAGAACATCGGACTTGAAAGATGTTGGAACTTGGACTCAGCTTTTGTAATCAAGTCTCTCTGGTCAACTCTTGGAGAAAACAAGAACTTCTCTCTTTTGCCACTAAGTATAAACCAGTTGCTAAGAAGATCCAACCAGTCAACCAGCCTATGCCTCTCAACCTCAATCCTCCCCTTATGCTTCCTCCTCTATCTTGCGATCCTTACTGTGGTCTTCTTCAATCTCTTACTGGCCCCTTTGTGCCTAATGGACGGGTCACTGAAGAATGTCCAAAGGTGGTCAACTTTGGTCCAGATGGATGGCTTCTTCCTGATGAGTTAAATTTAATCAAAAATGTCTTATCTCTAAGAGAAAAATCTATTGCTTTCTGTGAAGAAGAGAGAGGTCTCTTGCGGGAATCCTATGGCCTCCCTTATATCATCCCTGTAGTTGAACATGATCCTTGGCAAAAGAAAAAGATCCCTATCCCTGCTGCTAAAGTTGACAAATTCATCAAGTTGGTCCAGGAACAAGTTTGAACTGGCCTGTATGAACAGTCAACTTCTAGTTACTCCAGCCCCGTCTTCTGTGTCCTCAAGAGTAATGGTAAACTTAGAATAGTTCATGATCTTCAACCTCTTAATAAAGTTACTATTAAAGACTCTGGTATCCCTCCTGCTACTGAAGAATTTGTTGAATCCTTTGCGGGAAGAGCTTGCTATGGTCTAGAAGATATTATGGGTTGCTATGACGAGCGATCCTTACATCCTATTTCTCGTCCTCTTACTACTTTTGATACTCCTCTTGGTCAATTTCAACTTACTCGATTGCCTCAAGGAGCCACCAACTCGGTTGCAGTCTATCAGGCTCAGATGATGTGGATCCTCCGGGATGAAATCCCTGATCATGCTGGTATCTTTATTGACAATGGCAGAATTAAAGGTCCAGTATCTGACTATGATAATGAGCTCTTACCTTGGCATTCAGGAATTTGTCGTTTTATCTGGGAATATGCTACTACCTTGGAGAGGATTCTGTTTTGAATCGAGGAATCTGGCCTTACTGTCTCTGGATCTAAACTGGCGGCTTGTGTCCCTGCTCTGGAAATTGTTGGTCATGTGGTCTGCAAGGAAGGAAGAAGGATGGCACCAGCCAAAGTCAACAAGATCATCTCTTGGCCTACCCCAATCAATCCAACTGAAGTTAGGGGCTTTCTAGGTGTTGTCACTTATGTTAGAATCTTTATCCCATCTTTATCCAAAATCTGTGCACCCTTGCGTCGTCTAACTAGAAAAGATGCTGAATGGATTTGGACCCAAGATTGTGAATGTGCTTTCCAGCTACTCAAAAGGATAGTTGGTAAAGACATAGTTTTGAAAAAGATCTCTTATGGACCTGGAGCTGGCAAGATCAAGCTAGCTGTCGATTCTAGTTATCAATCTGTTGGGGCTGTCCTTACTCAGGAAGATGAAAATGGTCGGGACCGTCCTGCTCTTTATGAATCTTTGTTGTTTTCAGATGTAGAATCTAGATACTCCCAGCCCAAACTGGAACTCTGTGGTGTGGCTCAAATGATGAAGAAACTTCAAACTATTCTCTGGGGCCAACATTTTGAATTGCAAGTTGATGCTCAATCCATCATTGAAATGATCAACGCTCCCAGTCTTCCCAATGCTCCTATGACTCGTTGGGTGGCCTTTATTCAGCTTTTCTCTTTTGATATTGTTCACAGGCCGGGAAAATCTTTCACCATGCCTGATGGTTTATCTTGACGACCTCTTGGGGACAACAAATCTGATGTTGGAACCGATTTCAATGAAGAGGAACCTTTAATTCAACCTATTTTCTCTTTTTCTTCCCAAAATTATTCTGGCTTTCAACAAGGCTTCTGGTTTAAATTAGAGCAGTACCTTTCAACTCTTCAAAAACCTCCCAATCTCTCTGCTAAGGAATTTCAATTTCTTAAACAAAAGTCTTCTAATTTTTTTGTTCAAGGTTCTAGACTTATGAAGAGAGGCAATCCTTGTGCTCTTATTGTTGTTACTATTCCCTCTAAACAAGATTCTATCCTTGAAAGTCTCCATGAAGGCCTTGGTCATCGTGGGGAAACTGAAACTTATCAACAACCATCCGAACAGTTCTGGTGGCCATCTTTGAAGAAATCCGTCTCCCAATGGTGCAAGAGTTGTGAAGTTTGTCAAAAGCGTGATCTTAGGCGCCCAGCTGAAATTCGTTATCCTACTGGGGAGTCCACTGTCTTTGGAAGGATTGCTATGGATGTGGTTCATATTAAGGCAGGTGGTGCTAAGTACCTCATTGTGGCTAGAGATGATTTTTCTGGATGGGTTGAAGCAAAATTTCTTAAGAACCTTAGCTCTGAATCAGTGGCAGCTTTCCTCTACGAGACTTGGACAATGCGTTATGGCCTGGCTCAATCTTACTCTACTGATGGTGGCTCTGAATTTGGGGGCAAGCTTGCTGAAATGATCCAATCCCTTCCTGGACAACATAGAGTTACTACTCCTTATTATCCTGAAGGCCAAGGCATGGTGGAACAAGGCCATGCCCCTTTGAAGGCTGCACTTGTTAAACTGGCTGGTGAAAGTGGCAAGAATTGTTGCAAATTCCTTCCTCTTGTTCTCTTCTCTGATCGAATCTCAACCAAAAGAACTACTGGCTACTCACCTTATGAAATCATCTTTGGTCAAAGAGCAGTCCTTCCTTTGGATCTGGAAATGGAATCTTTCTTGGGCATCTCTTGGGAAGAGGTGTCCTCAACCACTGATCTGTTAGTTACTAGATCCAAGCAACTGGAGCGAAGTGAAGACGTTCGTGATGAAGCTTATCAAAAAATGATGGAGGCCAGAGCAAAATCCATCCAGTATTGGGAGGACAAGCACTCTAATCGAATCAGGGAGCCCTTGAACCCTGGTGACCTAGTTTTAGCTTATAATTGATCTTTGGAAACCCAGTGGGGCAAGCTTTTCTCTAATCGTTGGAATGGCCCTTATTGAGTGATTCATCAATTTAGGGGTGGATCTTATGTTTTGGAGGAGCTGGATGGTACTCGGTTGGCCAGAAGGTTCTCTGCTGATCAAGTCAAGAAGTTTCATTGTCGTGGGGGCAACTTATCTCAGAAGTAAGTCCTCCCAATTGTGCACCACCAGGGTCATTTGCTGCGTTTTTGTTGTAAAACTCTACTGTATGCCACATATGTGAGCACCTGGGACACCCTACTTTTTCTATTCCTGCCGCTTCTAGGGTTCATTTGGAAGAATCAAGATATTTTCCTCAAATCTTCAATTGCTCTCAAGATCAAGAAATGGCCAATTTTTGCTTCAATTTCTTTTGTTCCCTGCTTTTCTCTTTTTAATCCCTTCAAATTTTAGATGCAGAATAGGGACAGTCTGTAAGTTGGGGAGAGATGTGGTGACCAATCCGGGACACCACGGCAAAAAAAAAAAAAAATATAAAAAAAAAAAAAAAAAATCGGATTTCAGTTGTACCCCTATGGTTACCTTCATTTCCCCCCCATCTCTCAACTCTTCCCTGTCCTAGCGGTCTAGGACAGGCCTCTTGCCTGTCTCTCCGCTTCGCTTCCCTCTTCCTATGTTCAACTCCCACTTGTTGCGCTCGCGGCCCTGACTTTTGGCGACGCAAGCAATCGTCGAACCCCTTTCGACGATCCCATCCACCACCAATCCTACCTCCAATCCTCCCTACGATCCCAACCATCCTAACTCAATCACTCATGAGTGGGTGAGTGCTAAGACTAGGGAGGAACTCGAAGCGCTCCTCTTGGCCGCCAATCGGGTCATCCGCGAACGCGAACAAGATCTCGGCATTGCCGCTTCAATTGGTAAATCCTTACTCAAAAACAATATCGCCCTCCGTGCCAGGCAGCAGAAACTCCTCGAGCGCGTCGCCTCCTCCTCACCCTCTTCCCCCACTCGTGATCATCGTCCCTTCGACGATTTGACCAATTGATCTGAGTACATCAAAGCCCGTCCTCCTCCCTCCCCGAGTGATTATGAACCTCATCACCATCTACCCTTCCAACTAACCTCAAAGTTTGATCCATCATCATCATCATCATCATCATCTCAAGCACTCCTTCCTCATCTCCTCCAATGAACCATCCACACCAGCTCCTCATCCTTGCTTCCCCTACTGTTTCCGCCCCAAGTCATCTCCCCCATCAACCATCTCATCCTCATCATCCGATCCGACCAACGACCGCAAGCAACCGCTCGCGGCCGTCGGGACTTTCACCCCGTTGTTGCTGCCGATCGGGCGACGACAACCGTTGTCGACACCCGCGACTGCTGTCGCGGGTGTCCATCTGGTTGCCCGCAGTCATTCTCGACGCGGGCAACATCTTTTTTTTCCTCTCATGTAATTTTTTTTTTTTTTTTTTTTTTTTTTTTTTCATTTTTTTATGTTTTCATTTTTTTTTCCGCACCTAAGTGTAAATCTCTCTTGTACATAGTATACAGGGCCTCATGTCTATAAAAGGAGGGGCTCTCCCCTGCCTTTTGTCCTATCATGGGAGCATCCCAGAACATCAGAGGATCCCATCATCCTATCAGACCATCATCAGTAATCAACTTATCTGTGGGCATCCTTCCCCACCTATCTGAGCCATTTATCCGGGTATATCTATGATTTCCCCTTGATCCTTTGAGCCTCCATAATCAAACTCTGTCCCTTGTGACCTTGATCCTTATCACCAACCAATAGCCTGGCTGGTTGAAGAAGAATTCCTGTCTGTCTGAATTCTTGAGTGTGTTATACCACTCTGATCCCTTTTTCTGACCATACTGGTCTTGATCTCTCCTTGATCATCTTTCTGGAGCCAATCACGTTTGATTGAAGAGGTTTTATTAAGCTTAAAAACTGGAGTGTTATACCTCCCTTCTTCTTTGAGGTTGAATTTTGCCACGCTATTCTTGAGTCCCTTGAGAAGTGTTGGGATATTCTTGCTCTAATTTGTTATTGATTTGCTTCTAGAGCTTCATAAACAAATTGCTTTTGTTTTTTTCAGCCTCCAACAGTTATCTGGTACCCTTCAAGCGCTTGATTGCGGAGAGTTGGGCAGGTTCATTGAGAACCTGGAGGTTGGTTGGGATTGAGTTGATCTTTCCTAATCAGCTGCTGACAACCAGAGTTATTAGCTTGTGGGAGTTGTTACTTACAACTGCCTTGTTCTATTGAACTCTGAACAAACCTTGACTTATTTGTTCAAGTCTTTACCTGCACCATCTTGCCTCAGATAGTGTTGTTTCCATCGCTACCGACAACTCTTATCCTCTTCCCTTACTTTGATTTCTCATCCATAAGGTTCTGGACCTTGATTCTGGTTACATTTAAATATTATTGTAACTCCTAGGAGGGCAGCCTAAACAGCACCTTTCCCCTCCACAGAACTTCCACGGCTTAGCAGCGTTTGGAGTCTTACAACTGCTTGATGGCTAAGTCTAATCAAGGTCCTGTTGATGAACTTGCACAGGAACAAGGTCCTTTTCAATCCTCAAACAATTCCAATTTGGAAGTTCCATCATCCAGTCAAGGGCAAAGATGAGATTGACGGACTGCTGCACACGCTCTTGAGAATTCTGTCAAAAAGTTAGTGGAGTCATGGAATCAGCCTACTTCCACTGGCCCAACAATAATGGACCAAGAGATTGACTTATATCAAGATACCATTGCACACCAACTCCCAGATACTCAAGAATTGACCGCAGGATTCACTGTCCTGGAAAGAGAGGTTAAATGTGCAATCCTATTAAGGATCAAAGATCCTAATGTACGGCTGGTTTGTTTCAAGCAGCAAATTGAGGATTTCTTAAATAGCTCACAATAATTCATGGCCTCATCAAATCTGCCATTGGTTGACTAGTTGTTTTTTCATCTTCTTTCTTTAACAAGAAAATCACAATATATCTTTCTTCAATCATCAGATAGAAATTGTTTCAAAATTTTACACAAAAACACTCTATGGAATTTTTCTATAAGCTTGTTGAAGGTTCATGCCAATAGAAGTAGGAATAAAATCATTGGATGATGGTTCCAATTGAGTAATGGTTGGGTGTACTCATAGCCCAAGTAGGCGAAATTGTTGCAGGGGATTTTGATTGTTTGATGGTACAAGACAATTAAGTTGAGGGAGAGCAATTTGTAGATTTTCTTTTCCTTTCAATTTTATTATTGGTTTTTTTGTTTCTCTAATTCCTTCATTTTTTTATGTGTGTTGTAGGGATTAGAAACAAAGAAAGGGGGATGGAAGGTTCTTGTTTTGCCAGTTTTTGAGTTCAAGGGAAGTGAGATACTTTATGCTGATGGAAACCAAACACACAGACAACACTGTCCATGATAGCCATATGATGCTTGTGGAAACCAAACGCAACAAGCCCTGAAATAAGGTTGCTTCATAATTGATTTTGTGCAAATCAATTATGAAGCTAACCTTATTCTCCAAATGAGGCTTCATGACGCTTGGTGTGGGCCCAAACATGGCCTAAGAAAAAACATGGCTGCAAATGTTGAACTGGATGGATAATCAAAGAATGCAGATCATATTGAAATTGGTGGGGGTGGTTGGGGGTATTTAAGGATCAATTGGTTTGCAGAGGGTGATGATTGAAAATCAATGATGATGATTGGTGGGTTATCTTGAACAGATTGGCTTTGATGTTGGGATTGATAGCCTAGCCATAAAGGAATTTGAGACTTTGAAACTGCCAAAATACTTCAAAGGCATAGGATCTTAAGCCCATGAAGCCATCTTTTTTGGCCTTTGATCACAATGGATTACTGGTGAGGATCAATTGTCTCAACTAAAAAAAATTGGGTGCTGATGTTGAACCTCTTGGATTTGATGAAATGGAGGGGTGGGTGGACTTTTTGCATGATGGGTTAACATGAATAAATGGTGGATTTTGTGTTTGAAAACCCTCATTTTTTTGAAGCCTGCAATTTAAAAAAACACCAGTTAGGGGGTATGTGTTTTTCAGAAACCCACCATTTTTAATGGAAGTTTTGGCCCAAAGAAAATGTCCAGTTTCTGATGGTAGGTGTTTTAACTCTGATACACCCTAATATTTGTTTCAATTATTTATTATATTTCATAAAATATGAGTGTTTTATGTCAAAGTCTCCTGATATTAAAGATTTCATCACTTTCATTTTCAAAAGGAAAAATGAGTAATTTTGAAAAGAATTTATTTTCTTCATTTTTTCACCCTACACTACAGTATTGCCCCCAAAATTGGGGACTGATTGAAATCAAAAAATTTTGATAGAATGTGGGTTGATTGGAAAAATTCAAAAACAAAAATTCTTTATATTTTAAATTAAATGATGGGTAATCTCATTTCCATTTATTGATTCAGGAGTAATTTAAACAGAATTAAATTTCAAAAAAATCATCTTCTGGGATTTATATTGGGGACTTATGGGGATTCAATAGGGCGTATCAAAGTTAGCAAACCTGCCATTAATAACCCGCCATTTTTTTTGGCCAAACCCGCCATTTTTAATGGCGGGTTTCTGAAATAAAAATACCCCCTAAATGGTGTATTTTGAAATGGCGGGTATCATGAAAATGGCGGATTTCAAACATAAAACTGGCCATTAAACTCGCCATTTATGCATCATCATCCATCCACCATCCATCACATCTAAAACACCAATCCACATCAGCAAATCCATACCGGTTTCATCTCCATTGCATAAAAAACATCTCATCTCCAATGCTTCACATCTCTATGAATTTTTAAATCTCCATCTTCAAACAAATCCCATCATATCATCACCCCACATCACATCACCATTGTTCTCAACATGTCCTATCAAACTTCCAGCCAGAAAGTTGAAAATGAAAAAAAGCTGACTGAACTTTTGCTACTGTTTGAATCCCATTCAGACTCTGATTCAGACTCTGATTTGGAATCAACTTTGTTGGCTTTGAATTCTCTGTTGGAAAAGCAATAAATGGTTCCAAGAAGACATACCCTCCACAACCCTATGTATGAAAGGCAAATGCTTCATCTCATCCCCAACTTAAGCTTCCAGAAACTATTCCAAACTCTATTTCCTTCATTCATGAAACTTTTGGAGATGATTGAAGACCACCACATCTTCCAGAAAAATTCTTAGAATCCTCAACAAAATCCAGCCATCCAACTTGCTGTTGCTCTTTGTAGATTGGGATCAAATGGAAAACAAGCAGCAATCCATCAATTGGAAAATCTATTCTCAGTTAGTTATGGAAGCATTGACTTATACCCCAAAAGAGTCATGATTGCTATCCTATCTTTCCGTTGCTCAGTCCTTTCTTGGCTAACCAAAGAAGAAAAAAAGGAGATATCTCAAGTAATGGAGACCAAAGGCTTTCCTGGTTGCATTGGGTTTGTTGATGGAACCACCATCCCCTTGAGTCAAAAACCCAAGCTAGATGGCAACCACTATTTGGATTGCAAAAAAAGGCAACTGATTCATTTCTTTTAGAATGAATTTGATAACACCTTTGATCACACCACTGAAAAAATATGTTTTATCTTTTTGTTTAGATACTCCGTGGACCTAAATATTGTTTGTGATAACAACAAGAAGTTCATATCCCTCCATGCTGGCCTTCCAGGTTCTTGTCATGATTCATACTTGTTCAATTGGATGCGGATTTACCCACAACCAGGGAGCTACTTTGACCACAATGAATACCTTCTGGCCAATCCAGCTTATGCTAGTGGGAAATATGTGGTTCCAGAATACCGGAATGTTTCATCTAACAATCAAGGAAAAACCAATTTCAGCTATCATCTTGCCCAATCACAAGTTCAGATTAAGCATGTCATAGGAGTCCTGAAAGGAAGATGGGCCAGCTGAAGGGAAATGCAAAAACAGCTTCAAAACCCCAAAGACATGAAGATACTAATCAACTGGATTATCACTTGTGTAATCCTTCACAATCTTTGGGCCAACATCAAAGATGAATGGAAAAAAAAAATTTGAAGATGATATTCCTGACCCACCTCAAGTCATCCCTGTCTCATCTTGTCCCTCAAATTCTTCTATGAGAGAGCAGATTCTTCCTCTTACCCTTGCTCCATTTGACAAGTAATGTTTGATTTTGAAAGAGGTGAAAAATAACTTCACAGTAAGTTTTTTTGGTTGTTCACCCATGTTTCCAGGCTGAGTTGGGGGGTTTTTTTTTTCTTAGTGGACTTAGATAAAATCAAAAAACAACTCCACCTCATACCCCACCACTTGCCAGCCCATCCACCTCTCCCCTCCACCTCACCGCTCCAACACTTCCACCTCACCCCACTCACACACTGGTTTCCTTCCTTCCTCCTCCTCCTCAAAACACATCCTTCACCTCATCAACCTAACCAATCTCACCAGCCTCATCAACCTAACCAAGCTCCCCAAAAAATCCACCATCCAACTCACCAATAGACTCAGTGAGTCCTCTTCCCTCTTTCTTTCCACTCACTATTGCTTACCTCTCTTTTGAACTCCCCCCAGGTCCTCTCTTGCATCCCCTCCTCATCTGGTAAGCCCCTCCCTTTGCTTTCTCCCCCCTTCCTCCTCCTCCTCCTTCCTTGCTCAACCAACCCCCACCAATTGATAAGGATTTGATCCACCAATTAAATCCTGATTGATTGATTGACCAATTGAATCCCAATTGATTGATTGATCAAAAAATCAATTTTGATTGATTGATTGATCAAAACCAATTTGATTTCTTGATCAATTTTCAATACATCAAGCAATTGATTTGCTTTTGATTGCTTGATCAAATTGCAATTTATTGTTTGATAGAATGGCAATTGATTGTTTGATTGTTTTGCAATCAATTGTTTGATTGGTTTGCAATGAATCAAGCAATCAATTGCTAATGTCTCCTCCACCATTTTTTGGAGTTTTCTTGAGTGCTGACCTCCCCTGTTTTTTTTTTTCTTTTTAGGTGTCTCTGGACTGCACCAAAAGCCAACAGGGTCTTTTTTGATTAATTCAGGTGTTCTTTGCCATGGAAGGTATGTTTTTTTTTTTTTTTTTTTTTTTTTTTTTTTTTTTTAATTTTTTTGATAACTTTGCTTGTTGGTGTGTTGCATGGGTCACTCAAGCAATTTTTTTTGGGGGGGATTCAGCTTCTGGTGTCCCTGGGTTCAATTTGAGGTTTGGCTTCTTTTTTTTATTCAATCATGTTTAACCAACAATTTCTATCAGACTGTCATTTTTTTTTTGTGGAAAACATTTGACTGCTTTTGGGGAACATCCTATTCTTTTCCCACCCCCTCAAAATGTTACACAAACATTCAAATATATTCTTGTTCCTCACCCCAATCTAAGTATAGTATTGGTAGGGAACAAGATGGAAGGAGATGGCTTGAAAAACATACAGAGAGGTGGGGAGAGTAGGGCTGCTTGCCAAAAGAGGAATCAAATGAGACATTCCAAAATATCTTTGGAGGTCTCTGAGGAAGTAATTAATGAAAAGGTGGTCTGGTATGGTTGGAAACCGCGTCCTTTGGATCTTTACCCTTCAATTGTTGGGGAAAAGAAAAAGAATGGTCAAAAACTAACCCAGAAAGAGTTTGAGCAAGCAAAACAAACAACCAAACCGTTCCATTTCTTCCAATGTGGAAAATTAATAGTCCTTGATTGATCTGATCATCAAGCCCTGGTTGCAATAATCAAATTTGTCCCATTGGAGAAACTTTCTGACCAAGACAAGAAGGACATCAACTTTGTGACAAATTTCCTTCACCAGTCAAAACAATCTGTCAACCCAGCTGGTCCTTCAAGATCTTGGGGTGGAAAAATGTGGGCAGTTGGATGGCAAAAATTGATGCACCCTTCAGATTTATTTGGAATTCATGTGAAGAAATCATCCATCATATCTTCTCCTCAAGAGTATGCTTTACTCAACCTTAAGGCCAACAAAGTATCCCAAATTCTAGGACAGATTTTTGGAAATTTTTCCAAACTTTCCTTTGATGCAAACCATGATGCCATGAAGGACAAAAAAAATACTGTCTTTCTCTTTGTTAGAATTTGGTTCCAAGCCTACACCTTTTGATTGCTCCCCACACATCACTTTTTCCTCCAATTCTTTTTACAACTCTCCTCATATTGACCAAGGCAACAACTCTTGCTACTCATTTTTACTCGTGGTTCCAACCAAGAAATCAAATTGTCAACTTATTTAAAATATGGGAAAATATCAAGTATTGGATGGCCAATTTGTTTTTCCTGACCTTGGATTTAGAATTGATTTCAAGAAAAAGGTACAGTCAAAATGGTTTGGGAAGCCAATAAGTACAAGAACTGTACCTTTACTGCTGTGGACACAGCAACCCATACCAGAATGGCCATGTCACTTCAAATTAATAAATAACAAGAAACACTTGAAGGGACTTGAATAATGGCCAAATTTACTCTAGAAAAAAAAATATAAATAAAAACAAAAAAGATTTGTATGTTGGTGGGGTTAAGAATACTCTCAAACTTTGTAATCAAAAATAATTTTTTTGTTTTTCTTTCACCCATGCAAATATATTTACAAGCCCAGCATTTGAATTATCTGCTGTATCTCATCTACTTTTCTACTGCTACCAATGGAAGCCAAGGCTACTGATACCTTATCCTTTTTTTTGATTGCAAGTTGTTCCCTCTCCTTTGCCATTTGTGCTTTCTTTCAATCCTTCTACTTTTCCTCTTTTTGAAACTACAGGTCAGCCTGTTTCAACTTCCACTCAGAATCCCATTTTTTTTGATGAGCCAAACACTTGGATTTATGCTTTTGAACATCCATGGCCAGTTGAAAATCCCAATTTTGCTTCTCAAACTCAAGTTTTTTGGATTCAATTCGTGATTTGACTGTTTTTTGAAGGGGAAAAGCAATGAGCATGGTTTTGAAAGCAAGGATATTCAACCAATGGACTTACATGAATCTTGATCCTCCATGATTTCTTCAAAGCCTGAAAAACTGGAAGTGTTTCTCCTCTTTTGATGACTTTTGGGGTTGATATTTATGGCATTGGAGGCCTTTCACTTACCCTTGGAAGAGAAGGATTGAGTCTTAAAGTTGTCACTGGTGTTTGAAGGCAATGTGGGAGGCCCCATTGGCTTAATTTTTGGCCATTCTAGAGTGGATGAGCCTGTTTTTTTAAAACCTAAAACAGTCAGGATTAACAAAAAAGAATAGAAAAGAGCTTTGTTCCTTACTTGAATGGATGTTGAGGGTAATGCAGACTGAGGAGTATCTTGTTCCGCATCAGAAAGGTTGATGAGAGCTGCTAACCCAGGAAGAGAGAAATCCAAAGAAGGAGGGGAGGGGTCCAAGGTATGGTTTGACACATCAATCAATGCAGAAGTAGATGTGATTGGAGCTGATTGAGTTTGAATATCCTCCTTGGAATTGGATGGGGGCCACTCCAAGGAAAAGTTTTCTTCAGTATCACCATTGCTAGGCTGAGCATCCCCAGCCAATTGCTCAGCGTGGAATGCATTGGATTGTTGGGCATCAAAAGCGGCTAAAGGGGTGATGTTGGCCTTCTTTCCAAAGATTTCATGCATTTGAATATAAAAAGTAAAAATGGAGTCCAAATTATCAACCACCAAGTTCATTCACTTGGCCTTGTCAGAGTTGGTGATACTAAAGCCAGTGGAGATTGACATGGAGTGGTCCTTTTTGTACTTGGCTTGATAATTCTTGAATTGCTCCCTCATCTGTTTGGATGACAGATCCAGCCTACCTTTTGTTTTCTTCTTGAGTTCATTGCCCATGAGGAGATAAAAATTGACCTTAGAGGATGGAGGTCTGCCAACATGTGTTTCATTGTTGGATCCAAAGCAGGCATCATATTTGAAGGGAATTTTGAGCCAGTTTACCACAATGATGTGATCAGCTCTCTTGAGCTGACTTGAGCCCTTGAAAGCTGATGGGGGAGGATTTTTTGAGCCCTTGGACGCTGATGGGGGAGGATTTTTTGAGCCCTTGGAAGCTGATGGGGGAGGCTTGTTTTTTTTGGAGTTCCTTGGCAATGTTTGCTTTGGTGTGTTGGAATTTTGTGTGGACTTGGGGGGGGGGAAGTTTGCTGAGGGGCCATATTGGAAAGAGTAAGGGCAATAAGGTGATGAGAGGGATAAAGTGACAAGCAAGATGAAGTGATGAGAGATATGAAGTGATGAAAGCAATAAAGTGACAAGAGCAATAAAATAATGATTGGATTCTTTGGATGAGGTTGGAGGTAGAGTGATGAGAGGAATGAAGCAATGAGAGCAATGAAGCAATGAGAGCAATAAAGTGGTTAGTGATCAAGTGATGAGGGTGATAAATTGATGAGAGTGATGATGAGAGTGATAAAGTGATGAGAGGGGTGAATCTTTTCATGATGAGGCTGGAGGTAAAAAAATTTGCAAGGAGGTTGGAGGTAGAAGGAGGTGGGAAGCCAGGGGTAGATGACGTGAAAAGGTGGCAGAAGCCTTTAAATACTTTATTTTAAAAAACCCACTCATTTCATGTTAAATTTGACATGTCTGATGTGAAATAAGTGGTTTTTTGATTTTTAATGGCGGGTTTGAGATTGTGGATTCGGTTTGAAACCTGCAATTAAAAAATGGAGGGTTTGTTTAACTTTGATACGCCCTAATAATTTGGATTGAGAGTGAAAAATTTGGGCCTGATTGGAAGATGATTTTTAATTTTTCAAATTAAATCAGATTTAAGTCAATCAATACATGTAATTTTTAATTTTTGATACAATGAGGATTAAGCTAAAAGCTATTTGACAATTTTTTGATTTAGGAGTAACTCAAACACAATGGGGTATATCAAATTTAGCAAACCAACCATTTTATTTTACCAAAAACAACATTTTAATGGTGGGTTTCTTAAATAAATGTTAAGCTATGAGGGCACTCCACTAGGCATGCAGGCGCGGGTATTTATCAAATACGGGAGCAGTGTAGATACTTCAAATTCTAGTAGACCTTCTCATGAGATTGTTCACCCGGACGACTCATCTCAGATGGATGATCTTCTCCAATCACCACCACTTCCATCCTTGACAACTCTTTCTTCCTCACATCATGACTTCAACCATCTCATCTGATCTCCACCTCACTCAAACTTCCTCTTTCAATCTCATCTCCCTGTCCTGTTCTTTTCTCATCTGACTCATTTAACCCTCCTTGTCTGTCTCCTTGCCTGTGTGCCCGGTGAGATCTTCCTCTTTTCTTTTCTTATTTTTCTTTCTTCATATTGAATGGTTTTATTCTTCACACAACTCTTTCAGTCTTGTCTCCTTGGTTCCTCACAGAGCCTCAACTGAATTCTTGACCTCAATCCCTCAACCACATAATTGCCATGTGCCCAATGTTTGTCTTTGTTTCTCAACTATCCTTGTCTCATGTCTTTTGTTGATTGTCATTGTCTCTTCAGTTCCCAGTTTTCAGTATAATCAATTCCTCAATTGAACACGGTTAAAAGCCGAAAGGCTCTCTCAAATCTCTCAAATCATCAAATAACTGGGAAACAATGGCTGGCTCAATGTCTGAGGGATTCAGACAAGCAATGTTGAAAAAAACTCTCAATACTATTCCTAGACGCAAAAAGGACAACTATGGCGTTTGGAAGGATAAGATGGACGCCATCTTAGACGTTTGTGGATGCTCAATAGCCATTAATGACAACTCATCTGTTCTGGACTCGGATGTCAATGAGGAAATCAAACTACTCATCATCTCAAGACTCCAACCTTCTACCCATGATAACATTGTCACACCGGACAACAAGAACTCTGCCAAACTTTTGTGGAAGGCCATTATCAATAAATATGCCTCACTACAAGCGTTGAACCAAGCCTGAATCTTCAATGAATTCCTTTACTTGACATTTGCACCAGATCAGATCAATGAATTCATCACCAAGGCAAAAGTGTGTCTGAAGAAGATGTCAGAAGTCAGTATTATCCTACCTAACGAAATTCTTGCCTACCATCTTCTTTTCAAGTTTCCCAAATCAATGAAAGATATCAAACGTCAGATAATGCACACAGACAAAGAGTTGTCCATCAATTACGTAATAAATCATCTAACACAATTAAATAACAAATCTAGAGCTCAGACTACATGGGGAAATCAAGCATCGCGGACTGAAGTGGCCTTGATCAACTCAAAACCCAACGCTTCAAACACTTCCGACAAGTCAGGAGAACAAAAAAAGATGCACTGAAGGATTCCATAATCCCAGACAGGATAAGCATCACTCCTCAGAGAACTGCTGGCATCTACACCCGGAAGTAGCCCCTGACTGGTGGCGAGAAGACCAAGCTAAATGGAAATCTAAGAAGATGCAGTCCAAGTCGAATCCTGTTGCTCACTACCTCGCCCTACTCTCTATGTGGATCAATCACGGAGATCCTAAATCTTGCTTTATTCTTGATAGTGGAGCATCAACTCACATGATAAATGATAGCCAATACTTCATTGATATGGCTCCGTGCGATATGCAATCAATTAAAACCGGTAAGGAGGGAGCGGAACACAAGCTCAAGGGCAAGGGTGCTGCGCAACTTGTATTGGATGGCTTCACTCTAGACCTGTCAAATGTGCTTTACGTCCCAAATTTGGTCATCAATCTCATTAGCGCAGGGGCTCTCAACCAATCGGGATGTGCGTTGCAGGCAAGCAAAGATTGATTCTTCATTGCTAAGGATGGATCTAGAGTCTTGGGGGGTAAGATTATTGATAACTTATACACGCTAGAGATGCCAAAGTTCAAGCGAGTGCTCCAAAATAGTCATTCAGCCAATGTTACGTGGACAGCTGATGAGGAACTCATGGAGATCCACCGCAATTATGGCCACGTCTCCATTTCCAGATTAAAAAACGCCACAAAACACATCCCGGCTGATGTAAAGGATAATTTCGAGTGTATCCACTGTGTCAAGAGTAAGATAACAAAGTCTACGTTCAAAGGGACCTCTCCCAAATCATCAAAACCATTCAACCGTATTCATCTGGATCTCTTGGGGCCGCTCAAACCTCAATCCAAATGCGGTCACCGGTTCATACTGACCCTGGTCAACAATGCGACGGGATACATTGGCGCCTTTCCGCTACACTCCAAGGAGGAAACAGCAGAAATAATTCTCAACCTGATCAAAAAAGAACATAGGCAACAAGGGTATTTTCCATCACAAGTTTGCTCCAAAGGCGGGTCAGAATTTGTCAATCAGAAACTACAGGCATTCTGTGACAAGAATCACATTGGCCAAGTCGTCTTGGAACCCTACCACCCCAAGCACAATGGTAAGGTGGAAAGAGCAAATAGGACAATTGTAAAATCAACTAGGACTATTCTTAAGGACGCTCTCATACCGGCAAATCTATGGCACAAGGTAATCAAATCTAGCGCTCTAATGCTCAATCACATACCTAGGGACGATCATTCAGACTCACCGTGGACTCAAATACACGGAGATACCTTACCGCCATCATACCTCAAACCAATCGGAAGCCCATGCGTCTACCTGTTAAATCAGCGAACGCAAGGACTCAATTTCAAGGAGAAAGGAGATGAGGGAATATTAGTAGGCTTCAACCCTATCTTCCGTTCCTACCGCATTCTTACTAAATCCCACTCTATCATTTGCTCAAAGCACATACAATTTTTGAAAATGCCAATGCCTCAAAATTTGATTCTGTCATTACCCTCTGACGACTGGTTAGAAGGAAATCAGTCCAAGGAACCAAGTAAAGACCACCATCAGGAGATTTGCCAGGAGGAAAATCATCAGAGAAACACTCCGTCTTTCACTGAGTACAGAGACGGGTCGATAAGCAATTCCAACTTGGACCCCAAAACCAACCCAACATCAAGCAAAGAATAATTGGACTCCAAGGATGCGGAGTCAGACTCTCAGATTACATTGTCAACCAGCCCAGTGCAGCCACCTCAGCCACCTGCAACGACTCCAGCAACGCAGCCGGCGAGAACTCTTAGATATTGACGCAATATTAAACCTCCGCAATTTTACGGATTTTTCCATTATTATGAACCAAAAACCTACAAAGAGGCTGTGTGGTGCGAAGAAAGCCAAAGGTGGATTGAGGGGTTGGAGGGTGAACTCACTTCAATCAAATCCCTCAATGTGTGGGAAGAATACGACGGACCTGAACCAGTTAACCCCCTTCGGACGACCTTGATCTTCAAAATCAAAGAAAATTGCCACGGGGATCCAGTTAAGTTCAAGGCGAGGTTGTGTGTCCAGGGCTTCAATCAAGTTGAGGGAATTGACTACTTTGAAACCTTCTCCCCAACAGGTAAACCATCTACGCTCCGCTTGTTACTGGTATATGCTCTGAGGTCCGCGCAGAAGATTCGCCAATTCAATGTCAAAAGAGCATTCCTGCACTCACCAATAGAAGAAGATGTGATTATTGCAACTCCCAAAGGTTCCAACCGGCCCTCCAAATTCCTCAAACTCAAGAAACTGCTGTATGTATTGAAGCAATCCCCCAAAAATTGGTACAAAACCTTGACGGAATGGTTCAAGGAGGTTGGATTCTACAAATCATCATGCAATCCCTGCCTTTATTTGTTGAAGGATGGTAAGTAGCGGTTATTTTTTCATGTAGACGACTTAATCCTGGTGGGAAATGGTCAAAACTTTGAGCAAAAGTTTAAAGAAAAATTCAAAGGGTCAACGTGCCAGGACCCAAATACTATTCTTGGGATGAAGATAGAAGTGGAGGGGGACAGGATACTTCTCAGTCAACCAAACCACATCCAGCACGGGCTTGACAAATTGGGACTAGCGGAATCCAGGGATTCATCTACTCCTCTCACACGCAACCTCCAACTCAAACTGGCAACCAATGATGAACACTCAAAATTTGGGGCACTCAACATTAATTATTGATCTGCAATAGGACTGTTAAATCACATAGCTTGCTACACCAGACCTGACGTTAGCTTTGCGTTCTCAAGTCTGGCGCGTTTCAATGTCAAACCTGGAATCACGCACTGGAATGAATTGAAGAAAACTTGGAAATGTCTGAAATTGACTCAACATTACAAGCTCAAACTCAAGCACATCTCTCACGCTAACCCTCTGGAAGTTTACTCTGATGCATCCTGGGCAGACAATCCCGATACATGGAAGTCACAAACTGGCTACTTGTGCACGGTATTTGGTAGCCTGATATCCGAGAATAGTTGTAAACAACGGAGCATCACCTGGTCGTCCACAGATGCAGAGTTGAACGCCCTAGTGGACTCTTATCACAAAGCTACATGGATTAAGGCGCTAGTGAAAGACATTTTCGGCCTCACACTGACAGAGATTCCCCTCAACATTGACAACAGTGGACTCGACAATAAAATTTGCAATTTTGGGTCTAATTCAAAAACCAGAAACTTGGATTTAAAGACAAAAGGGATGAGAGATGAACTTCAAGCTCAACGGATCAAAATCAGTCTTTTGCAGTCTGCTCACACGATTGCAGATGCTTTGAAGAAGGCAGCCTCCGTCCAAAGCATCTCTCTGCTCCTTCCTTTCATTTCATCAGTCAATGCGTGATCTTTCTTTTCCTCTCTTTCTTTTTGTTTGTTTTATTTGTTATCTCATCTTGTATTTACAAGAGCAATATCTCTCCAGGCATGGTGGGGTGTTAAGCTATGAGGGCACTCCACTAGGCATGCAGGCGCGGGTCTTTATCAAATACAGGAGCAGTGTAGATACTTCAAATTCTAGTAGACCTTCTCATGAGATTGTTCACCCGGACGACTCATCTCAGATGGATGATCTTCTCCAATCACCACCACTTCCATCCTTGACGACTCTTTCTTCCTCACATCATGACTTCAACCATCTCATCTGATCTCCACCTCACTCAAACTTCCTCTTTCAATCTCATCTCCCTGTCCTGTTCTTTTCTCATCTGACTCATTTAACCCTCCTTGTCTGTCTCCTTGCCTGTGTGCCCGGTGAGATCTTCCTCTTTTCTGTTCTTATTTTTCTTTCTTCATATTGAATGGTTTTATTCTTCACACAACTCTTTCAGTCTTGTCTTCTTGGTTCCTCACAGAGCCTCAACTGAATTCTTGACCTCAATCCCTCAACCACATAATTGCCATGTGCCCAATGTTTGTCTTTGTTTCTCAACTATCCTTGTCTCATGTCTTTTGTTGATTTTCATTGTCTCTTCAGTTCCCAGTTTTCAGTATAATCAATTCCTCAATTTAACAATACACATACCCGCTAACTGGTGTATTTGAAAATTATGTTTCTTATGGAAATGGCTTATTTAAAACATCAAAGCTGCCATTTATGCATCATCATCCATCCACCTCCATGGCACACAAAACACCTATCCACACCTCCAAATCAGAAAATCCATACCGATCCCATCTCCATAGTTTTTCTTGAATTAAGAGGCTTTGCGCATCTTTTAAGTAGGAATGGTGTAGTGTTTATGTGAAGGCAATGGTTTCTCAACAGCAGACTGTGACATGTTTCACCGTTAAATTTAAATTTTGGGCCAATTGTGCCAATTTTGCCTTTTGCAATTGCCAAAGTACAAAGTGACCAAAAGGGTGAAGTCAGAACAACTTATGATTAAAAACTGATGGTGGGCGGGACAAAAGGAAACAAAAATGGTCTTTTTATAGGACAAAACCTTTACTTGTGAGGTTTCAGCATGGAGAGACAGAAATTCCAAGTAAAAAGTGCATGCCAGTGGGGCCCACAGTACTATGTGGTTTATTGGATTTTGCTGGAGTGCTTGGGGTTGGCTGGTGTTCACTGCTCTTACCTGTTTTATCCTTTCTCTTGTTGGGCTGTGGGTGTGATTGATGTTCTTAGAACTGGATCACTTCTGATTCCATGGGTGCCTGTCTCTACAGTTGTGCAGGTGTTAATGGGGCTCATGTTAGATGAAACACATTCTGAGTGTGCTCTGTTTGATTTGACAGTGGGGGAAGCTGGGATTTAACTGTTGCTTTTACACCCTTTGCTTGTTTCCTCTCCTTCTACATCAATTTGCCGCTTCTTAGCCAAAGTCCAAAATTCCCCCTTGCCCCTGGCATTGGAGCCAGCAGCAGCATTATTCATCTGGATTGTGGCAGTAAATCTCTGGATGATGGCCTCTGGACGGAACTTTGTGAGGAAGTTGATGATATTGTTAGCTGTTCAAATTTATTGGATCCTAATCTCTCCTGAGGCTATGAGCTCTTGGATGTAGTGGAGCCTGATTTCCATGTGCTTGGTACAAAAGACATTCTGGCTGATCTTGCTTTTGTCCAGGTTGATGGCCCCTTGGTTGTATTTTTGGAATGTTAGTAGATGATTGCAGGTGGCTGGCTTGTCTATTCCAAGACCTCAGTCATGGGCTGCCTCATAAACACAAACTCCTTGCAGAAATTGAATAGGGCCTTTTACACAGCCTCCTTGTTAAGAGAAATATGGTCTTTTTTCTGGTGGATTTCCATGAAATTAGGTTTGGTCCAACCATTACCACGGATCCTGTGGAGGATCTCCTGGTTAGGTGGTAGTTGGGGTAGTCTGCATCCACATATGCAGAGAAATTTCTGGACCCCTTCCTGAAGCACAGGGCCATCCTTTTTGTGGACATCAGGTATTGGAAGACTTGAACAGCTGTTGCGCAATGTCTTGGTCCTGGATTTTCTAGAAATTGCATAAGATGGCTGATGGCAACAAATATTTCTGGTCTTTTGAGGACTTCAAGATGATAAAGAGAACTTATAAGGGCTTGTTAGTTGGCGCCAATTTCCAGGTATTCCTGGTGTTCTTTGTCTGTGGCTGGGTCCAAGCATGTTCTGGCTGGCATTGGGGATTTCAGAGGGGGTTGATTGGTGAGGTAGTATTCCAGTAGCTTCCGTTATGCTTATTGCTCCTGGCTAATGGTGACTCTGTCTTGTTGATGGGTGAGGCTCATTCCAAGGAGGAAGGAATCTTGGACTAGGTATTTTATTGCAAATTATTTCACCATCTCTTGCCTCAAAAACTCTTGTTTGGCGCTGAAGATGGCAAGGTCATCAATGTGGGTGAACACCCAGGTTGCAGCTGGCTCAACCCTCCAGAATAAGCATGTGTTGCTTTCTGAAGTTTTGAATCTTATGGTTATGAGAAAGTTCCTTAGCCCGTTTTACCACATCTTTGAGGACTGTTTTAGGCCGTATATGGCCTTTTTCAGTTCCAACATGGTGCCGTACTTGGACTTGTGAACTGGAGGCAGAAGGAGGTTCACTGTCTTGTCATAGTTAAATGTGAGAAACGCAATTTTGACATATACTTGATGTATTCTCAAGCATCTTGCAGCAGAAAAGGCAATGAGTAGTCTCAGAGCCTCAGGCCTTCCTTTCAGAGCATATTTGTGTTGGCAGTTAAGGCCAAATGTTTGTCTGAAGCCTTGAGAACATATTCTAGCTTTGTATTCTATTACTTGGTTTTCAAGTCCCAGTTTCTTCCTGTAGGCCCATGTGGAAGGGATTGGTCTGTCTTCTTTCCTACAAGCGTGTTCAACCCAAACCTTGTGCTTCATCATGTTGAGCATCTCTTTGCTTTCTTCCTCCATCCAATTCCCCCATTTGTTGCAGGCCGTCACCTCTTGGTGCAACTTGGTTTCCTTGGCAATTATGTTGATGTATGCAACTTGCACCCATGGTCTCTTGAAGTGTCTGATTTTCTCCTCTAGCATGCCACTTTGAATGAGCATTGGGTGCCTTGAACCCTTCACTAAAATGCAACGGACAGGCTCAAGCGCTAAGGTTTGGTCAGTGGTGTTAGAGTTGTTCTCTTCTTCCTCCTGTTCACTCCCAGGTTTTCTGCCTTGAGATGGAAGTTTTTCTGCAGTTCCTTCACTATCAATGTGTAGTTCTTCTTCAAATTGGAGCAAGTAATCACTGGAAAAAAAGGGGTAGCTGTAGAACGTTGGGTTATCAACGCTGGGACTTTTTGCTTTTAGGTGGGGGAATTCATTTTAACAGAAGGTGGCGTGTTTTGTAACCAACACTCTGAGATATTGTTGTCACACTATTATGAAGCTGCTAATTTTTTTGAATATTGGACTAGCACGCCGTCTCACAAGACTTCATAAAATTTTTCAGTCCTGTTTTGGGAAGGCTTGAAGATCCAGGCTTTTCAACAAAAAGGCCTGAAGAAGTTGGGATTTGTTTTCTGTTTTAAAAATATTGCTGCAAGGGATTTTCTGCTCTTGGCCAACAAAGGCAGGCTTTTGATGACAAGTGACGCCATCATAATGGCGTCAATTCACCACTCTGGTCTGACATTAGACTGGACAAGCATGCATCTGGCTGTCTCCATAAATGTTTTGTTGGCTCTCTCTGCAAAAAATTGTGTTTTGGCGTGTGGTGGAGCTATGTTGGGAACAATTCCCTTACCTTTGAGGTAGGATGACAGCTCTCTTTTACAGAATTCCCCTTCACCTTTGGTGATAACCTTCCTGATTTCCTTGCTGGTTTTCTTCTCAAAAAGGGTTTTGAACTTTTTGAAAAAGTTGGTGGATTCATCCTTTGTTTTCATGAGAGTGATGTGGATGTAGCCACTGTACTTGTCTACAACAGTCAGAAAGTATGTCATGCCTCTTTTGGTGCTGGTTTTGATAGGCCCTCATAAATCAACATTGATGATTGCCAGCGTTTGTTGTGGATGATTGAAGTTTCTGTTGAATGGAATTTTGGCCATCTTTCCCTTCATGCAAAAAAGCACAAGGCGTTATGTGTTTCCTCTGGAGGTCTGAGAGCAGGGTCTTGATCCTTGCCAAGCTAGCTTTTCCAAGCCCCTTGTGTAAAGTTTCAAAGGCATTTTTGTCTGTGTGGTTTGGGAGGGCTGACAGACTTCTGGCAGGTAACATTGGGGACCTGACTTGCATGATTTTGTCTCTTGGGTCACACATTATTGGCAGGACATTGTTTATGGTGATTTCCATGCTATTTCCCTGTGCTGTGATGAGTGCATTTTATTTTGTTAGCTTTCACAGAGAGAGAAGGTTTCTGTTTAAGTTATGGATGTATAGGCAATTTCTTAGCTTTATTGATGCTCCCTTAATCAAGGTCATTATGGTATCTCCTTTGTGTGTGGCTGTGAGTGATGAACCATCCTTCCCAGTGTTGATTTTGACTTGGATTATTCTTATCCTTGTGAACCAATTGTTTTCATTCAGCAGGTGGTGGCTTGCGCCTGAATCTAGTACCATGGCTTTGTCCTCTTCAACTTGTGTGGCATTGTACAGCAAGGCTCCGTAACTGAATGGCTGATTGTGGGTTTCTGTATCTGCCGTGGTTTTCACCAATGCATTGGTTCATGGTCTTTGGGCTGGCATAAGGTCCGGTTTCAATGTCAAGCATTGCTCCTCTGAGTAGCCAGACTTTGGGCTGTGTTTCCCTCCTCTGCATCTAATTCAATTATCCCTGTCTTTTTCTCCTTTACTTTCATTCGCCAGAACCTTTTCTGCAGGGATTGGTGGCACGTAGGTGTTTGACGCCAGGTTGTGATTTGCTATGTTGATCAGCTGGCTCATGAGATTCTTTGGGTTCTCCAGCAACACTTCATTTCACAGGACTGTTTGCATTAGGGCTGGTCTCCTGCCATTTATTCTCCATATGATGTAGCATGCTCTGAAATCTGGAGGGATGGTTAGTCCTATCATGCTTGCGTCTACCAGGATGGCCTTCATTTTTGCTATGAAGGTTGGAATGTCTTCATTGTATATGACCACTTCAAACTTTCTCCAAAATTTGTAAATAGTATAGATGGTGGTGGTTGCATACCTTTCCTTAAGATTTTTACAAATTGCATATGTTTCAAACTCTATTTCATTGGCAATTGTTTCTTTGTGAATTGTTGGACTTATGTTCAAGTTTAGGGTTATGGCAGCTTCTATTTCCTTTCTCTCTTCTTCCTTGCTCTGTGTATCTGCAGGCAGTTTGGCAGTTATTTTCAGCAGTCCCCTGAATTTGAGGAAGCCTCTCATTCTCTGTGACCAATAACCATAGTTATCTTCATCAAGCATGAAGGCTTTGATGGATTTTTTGTTTGAGAGATTGGTAAGTATCTCTTTGTTTTTTCTGGGAGGTTCCACTTCTCTGAGGCGCAATTGAATAGAACTTTTGACTGTTAATCTGTTAATTAAAGAGGCTGTGCGCGTATCCTGAATAGGAATGGTGCAGTGGTTATGGGATAGAAATGGTGTCTCAACAACAAACTATGGCAGGGGTCTCTGTTAAGTTTAGATTATGGGCCAATTTTTCTAATTATGCCTTTTTCAATTGCCAAAGTTCAATGTGACCAAAATGGTGAAGTCAGAACAATGATTAGTAAGGACTGGTGGCGGGTGGGAAAGAAGGGAAAAACAAAAATGGTCTTTTTATATGACACAACCTTTCCTTGTGTGGTTTTAGCTTGGAGAGACAGAAATTCCAAGTAACAAGTGCACGCCAGTGCGGCGCACTGTCTGTGGTTTATTGGATTTTTCTGGAGAGCTTGGGTTTGGCTGGTTTTCACAGCTATTACCTGTTTTAGGCTTTGTCTTGTTGAGCTGTGGGTGTGATTGATGTTCTTAGAGCTGGCTCATGTATTATTCTTTGGCAAGTTGTGCAGATATTAGTGGGGCTCATATTAGCTGAAGTCTATTCTGAGTGTTCTCCGTTTTATTTGACAGTGGGGGAAGCTGGGCTTAAGCTTACTGTTGATTTTATGGCCTGTGCTTATTTCCTCTTCTTCTACGGCAATTTACCACTTCTTAGCCTCAGTCAAAAACTTTTGCTTCATTGCTTCACATCTCAATTACTTCTTGTAATTAATTTACATCTCCCATTGCTTCGCATCTCCCATTGCTTCACATCTCCCATTGCTTCACATCTCCCATTGATTCACATCTCCCATTGCTTCACATCTCCCATTGCTTCACATCTCTCATTGCTTCACATCTCCCATTGCTTCACATCTCCCATTGCTTCACATCTCCCATTGCTTCATCTCTTTATTGCCTCAAACAAATCCCATCATCATCTCATCACCCCAAATCCCATCACCATCTTTGCTAACTTTTCCAATCAAACTTCCCAGCAGGAAGTCAAAAAACACAAAGAGGTTGAATGAAATTTTTATATTATTTGAATCTGATTCAGACTCCAGTTTGGAATCAAATTGGTTAACTTTGAATTCTTCATTGGAAGTAAAAAAGATGATTCCAAGAAGGGAACTCTCCAAAAACCTTTGTATGAAAGACAAAAGCTTTAACTCCTCCCAAACTTAATCTCCCAGAAAATGTTCCAAACTTTGTTGCCTTCATTAATGAAACCTTTGGAGATGATTCAATACCACCACATCTTCCAGAACAATTCTGAGAATACTCAATACAATTCAGCCGTCACAAAGGCCCTTACTCTTTGTAGATTGGAATAAAATGGAAATGCAGCAGCAATTCATCAATCAGACTTTATATTCTCAGTTGTTTGTGGAAACATGGACTTATACACCAAAAGAGTCATGATTTCTTTCAAATAGTTCCGCCACTCAGTCCTTTTTTGGCCAAAAAGATGTGAATTCAAGGGGATATATCAAGTAATAGAGACTGAAAAATTTCCAGTTAGCATTGCTTTTTTGTGATGGAACCACTATTCCCTTGAGCCAAAAACTCAAGGTAGATTACAATCACCATTTTTATTGGAAAAAAGGAAATTGATTCATTTCTATTCCAAAGCCTTTGATAAAACACGGACAAAATATGTTTTATTGGTTTGTATAGATAATCTGTGGCACTGAAAATTGTCTGTGATAAAGACCACTGGTTCACATCCCTCCATGCTGGCCTTCCAGGTTCTTGTCACAATTCATATGTTTTCAATTGGATGTCAATTGCCCGTAAACCTTCTGGCCAATTCAGCTTATGCTAGTGTGAAATATCTTGTCCCAGCTTATTAGAATTTTTCTTCCAAATATCTCCAAAAAACCAATTTCAACTATCATCTTTCTCAATCACACATTTTGATTGAACATGCAATAGGTGTGATGAAAGGGAGATGGGCCAGATTAAGGGAAATTCAAAATATGCTTGAAAATCCCATAGAAATGAAGAACCTCATCAACTGGATTATCAGTTGTGTAGTCTTTCACAAATTTTTGGCCAAAATCAAAGATGAATGGGAAAAAATATTTGAAGAAGATATTCCACATTCTCCTCAAGTTATCCCTGTCTCATCTTGTCCCTAATCTTCCACCATGGGATAAGAATTCTAAACCTCACACTTGCTCATTCTGATGAGTAGAATTTGATTTTCAAAAAGGTGAAAATTCACATCACAGTATTTTAATGATTTTGGGTTTTCAACCCATAATCCTTGGCTGACTCATGGTTTGATTATTTTATTTTATTTTTGGTGGAATTGAAAAAAAAACAACCTCAAACCTCACCACTCACCAAAAAACCCACCTCACCTCATTCACTCACGGTTCCACTCCTTTCTCCTCCTCACCAAACCCCTGATCCAATCCTTCCTCCTCCTCACCAAACCTTCTCACCAATCACCTCCACATCTCCATCCACCTTCACTTCAAACTCCCACCCAGTACTCCTCCTCCTGCTTCTTCTAACCATCAATCATTCAATTGGTATACATAAGCCCCCCCTCCCCCTTTGATCAATTAATTGATTCTCCCAGGTAAAGCACCACCCCTTCCAACTGAGCAAGATTGATCAGGTAAGACTCCACCTACTCCTCCTTCTCCTGATAAATTGATCAATTGGTGATTGTATTCCTCCTCCTGCTCAATCAATCAGTTTATTTCTAATCAATTTCTTGATTTATTTGCAATCAACCAATTGATTGCTAATCAATTGCTTGATTGATTTTCAATCAACAAATTGATTTCTAATCCATTGCTTGATTGATTTTCAATCAACCAATTAATTGATAATCAATTGGTCAATTGATTCAAAATCAAGCAATTGGTTGATTGATTGGAAATCAAGCAATTGATTGCTAATCAATTGCTTTATTGATTGGAAATCAAGAAATTGATTGCTAATGAATTGCTTGATTGATTGGAAATCAAGCAAGTGATTGCTAATCAATTTCTTGATTGATTGGAAATCTAGCGATAAATTGCTAATCAATTGCTTGATTGGTTGGAAATCAAGAAATCAATTGCTAATCAATTTCTTGATTGATTGTAAATGAAGAAATTGATTGCTAATCAATTGCTTTATTGATTGTAAATCAAGCAATTGATTGCTAATCAATTGCTAGATTGATTGGAAATCAAGCAATTGATTTCTAATCAATGGCTTGATTGATTGGAAATCAAGCAATTTATTGCTAATAAATTGCTTGATTGATTGGAAATCAAGCAATTGATTGTTAATAAATTGCTTGATTGATTGGAAATCCAGCAATCAATTGCTAATCAATAGCTTGATTGATTATAAATAAAGAAATTGATTGATAATCAGTTGCTTGATTGATTGGAAATGAAGAAATTGATTGCTAATCAATTTCTTGATTGATTGGAAATCAAGACATTGATTGCTAATCATTTGCTTGATTGATTGGAAATCAAGCAATTGATTGCTAATCATTTGCTTGTTAGATTGGAAATAAAACAATTGATTGCTAATCAATTGCTTGATTGATTGGAAATAAAACGAATTAATTGCTAATTAATTGCTTGATTGATTGGAAATCAACAAATTTATTTCTAATCAATTTTTTGATTGATTTGAAATCAACTAGTTGATTGCTAATTAATTGCTTGACTGATTGGAAATTAACCAATTGATTGCTAATCCATTGCTTGATTTGTTGGAAATTTATAAGATTGACTAGATTTCTTTATGAAATAGAACAAGCAGACTGAGAAAACACAAACATCTTTAGAAACAGGACAATAGTGAAGGATGAGAATGAAATAATAGAGAATGAGAAAATGAGGATCCCACGCCTGAAGCCAACAGATTGAATAGAGATGGATGGCGTAATTTGGGGTAGATATTTCCAAGGGAATTGAGTAAAGGCTAGTTGAAGAGGTCTGGAGATTAGATTGAAGACACGGCCAAGAATCTAAAAGAGTGGAGTCTTACCAGGCAGGGATAATAGGTCAAAAGAGGTTGAGACCTTGATTGGGGTTCAGATCAGTAGCAAGGCTGAGAAACAAGATAAAAATGAGATAAGAGAGAATCAAAGGGGAAAGGAAGCAGAGGTACTTGAAGTGGACGGGTGAGAAGATGATCATCATTTGAACAGATAAGAAAAAAAAAGAAAAACAGAACAGTAGCAAGGAGAGGTAGAGGTCAAGAGAGATTACTTCCGCAGCAGAGAAGCAGTAGGCATGGAAGAAGAAGCGCAGGTGAAGTAGAGAGCGCACAAGGAGATCAGAGGTTGTGAAATCTCAACACCCCTTGTGACTGGGAAGCAGGGAAACCAAAGAGGATTTGGGGAATGATTCTGTGAAAACCTTGTTTTGCAGAAGTTTGACGCAGCTGAAAGATGAGGCTTTGGTTAGAGAATTGGCTATCATTTCTTCAGTTGAGATTAGAGTAAGATCAAACATGGAGAGGCTGAAGTCTTCTTGTAAGTGTTTTGTTTTGATATCAATGTGAAGTGACTTAGAGTGTGAACCAAATTTTTTTATTCTATCTTCTAAACCTTTATTTTCTATTTAAATCTGTGGTTTTTTTTTGAAATCGCAATATATCTCACTAAATAGGTGAGTAATCCACTTCAGCTCAAGATAGCAGTCAAGAAGGGCGTTGAGTTCAGATTCAGTAGAGGAATAAGTGATGTTTCTCTGTCTTGATGAGTTCCATACCATTGGGCTGCCATAATGGAAGATGAAATAGCCAGCATGGGACTTTTGGAAGATAGGATGGTTTCCCCATGTAGCGTCACTGTAACCAGAGATCATTTCTTGAGAGGGATTGAACTTAATGGCTAATTTGAAGTTCCTGGTGGTTTTAAGGAACTTCCATACTTTTTGAACCTCTCTCCAGTGAGTAACGCCAGGCTTGGTGTTGAACCTTCCAAGGCTAGATACAGCAAAAGAAATATCTGGACGAGTATACTGGGATAAGTGGTTAAGAAGTCCAACAGCAGAGCAAGAGTTGATATTTAGTTGAAAAAAATTGGTGTGATCTTCATCTGTCACAGGTTCAAGATGCAGATTCTGAGGAAGCAGCGGGTAAGTACCTTTGCAGTGGAAAACTCTAAGTTCCTCCAATCCTCTGTCTATGTGATTGGGTTGACTTAATAGAATTTTATCTCTTTTAAACTCCATGAGCATACCTGTCAGCATCCTGGATGCCAAGACCCTTACTATCCTTTAGCTACCAGAGGTGATAGAGTAAATAATAAATATATTATATAATAAATGCAGCAAAAATTGGGAAAATATTTTTATTATACTTATTGCAAGGTTAATTGGTTTGGTTATTGTTTATTGTTATAAATCAACGTAGATAAATTGATTATTAAATATTTTTTTATAGAGGGGCCACAATCATATTGGGGATCTTTAAAAACTCTCTTCAGGAATTTCCGTATGAAAACACGTATTCCTGGTTACTTTGGGATCTTTAGTTTGAAGGATATTTTTCCCAAACATAATATGTATATGAAATACATGGTGGAGTGGCACGGCTTTGTAACCAAGTTTCCACGAAAGAGAAAGGATAATAAAGCTCACTGGTATATTATTAGATCCTTTGGGTATCTGTTTGGGACGTGAACTGATGTGTTAAACCTGTATACTGGGGTTGTAAGGTTTTTCAGCAGTTTAAATTGATATAAAGAGGTTGAGGAAAGATATTATTAATCAGACTAAGCCATAAATCACTTAATTATATCTTATAAGTACTTGATTACCTTGGCACGGTGTCTGGATATAAATACAACCGGGTCTCTTCCCATCAATATCCTCAAAAGAGCTCTTTATTTATAGCTTTTGGAGTCCCAATATTATCCTTCTGAGGGGTACAGGGGCTCAAAAGGATGGAAACTGAGGCTAGAAGGGTAACCAGTGGTAGCCTCTCACGTGTTTTTGGTGCTGTAGCCCGGGTAGCATGCAATTCCTCAGGGTATGGGAATTATTCTACTTTATAAGTGATATTAGGACGTGTGAATAACACTAATCTGTCCTATTTATGTATTATTTAATTAATTATCCTTGGTAAATGCTCCCAGTAAGTTAATAATTATTTTAATAGAAATTTTTAAGGACATTGTGATTTCAGGTTAGTTCTTGTTATGTATTAAATAATTAGATTAAAGTCATGATATTGATTTTACTCCTTATTTTCAAGCTTCAGTTGATTTACTAAAATAATTCCTTAAGAATATAAGTCATGGGAATTCATGTAATACTTTTACATCATTAGTTTTCTTAGTATGTCACAAAAATATTGATGTTTTGAAATTTTTATAATAGTATATTAAAGTATTTTAATATATTTTTAGAAGTTGTCATTGTCTTATTTTCGACATTCTTGGTACTTTGAATTATATTTAATGAAAATAAGTATAAGGGTTATTTAAGTATTTTTATATGATATTAAGTACTTTTAGACTTTCTACTATCCACAGGAACATTTATTACATATGTAGAATGTTCCTGTGTGGGTTGTAGCATGTTTACGTGGTACCTAAGCTTCTCAGGCGGCCTGTCACTTTTTCAACCCATAGTCCCGCCGCTGCGTACTTTTCAGAGGCCCAGGGCTGCGTAAACAACCTTGAAAGAGTGAAAGGGCTGTATATCAGCCGTGCGCGGGTGCATTGGCTGCGGCGGCTGCGTGCGGGAATTAAGACATAACACATTTCCATCCGTAACTCCTAAAATATACACAACACCTCAATTCTGACTGAATTTTAGGGGTGAAGCCTATATGTGACAATACGTGTGAAATATTCAATTTCCCAAAAAGTTCAATAGAGGTGCCATGGTATTTTGGTCTTTCTTTCCTTAATTATTTTAAAATATAAGGAGTTGGATTTCATGGGTGGGGTCAGTGAGTGACCCTACCTAATTTAGGGTTGAGAATCCATTTCTGTAATACTTTTGATGGTTTTCCTACTCTTTCTCAGGTTAATTGTATTATTATTATTTTTATATTATTTATGTTACTTTTGCAGCTTGCTCTGCAATAGTAACAAGCTGACAATACCAAGGATTGTGTTGGGTGGATGACAGGAGGAGTTGAGGAATTGATTCAAAAAACTTTTAGCAAAGGAATTAGAACTTCCAACATGGATAAAGTCATTGACGTGGAAATATAAGATTTCTTGCAACTCAGAGTTGAGGTAGAGACATGGATTGCTAGTCGGCTTGTGGAAACCTTGAGATTTAATCCAAGTTGTGAGTGTTTTGTACCAGTTATTTGGGGACTGGTGAAGACCATATAATGATTTTTTCAATTTAAAGTACGGTGATTTTCTGTTTGACCCCTTGGGAGTGTTGATTATCACTGTTTTGTTCAATGGGGCATGAAGAAATGCCCCTTTTACGTCAAACTGGCTGAAGATTATCTTGTTCTTCAGACCATAGAGTAGTGCGAGTTGTAGGGAGCTGGGTTTGCTGGTAGGAGCCCAATTTTCTTTGAAGTCGACACCGTGAATCTGATTGAACCCCTGAACACATAAACCGGCTTTGTATTTCACAGGTTCACTGTGGCAATTCTCTTTAACCTTAAATACCCTTGTTGTATTCAGGATTTCATTTGGAGTGTTGTATTAATCCTCCCATACTTCCTGGGATTCCATAGAGTTTAACTTGTCTTCAGAAGCTTTCTTCCACTTTAGCCATTCATGGCATTTTCATGCTGCTTGGTAAGATGGCGTTTTGTAGTAGTGATGGAACCCGTATCTCTGGGGCTTTTGAGTTTCTTGCCTGAGCCGTGAATTGAGATCTGAAGTAGTTGGTTCTGGAGCAGGAATGGGAAGTTCTGGAGGAGAAGAAGGAGAAGAAGGAGGATCAATGTCTTCAAGGTTGGAGTTTGAATCTGAGGAATCAGAATTAGTCTCTCTAAGTAGATATTGCCTATTATTTTTGGATAAGTCAGAGTTGTTGGAGCTCAGGTTGGATTGCAAAAAATTTTGAGACCCAGAGATTTGAGAAAAGGGAATTTGTTGAGTTGAGACTTGAGAAATTAGATGTGTTTAGTTTTGACAATACTGCCTAGAGAGTTAAGGATGAGGTATGAATGGAAGGTGGGATTAAACCCAACTAAAATGTCAAATAAATCACTCTCTCTATTCTTCTTATTCTTTGGTTATTCTTCTTATTCTTTATTTCTTCTTTTTCACTTCTTACTCTTTTCTTTTCTAGTTTCCTTCATTTTCTTCTCTGTTCTATTCACTCATGCTGTCACATCTGCGCGTCTCTTATACAGTCTGATACATGGCACATCCTCTCTCTATTCTCATCCACGCATCCCTGATCTCTGTCAAATGTCACTTCAATGTCTCTTCTAGTTCCTCATCTCTACTCTCTTCAGAACTGCTCCATCAAATGAGATCTTGATTGAACCAAATGAATTTGACTCAACACAAACATCCTTCCAAATCGACTCAACTCTTTCCTTCTTCCAATCCTGTCTCTTTCTCTTTATTTCTTTATTTATTTTCTTCCCTTTCTTCATCTTTTCCAATCATCTCTCGACTACTCAATGCTCCTCAATCTTAACTCTCAATAACTCATCTTGTCTACATCTGACTGGTAAGACTTATGCTTTTTTTGTCTCCTTCTAACCAAATAAGATCTAACTCTTCTTCCAAATCTCTCTCAAAGTCTTACATTATTGTCATCACAACTCATGTCAATACTCAATTCCATATACAGAAGATTTTGAGAAGCCCTCAACATTTGTCTATTTCTCAATGTTTGTTCTTCTTTTGAATCCCTTTTAACTTCTTTCTTTTTCCTTTATATTTCTGTTTTCTTTTCTCTTAACTGATTTTGTCTATGTCTCAGCCCTCTTTATTCTTGAATAATATAAGCTTTTCACATAAACTCATATAAAATACCTTTCAATCACTTTTCATCAAATTTCCTGCCCTTCTGGACACAATTTGCGAGGTAGATTACATCAGAACCTACAGGTTTCAAGTAATTAGCAGGTAAAATCTAACCAAACATGAGTTTCCAGGGAGATAGGTTTTTACCTTCTCTGGGTATTTGGTTGATCATGAAGAAACAGCTTCTCCTTATGATGTGCCAATAATTCTTAGGTAGTTTTGAGGAAGAAAACGTAGCGCAGGCCAATTTGATTATGGTCCTATTTGCTTTTTCGGCTTGCCCATTGTGTTGCAAATGGTAGGGTTCCAAAGTTTTTAACTTGATATTTTTTGTTTTTTCAAAATCCTTGAGCGTCAAATTAGTGAATTCAGTGACTTTATCCAAAAATATCTGTGATGGTGATTCCCTAATTGTTTGTGTTATGTTTTGAGTATCTTGATAATATTTTCAGGGGTTTTTTCCTTGGAGTTGAGGGGAAATGCTGTGAGATAGCCAGAGAAGTTTTCCACTTGAGTAAAAATATAATGATAACCAGTTTTGGATTGAGGAGTGATAGAACCAATTAAATCTAGGTGTATTTTATCCAGAGGTTTGGCAGCAGGAGAGGATACATTGGTGAATGGGGATCTGGTAATTTTACTTCTAATGCAACTGTTGCATTGGAATCTGTTGAGCTCCTTGTTTGTGAATAGATCTTTTAGAAGAGGTTTTAGAGATAAGATTGATGCATACCCGTACATTTTGTGTAGATCCATTAGGGAGAGTGGTTCTTGCTTTGGCGGGGTGGAAGATTGGTTTGATAGATTAACCACATGGTCTTGGCCCGCAGTTTGTGGTTTCTATATGACAAACAGACAATCACAGATTAGACCTTTGAGAAAATTTTGATCTCCATGGGTAACCAAGAAACTATCTTGCCTTTGAGTGAGAGTACATCCTTTCTGGGCCAGGAGGCCAGGACTGATTAGGTTCACAAAAATATTGGGGACATATACACAGCCTTTGAGTGTAACAACTGAATCTTTCCACTCTAATGAGACAGTTCCTGTCCCTCAAACTTTCAGATTAGCCTTGAGTTTTCCAGTTTTGATCTTGTCTAGTTCTTCTTGCAGATTGATTGAAGAGAAAAATTTTAAATTGTTGATGATGTGCACATTAGCTCCAGAGTCTAGTATCAGATTAGGGGTATTTTTCAAATTGATCCAGAGGGTACATAGTGCATGATATTTGATTTTAGGATTCTTCTTGGTTTTATTCTTCCATTTTTTCTGTTGTTTGATTCACCATTCCAGTGCAACTTGAGGATGTAGATGGAAACATGATGATTCAGGATGTGGCGCATTAGGATCATGATAGCCTTCTTTGCATCTGATCTTGTATTGCTTTTTTTCTTTATTAGATCTTGACTTAGTTGACACTAGAGAGAGATCTTTAGAGGGTTAATTTGTCCTGGTTGGAGCCATTCTTTAATTTTTGTATTGAATAAGGTGGTTGAAGACCACATTGACTGTCAGGGATTTTTCCACGTGCATGATTTGCTGCTTGAGATTCTTGAGAACTGGCAGAAATTTGAAGAGTAGGATATAAGAAAGAATGTCCTTAGGCAGTTCAATGCCTACATCCAACATTCAAGTAATAGACTTCCACATTTCAGTAACAAAACCTTTGACAGCATGTTCATTAAAGACTGAGTGGAGAAAATGATTGAAAACCAGAGCTCTATTTGCAGTCTCAGAAAATGCAAATCTTTGAGTAATTTTGGCCCACAGTGACTTGGATGAGGTTATGTTGGTGGATTTGAAAATGTTCTCATGTGTTGTGCTATCTAGTTTGGAGAGTATTATTTCTCTGATTTCCCTATCTTGCTTGAAAGACATCTGGCCAGCGTTTTGGGTAATGGCATCTTTGATATCCTTGAGATCAAATAACATAAGCATTTTTTCATGCAATATTGATTAATTTTCTTCATTTAGGGGATGTATAGCATTCATAGAGGCTTTGAGGGCCACCTGATGGAAGTAGTCAGTGGCTCCAGCTGGTTCGCTCATAATTTGTAGGTTACATCATTGGTTTTTGGCTTTTTAACCATGATAAGATTGACCAGATTTCTTTTTGACATAGAACCAGCAGACTGAGAAAACACAAACATCATGAGAAACAGGACAATAGTGAAGAATGAGAATGAAATAATATAGAATGAGAAAATGATTATCCTACGCCTGTTAACAAGATGTTGAAAGACTTTGCAAGATCAAAACACATCAAACTACTAAAATCTGAGCCTTAGCAATCTCAACACAACGGTCAAGCAGAACGGGCCAACCAAACTATCATTGTGTCAGCTCGATATACATTCTCATCAACGTGATTGCCAAAATACTACTGGAATATTGTAATTCAAAGCTGCTGCTTCATGTTGAATCAAATTCCCAGGGAAGGTAATAACCGATCCCTTTGGGAGCTTATTTTCAAAAAGGAACTCCCTACTAACTATTTGAAACCTTTAGGATCATCCTTCATCTATCTGAGAAAATGTTTGCAAAGAGGGAGAAAGTTTGATGAGATTAAACCAAAAATGTTCAGTTCCTCAAGAATAATCTTTATGAATTTCCCCTCCTCGAAACACTGGGCCTCAATATATTCTCTCAAGAAAGCTCAGAAGCAAAGGAATCCCACTTCTCCTTGGCAGATAAACAATAGAAATTTCAAGACCCTCATAACAATCTTACTGAATCCAATACAGAATCAGAACACAAAGAAGTCAATCGCCTAAGCTCTCCATCTCCAACTCAATTTATGCCTCCAGAACCTGTTGTTCAAACCACATCTCAAAGACCTAGACGCGAGGTTAGGAAGCCCCAGCAATACGGTTTCCATCATTACTATGAGACGCCGTCCTACAAAGCCGCGCGGAAATGTCCTGAATGGCCAAAGTGGAAAAAGGCCTTGGAGGACAAATTGGAATCTATAGAATTACAAGAAGTATGGGAAGAATATCACGGAACACCTGATAACATTCTAAACACTACGTGGGTCTTTAAAGTTAAGGAGAACTGCCATGGCAAACCAGCCAAATACAAAGCCCGGCTTTGTGTTCAAGGCTTTGATCAAGTTTGAGGAGTCGACTATAACAAAACTTGGGCACCAACTGGGAAGATTGGCTTGCTTTGATTGGCTATCCTATATGGCTTAAAGGAAAGGATGAAATTTACTCAATTTGACATTAAGGGTGCATTCTTACATGCACCCCTAGAGGAAACTGTCATCATAAGAACTCCGGAAGGATCTAATCAAAAATCACCATACCTGAAGTTAAAGAAATCGCTATATGGCCTAAAGCAGTCACCTAAGAGTTGGTACGAGAACTTAACAGCCTGGATAAAATCCCAAGACTTTCAAGAGTCAACCAGGGACCCATTTCTTTACATTAAAAGCAAAACAAAGGAGATTTTCTACTTCCACGTAGATGATCTGATACACGTGGGTAATTCTAATGTCTTCAAATCTAACTTTCTGGATTGATTCAAGAATTTGTCCTTTCATCCGCCTAACACAATACTCGGAATGCTTGTGGGGGTCAAAGACAACAGAGTTCTCTTCAGTAAACCTAATCACATAACCCGCGGTCTCAAAGAACTAGGCCTACTATTGTGCAAGGAAGTACAATCCCCACTAAATCAAAACCTTCACCTCAAGCCCGCCTCAGATGATGATCACGCTCAATTCTGCCAACTAAATATCAATTACCAATCTGCTATAGGACTGCTCAACCGTCTATCACAACATACTCAGCCAGAAATCCTGTTCTCAGTTTCGAGTCTGGCTAGATTTAACGCTAAACCCGGTATGAACCACTGGAGAGAGTTTTTAAAGGTGTGGAAGTATCTCAAGACGACTCAAGATTTCAAGCTTGCTATTGAATACAATCCGAATCAAGATGCGCTCTTGAGCTTTATTGAAGCTACGTGGGGAGACAATCTCACTTTCTGCAAGTCACAAACAGGGTAAATAATCTTTCATCATGGAAGCCCGGCCATCTGGAACTCTACTAGGCAGCAAAATATCACTTACTCCTCCACGGAATCCAAATTAAATGCATTACTCAACTGCTACCTGGAACTCAAATGGGTGAAACATCTTGTTGGTGAAATCACGCACGCTCTGGAATTGAAAACTTCTCTATACATTGACAATAAGGGGATTGATGATAATATCAAGAAATTTGGGTCCCATTCCAAATCAAGACACATAGACATAAAAACAAAAGGACTGCGTGAGGATTTTGCAAATCAGGAGTTTGACCTCACCCTTATTCCCAACCAAACTATGATTGCAGACTCCCTCACAAAGGCCTCCTCTCTAAGCTCTTTAGAACTCCTCCAGAAGATGGTATTCTCCACTCCAAAATACCTTTTGGATTAGCCCCCTTACCAGTCACGCGGGGTGTTAAGAATATTAAGAATAAATTCACTGGTAGCTTCCTTCTGCTTCAAAATCTCAAGCATGCGGCGCGCGCACTCTTCAAGGATGAGTGTGAACACTCTTCCCTGGGAAATAACTCCCCTCCACCGGGGGGGAGAGACTCTTGATTTCTTGGTGTTTCTTCTTCTTTTTTATTATTTTTATTTTCTTATTCTATTCCACTTTCTATTTTTCAGTCTGTTTCCATTTATTATATTCTGTTTCTATTCACACTATCTCACCTACCCAAACTTGACTCAACTTCACCCTCCAATCTCCAATCTTGTCTTGACTCAAACTCTTAGCCTCCTCAAGAAGTTGCAATGTCACCTCTTCAATCAAGTCTCTCTCTATCAGAATCTTTTCCTGGTAAGAGTCTCATGCTCAAGACCATAAAACTTTGACAAAGTCTGATCTCCTCAGAAACATTGGCTGTAGTCCTCCGTCTGCATTGCTGTGCCTCATCTGTCCTCCATCTGCTCTTCCATTCTTCTCTGTCCTGAAGATATTCAGAACGTTTGTATTCTTCGCTCATTCATTCTTTCTTTTCTATTTTTCTTTCCCTAAGCCTGTTCTTCATGTCTCTGATGCTTTAACTTGTAGTCTTCTGGTTATTGGTCATACAAAATCCAACACTTAAATCAACGTGACTAATGAGGGTTTATTTTTTGCTTTTTTTTGTGTTTTTTGTTGATTCTATGAAATGCAACACACTCTTTTACCACTTGTTCCTACTTCACTGGCCCTTGTTCTGGACTAACAATTTTTTTACAACTGCCCTGAAGATGTTACAAAATGAATTGAATCCTTTCTTGATCCTCACCCCAATCAAAGTATGTGGATGGGAGGGAACAGGATGGGAGGAAATGATATGATCAGAATACAGAGAGGTGGCAAGGATAGGGCTTGTCAGCAAAAGAGTGCTCAAAAGTGAGATTCCAAAATCTCTTTGGAAGTAGTGGAGGAGTGGATTGATGAAATTGCTGTATTTCCTGGACTAAAACTACAACCTTTGAATATGTATCCTGCCATTGTTGCCAAAAAGAAAAAGAAAAAGATTAATGAAAGTCTCTTCCCCAAGGAAATGGCACAAGCCAAGAGAAGATTACAAAGCTCTATTTATTCAGCTCTGGAAAAGAAATGTTTCTTGATGAATCATATCAAAAGTCTCTGGTTTCAATTCTCAAATTTTTCCCTTTGAATAAACTCTCTTAAAAAGCAAAGAAGGAAATCCTTTTGGTCACCATTTTCCCTCACCAATCCCAAGTATTTTTCAACACTTTTTTTCCCTCAAGATCTTGGGGTGAAAATATTTGTGCAATTGGATGGAAAAGATCAATGCACCCTTCTGAATTTTTTGGAAAATATTTGAAGAAAGCTGCTGTTTGATCTTCCCCTCAAGAGTTTTCTTTCCTGAAATTTAGGTCTGACAACTCCTCTCTAATTTTAGGCCAAATTTTTCAAAAATTGGCCAGACTTTTCTTTGAATCAAACTGTGAAACAATGATGGACAACAATATCATCTCCTTCTCTTCTTTGGAATGTGGATCCAGGCTTACTCCTTTTGAATTTTCCCCACACATCACCTTCACACCTCAGTCCTTCTACAAATCTCCTCATATTCACCATGGCAATGTTCCTTCTTATTATTTTTTACTGGTGGCTCCAAGTAACACATCAAATGGACATATTATTGAAAACCAAGACAAATATCAAGTATCTGGTGAAAAATTTGTATTTCCCGACTTGAGCTTTGGTATTTATTTTGAAAAAAAAGGTGTGGTAAAAATTTTTTGGGAAGCAATTAAGTACAAGAACAGTAATTTTCCTGCTTTGGAGACTGCCACTCATAAAAGAATGGTTATGTTTATTTGAATCAAAAAGATAACTTGGAACATTTTAAGGTACCTGAATAGTGCATAATATACTCTACAAAAAAAAATGTAAATAAAAATAAAAAAGATATGTTTATTGATGGTTTTCAATATAGTCTCAAAAATTGTTGTAATCAAGAATATTCTTTTTTTGTTTTCTGTTTAAAACATCTAACCAAGGAATTAGATTTACAAGCCAAGCAATCAAGTAATTTCATTTATTTCTTCCAATGTTATACCACCACCAATACAAGCCATGGATACAGATAGACTATCTTTTTTTCCCATTGCCAGTCAATCCTCCTGTTGATCCTTCTCCTTTTCCTATTTTTGAAACTGCAAATCAGCCTGTTTCAATCTCCACTTGGAAACCAATTTTTGTTGATAAGCCCCACTCTCAGCTTTCTTCTTTTGACCAGAAACACTCAGTTGATGATCCCACTCTTGATTTTCAAATTGAATTTTCTCCAGTTCAATTTTCAATTTCACTGATTTTTGTGGGGGAATTTCAATGAGGTGGATTTCAAAAGGGAGGATATTCCATCAAGGAACTTACTTAAATATTTCTTCTCCATGATCTTCAAAGGCAGAAAAATCAATAGTTCTTCTCCTCTTTTGAAAGCTATTGGGTTCAATTTTGATGGAATTTGAGGCCTTTTGCTTCCCCTTTGCAGAGCATGTTTGTGTGGAAAAGTCACTCTTCCGATTTAGAAGTGATGTGGGGAGCCCCATTGGCTTGAGTGTTTGACCACTCAGGAAGAGATGAGGCTGTTTTTTTAAATTCTGAAGCAGTCAGGATTAACCAGCAAAGAAACAGAATTTCTTCCTTGCTTGAAAATATTCAGACTTGAATGGAAATAGTGGAATATCTAGCTCCCCATTGGCCAAGTTGTCCGGTTCTTCCACCCCAAGAAGTGAAAAATTGAGAGAAGTAAGTGAGGTATCCAAGCAAGGTTTTGAAGGGTTAATCAATGCTGATGTGGAAATGATTGAAGCTGGTTGTATTGGAGTATCCTTCTCCACATTGGATGGGGGCCACTGAAAGTTTTCATCAGGATCATGGTTTCTTTGCTAAGAATCTACAGCCAAGTCCTCAGCATCAATGGAATTCAATTTTTGGGTATAAAAATATGCCAAATGGGAAATTTTGGCCTTCTCTTCAAATATTTCATCCATTTGAATATAAATAGGACAAATGCAGTCCAAATTATTAAACACCAAGTTGCCTCCCTTGGCTCTATCTGCCCTGGTGATATCAAAGCCAAGGGAGATTGACATTGGGTGGAAATTTTGTACTTGGCTCAATAGTTCTTTAATTTCTCCCTCATCTGGTGGGATGAAAGATCCTGCCTACCTTTTATTTTTTTTCCTTTATTTCATTGGTCATCAGGAGATAACCATTAAACTTACATGGTGGAGCTTGGCCAAATTGGGTTTCATTATCAGATCCAAAGAAAGCATCTTATTTGGAGGGAATTTTGAGCCAGTTTACCAGCAGGATTTCATCAGCTCTATTAAGATGACTTGAGGATTTGGAAGCTGGTGGGGGATGATTTTTGGTTGTAGAGTTTCTGGGGTATTTTTGCTTTGGTGCATTTGATTATTTTGAAAAATTGCATGGAGAGGTTTGCTGAGGGGCCCTTTGAAAAGAGTAAGAGGGATGAAGGGATGAAGCAATGAGAGAAATGAAGCAATGAGAGCTAGGAGGTGATGAGAGCAATAATTGATGAGAGGTTTAAATCAATGAGAGTGAGTAAGTGATGAGAGCAATAAGTGATCAAAGGGTTAAAGTGATGAGAGTGAGGAAGCATATTTTTCCAATGAAATCGGAGGTAGAAGGAGGTGGAAAACCAGGGGTTTTTGACATGGATTGATAAATGGAAAAATATGTGGACTAATGTGTGGTTTAGTTCAAAAAAAACTTTAAATAATTTATATGAAAAAACCATTTATTTTCAGGTAACTTTGACACATCTGAGGGGAAATAAGTGTTTTTTATTTCTAATGGCATTTCAGAAATGAGGGTATTATTCTGAAACATGTGATTAAAGAAATTACAGGTGTGCTAACTCTGATACAACCTATTGGTGAAATTGGTCCCACTGTATGAGAGGGTTTCACTTGGAAAGTATCCTGCTTTGGAAGTCCGCCTATGAGAGTGTTCTGAGTTTTTCCCTTTTTAAAAAGGGGAATTCCACTCAAGTAAGTGGAGAAATTCTGAAAAATTGTCAGAATGTATTTTTTTGTGAAAATCTGATTCAGGTTTGATGGGGCCAATCAAATATAAGTCTTTCCTTTTTAATGGCTTGGTCACTTCAGATGAATGGAGCTTGAATGTAACATTAGTTATCTTGCTCAGGGCGCAGTCCTTGCAGAAATAATCACCTTCTTCCATTTTGAGTTTTTTTGATCTATTTCAGTATCCCTTCACCATGAAAGAAAATCACTTGATTACAAGTGAAATAACTGAGGACTAAGGGGCCCTTTGTGCCATGGTATGTCACTTTTAATCAGGTGATCATTTTTTATTCATGATGCTAGTGAAACATGTTAACATGAGAGATGCAAGTCTTTGATGGATCCTTTTGGGGTGGATTTTTTTGAGAAAAGGCGGATTTTATTACCAATTGATTTGAGGTTTTTTACCACAAAGAGATTGTGTTGAGTGAATAATTCAAATATAATGGCTTTGTCCTTTTGGATCAAAAATCATCCTTTTTCAGAATAAAGTGTGCATATTTTTTCTAGAAGCTTTCTGAGGCTAATTATTTTGATGAATATCTTCACACAAATGGGAAATTCAGAAGGAGGACAGTTTGATCTTTCCAGGAGATTTTCTCAGTGCCCCTCTCTTTAATCAACAGATTGGCTCCTTCCTTACCAGTGGAAATTCAGTCTCCATTGTTATTTTTGAGAGTGAGAAAGAATATTTAGTTTTTTAAAATGTGGGCCAAAGCCCATACATCAATTTTCAGCTTCCTGAAGCCAGAAACCTTGTGGTCCCTTATCTACAGAAAGTGATGCAGTGATGAAATATTCCCAAAAATAAAAATAGTTTTAGCTGCAAAATAATAAATATAGCAAGAAATGGTGCAAGCTTTATAATTTTTTGTTTAAACAGTTTTAAATATTTTATAAAGAAGGGCCACAGTCTATACAAAACTGGGGATCTTTAACCTCCTCTCTTCAGGGGAATTAATTTTGAATCTGCATCATTGGAAAATGGGTTCTGTAATACTGACAACTAACTAAGTCTAAACTCAGAAAAAGCAGTATAAACCTCAGGCCTAATCTACTTTCAAATTAAATTCAACCTCAGGGCTCGGGATACTTATATCAGTATATCTCCAGTAACTATAAACCTCAGGATCTTCATGCAGAACAAATATATATATAGTCTAAACTCCTAAACTATGCAGATAAACTCTATAGGCTTTCATATACTTAATATCCAAGGTCTTCCATACTTTAACCTTATTAAATTTGTCTAACCAATACTCTGTCATGGTTTATCCTTTGGGAATCCTTATTTACATCCTCTTGTAGATTTTATTCCATACTCTTCTACTTAGTACATAGTTTCATGACCTCCATGTACACTGTACATCCTTCAACTGTTATCTCCCAACTAAGACGTCCAAGACCTGTAACCTTGTCCCAATTTAGAAGCAGCCTAGCCTAATGTAGTAGCATACCTGACCATCCCTCTCTGTTTCATAGACTTTTACCTTTTCATTAAATATATAGTTGGAGCCCCAACCAACTTTACCTCTGTTGTAGCACCAGCCCTTTTATATTTAACCTAGCCTCCTCTTCCTCCTTCCTAATTTTTTCTCCTACACTGTTCCTTGTAGTGTCCTCCAGTTACCTTGCCCCCAAGCCTACTGAGGGTAGAGTCCCCTTTGTGCTAAGCCCTGGTTGAACTTCAGCATCTGTTGTTAAATTAAACTGATTTCTTTCCAAATAATCCTTTCTTCACCATCAACAATCCTTACCCTATTTACAGCATCAAATATTGCAATTTAATTTTTGACAATTTGTGTTTGCTTTTCTATCCCTTTTCAAGCTTTATTTGGCTATTTAGTTTTTGGACATTTCATTGAACCCCTTCTCTTGCTAGAAAAACTCTTTAAAAACCCCGAATTTCCATTGTATAAGAAACCGCTTTGACACTTCAACAATTTTCCTTGATTCAATCAACGCCTTCCTTTGATGCTTTGAAGTCCCAAACTATTTACTTTGATGCTTTGAAGCTTCAAAAATACCTTCAAATCCTTAATTTGATGCTTTTACAAGGTACATTGACACCTAATTCAAAAAATATTTAATTAAATATGGGTATAATCTTCTTCAATCATTTTTTTTCTAAGTGAAGAACCTCTGGGGTAACTCCTTATTCTTAGAAATAAGAATGCCTCCACAACGTTCTCTCTTTTCTCAAATTTCTAGCGCATCTGTCAACCGTAGCTCCAGGGTGTCAACCATAGCTGCAGGGGAAGGGGCATCACTGAACCTACTGAACCTTCTACCCCCAGAGCTTGTGGAACAGGTAGATCCTTTTCCAATTCACCAGCCCCAGTGGCTACCACTTCTACTGCAATGAACACTGGCTTATTGAAGCCTATGCCCCAAGTTTCTCTGCATACTTTTCCTTCTTCTGACAATGCTAGCCTCCATAGACTTTTGGGGCAGTTCCCAATCCCAGGCTACCATGTCTTGGACTCTCCTGCCAATGAAGCCAGCTTGGTCCCAATTCCAGGAGAAGATGAAGTAGATGATGAGGATGAGGACTCAGCATTTTATTCCAGAATATTGTGTCGCTTGAATTCAACCTTGCCAGAGGGTAATCCTAGCCAAACTTCTGATGCAACAGCAATCCCTTGACCTTCCCCAGCTACTAAATTTCCTTCCACCTCTCAGGGCCCCTCAACTGACCCAGCTCTGTTGGCCATTCATCAGAAAATAAACACTCTAATGATGCATCTTTCTAAACCTGCTGACCATCAACCCTCTTCTAAATTTCAATCTCCATCCATTAATGCCCCAGAAATACTTGATGGGAAAAACTCAACCAAGGTCAGACCTTTCCTCCAAGCTTGTAAACTTATCTTTTCTAATGATGAAAGTTTATTTGCTAATGATGGGAAAAAAGTCTTTCTTACAGTCTCTTACCTTACGGGAAATGCCAGTTGATGGATCCAGCCCTACCTTTCTCAAATTAGGAATCATGAGGCAGAATCCATACTGAATTATTAGTTTTGGTCACTCAGCAGCTCCATACCCTTTTTGAGGCTTGTCTGGAAATTCAATGTGCTGAAAAGGAGTTAAACCTCCTTAAAATGAAAGATACTGGTTATGAAACTAACTATATCACTGGGTTCAGGAAACTTATGGCTAAGTTCTCTGGCTGGGATGATAGAAGCTTCTTCTTTCATTTCAGGTAGGGACTTCCAGCAAGAATTATGGACCAAGTAGCTGGTTATGATGGATATCAAGAAATATTGCAGGATCTAATGGAAATTGTCCTTAAGTAGTATAATCTCTAACATGAAAGGATCTGGGAGACTTCTTTCAACTCCCATCAGGCTTAAATAACTTAAGCCAGTTTCCAAACTCCTCCAAAAGCTCAACATCCCACTCACAAATGTAGGTTCAAGGGAAAAGCAAAGGCTCCCCTGGCTTAACCTTCTCTAACTTACTGTCCCAATCCTAACATAGGTCAAGATGGACACCGTTGTGAAGATGCCTTTGGGATTGAGTAAGAAAGTAGCAAATAGCTTGCTGGCAGTCACTTGAGATGGAAGTTAGTACTAAAAATTTTGATATGATAGAGAAATAATAAGGGTTGTTTTGAATTGCCTGCCCCTCCAAGTACTATAGTAGTCTTACAAAAAAAATAAAAGATATTGGTGGCTGATTTTCAGATAGATTTGCTACTATAGTAGTCTCTATCAGACCTAGGGTCAATTTATTTAGGATTGATAAGGATGAAATGGTGGAACAGATAGTTGAATGAGGCTATAGAAGCTGAGTAAGGGAAGAATCTTTTATCTTGTCTTATCCCTTTATATCCTTTATTCTTGTTTGATTGGTCACCGATGAATAATCCTTTGGTATTATAGGTAATGATTGATAAAGTTGAAATGGTTGAGCCTATACTTGATACTGAAAATGTCAGCTTGCTACTTGGACAGAGCAACATGTCAAAGCAGAAATAAAATAATAAAATTAGAAGGAGTGAGAAATCCATGAGTATTATTACAGAAATGGATTCCCCACCCTAAATTAAGTAGGGTCACTTGCTGACCCCACCCTTGAATTCTAACGCCTTACATTTTGAAATAATTATTAAACAAAATGAACACAGACCAAGACACCACCATCGCACCTTTTGGCCAGTTTAACATTTCACACATTGGGCCATGTATAGGTTTCACACCTAAAATTCAGTCAGAATTGAAGTTTTGTGTATATTTTAGGAGTTACAGGCGTATTTGTGTTGTGTCACAATTCCCGCGCGCAGCCCCGCATCCATACAGTAAAGGTACACACGCCTGACACTCAATATTTAGGCACATGTCGAAAGGCCCGCATGCAAAATGACTTACTGGCCGCAGGCAACAGATTCCTGCACACAGCTGTCAAGCCTACACGCGTCAACAAAAATTGTACTAAGCCTGACAGCCAGGTACCGCAGGAACAGGCTAAAGCCTGCATGCATACATCATGTATATGTAACAACTTGAATTCCAGACAGAGGGAAGTCTGAAACCTAAGAATATTGAGTAAAAAAATATGAAAATCAAAATATAAAGCAAATAAATTGTATTGCCAAATCTTTATGAACCACAAAAAACAACAAGCAGTTAACCTAAAAATTATGAAAATTCCCAAAATGTGCAAAAGATGCCTTAGAATCTACTCATACCCACTAATACCCATGTCACTCAAAAGAAATTAATACAAAATAAGGAAATGTGTCTGAATCATAAAAATGACAAATTAAAATTTAAACACCTTCTGACAATTATTTCACAAAGAAATATGACACAGAAAAGTCTAGCAGATTGACAGCACCAGACATACGTGCCAAACTAGCCCTGGCCAGCCTGCTAGCCTCAGCACCCAAGCATAACCCTCTCTACGTGCCCTGAGAAGGTCTATTTACCCCAAAAAGGTATATAAACAACCCTTTTGAAGCGATTTAAACCCCAGTAATTTTTAAGTATGAATCAAGACCCCTTGGCATCCATGATCAAGTGTTTATTCAAGATCAAAAAGTGATATATGGCTATAGTCTGATAGTATTTTTAATAATTCTGGCCCCATCATTGATTCCGTGAAGAATATCAGCAAATAACCCCAATAATTTTCCTGAGACCCTTTCAACTGTGAATCTCTGCAAGCTTCTTGGAGTAAGTAATTAAACTAGTAAGTTGTCTCCTGCTTGCAACTCAGGAATAAGTTCTGTAAGAAAGACAGTCCACCCATCCTCTTGAGTTAGTCTTTTGTTAGCAATCATTTAAGACCTCATTGTACCAAGGTCTTTACACGGTTCAAAAGAGCCCCTTGAAGAGAGGTTGTTATCCAATAAAGATAACAAGTTTGCACAAACTGTGGCCCCTCTTTAAAAATATATATTTAAACAAATTGAATCCAACCAAACCAACCAAACTTTGCACTTGCTTCTAAATCAATTATTTGAGCATTTTACTGTAATTTTTTTGGAATTATTATTCCAAAACCAATATCACTTTCTGTAGCTAAAGGACGGAAAAGTTCCTGGAATCAGAAAGCTGAAAACTGGGGGTTTAGCCAGGAAATATCCCTGAATTATTAATATTTAATTAATTTATTTCTTTGGACCAGATATTCTATGTAAAAATAAGTAAAAATACTTATTTTCCTTATTTTTCTTGATTAATGTTTCTCCAGTGGACCTTAAAACCAATGGAGAATTGATCAATTATTATTTGAACCTTCTTAAAAAACAAAAAGAAGAAAGATTCCGTAATTTTGTGCCTGTTATCATAACTCCTGAGAAACAACAAGCCAGATTACGTCATTATAAGCAACAAGCTATTAAGGAAAAAGAATTGGAGCTTGAAAGACTTATTAATTTTAATTTTTTACTCAGGCAACACAGGGACTGGAACAAATATCAGAGGCATCTTCATTTTGTTAATAAGAATAAAGAAAGTGAGCTTAAAATAGCATACAATATTTTTATTTTATTTTTTTTTTTAAAAAAATATATAGAACAAAAATTTGAAAAAAATCAAAGTTTGATAAAAAATTAATAAAAATTATAATAAAACCAAAAACTTATTAATTTTCATTTTTTATCTTAAACTAGCGGAAAGAATATTTTCCCTAGCAGATTCTATTGAGCAGGACATGTTGGAAAACAGTTCCCACCACGGTTCTTTGGATTTAAGCCAAGACTTGATTGGTAACCACAAAGATCCCCCTGGATTACCCCCCAAGGACTCTTTTAACACCAGCCAAGCTTTAGTAAAGTTGAAATTAAGCCTAAATTAATTTTAAAAAATAAATAAAAATATTTTTTTTTATTTTTTTACCTCTTTCAAAGTATTTTTGACAAAAACTTACATCTTTTTTGCATTATGTCGCAAAACAGACCCCACACCCGCGCAACAGGATGAGCCCCGTCCTATGGACCTCTTCCCGGAGGAATGCGCGCCCGTACAAGTGCCCGTAGCAAGCACAATGATGGGGCTTGAACCCGCAATACGAGTGCCGCAAGAACTGCCAGCACACGCGCCCTCCAAATCAGCCAAAAAATTGTTGGAGATGGGTCCCTCTCCCCCACAGTTGTCCCACGCAGTCATACCTCCTCCTACGTCTCCCACTCTGGACCTAGTCAAAGAGTCCAAAATCAAAGAGTTGGTGAAGGATCACGTGAGTAATTGGGAGGCTTACAAGCTAGCCCCCGAACAGGAGGACTCAGCGGCTATGAGAAAGGCCATTGCACGGGCCAAGTCCTCTCAAATAGCCCTGCAGAACTTAATCCCCAGGGCAGAGGCGGAGAAATACATGGCAAAATGGAACCCCTGGGACCAATTGCCAAATTAAAGGGAAAAGACCCCAAAAACATGAGGTCTTCACATCATCCAAGAATGAGAAACCCAAAATATTGGGACAATATGATATCTCTAGCCCAGAAATGTGAGAAAGTGTATCAAAAATAGGATCTGATGATATTACACCGTTGTTTAACAAATTTTTTGATGATTTCTTTTACAACTTTAAAATCTTGAGCAGCAACTTGGATAATATTCATAAACAACTTGATAAGGTCCTCCTGAATACTAACATAATGATCCAAGGTCAAGCTGACCATATGAAAACTAATGAGTCTGAAACCAAGGTATTAAAATACAACATTGAGTCAAACAAATTCAGTATACTCAAAAAATTACACATCAATGAGTTAGAAAATAATAAGTTAAAAGATATTATCAGTGCTGACAAAATATCCTTGATCAAGCACATCAATACTACTTACTCCTCTGGACAAGAAGAGATCTTCTTTTCCATTGAGCAGCTCAAAGGAGAATTGAAAAAAAAAACTGATACCCCTTCTGCTCACCTAGTTGATAAAATTGGCCTATTGAGTAACAAGTTGGATCTGGAATTAGGTATGATCAAGAATGACTTAAGAGACCTCAAAGTCAATTCAACTGCTCCTCCTAGGATCCATTTAGAAGAGGTAAAGCCTACTGGGATAAGTAACACTCCTAACATTCCTCGTAATGTTGGAGCAATAAGGAATGAATCTTACCAACCCAGTCCAACTCCTGAAGTGGAAAAAGCTCTGAAACTCCACCTCCTGTAGCTGAATGGGCCAAATTCTCAAGTTAAGGAGAATATAAAAATATCAGTTTCATCAAATTCATTGATTACACCCTTTCCTCCTATGATTTACCGGACAATATAGCAGTTGTAAGACTTCCCAGGCTGTTTGAAGGAGTAGCCTTGGATTGCTTCATAAACAAAAGAGGAGAACTAGGAACTCAGACTTGGGATTCTTGGAAAGTCCTTATCAAAGAACAATTTGGTACCAGGATATGTAAAAGAAAAATGATGAAAAACTTTGAGACCTCACTTTTTGACCCTGCTAAGGACAAACCACACAAGTGGTGTTTGGAAAAAAAGAAGAGGTTAGATTGCTTCTACCCTGAAGCTGATAAAGAGGGAGTCAATGAAAGACTCCTCAGCATATGTCCTGGACACCTTAATCACAGTGTAAGGTGTAGAATGTCTATGGATTCTGATCACTCAACCCTTATTGGTAACCTTGAGGAAACTATTGACATGAATGGTCTTGACAAAAAGACCAATAGACCCAGGAAACTTGCCCCCAAGGTTAGAGACAAGTATAATCCAAAAACTAAGGACTCCACCAATCCCCAATTAGAAATCAAGAAGACTTCTGAGACCAAAGAAAAGGTATGCTGGAACTGTAACCAAACTGGACATGTAAGACCTGACTGTCCCCAGCCCAGAAGAAAGATCAATCTCATTGAAGGAACAGATGAGGATAATGAACTCAAACATCAACTGTATGACACTGATGGATCATTATCTGAGTTTGAATTAATGATTACTAACCCCATCAATGTCATTGAAGGAGACATAGGATCCTCCCTGTAAATCAATTCAGTCAACAAGGATTCCAATCTACAACAACAATGGACTCCCAACATGAAAATCCAACATGTTTCTGAAGCCAAGACTCTGACTCTGAAGCCCTCTATTGGTAAAAGCTACACCACTGGCAAAACTTGTTATGCTACTGGACTAATCCAAGGTTCTCCTGTGAAGTTACTCCTAGATAGTGGAGCCTTCTGCTCCTGTGTTGGGTCAAGTTACTTAGAGAACCAAGTCCCAAACTTGAAAGAATACTTGCTACCAGTTCCAAAAGCTAAGTTCAGAAGTTGCAACTCCTCCCTTAATGCTATTGGAGTATGGTCTACAGATCTCATTTTTCCCCATTCAAAAGTTTCCCTGAGACTAAAGTTTGAGTTTGTAGTACTCCAGAATGGAATGTGTGATCACTTCATTTAAGGAAATGACTGTCTTTGCCTGTATCGTATAGATGTATTCCAAAGTAAAGGAATATACTTTACTAGAGGAGGCGATTGGAACAAGAAGTTTCAAATATGCCATGTTAATGCTCAAACCAATGATTCCACTTATCAGAAACACCTGGAAATCTTTAACTGTGAATACTTCTCCCAAGCTGCCCTGAATGACCAACTCAGTGAAGATCAAAAAAGTGGTATCCTTCATGTCTTCTTTGAGAATCATAATGCTTTCTGAACTAAGGGACAACCTCTTGGTAACATCAAAGGACATGATATGATCCTTACCTTAACTATCAAACCCCCTTACCCTCCTAATCTGAGAAGAACTGCTTATCCTTCCAGTCCAAAATCAAGAGCAGCCTTGGAAACTCACATCCAGGATCTAATTGACTTACAAGTCCTCAGGAAAGTAGGACACAATGAAAAGGTAGATATCACTACTCCTGTGATCATAGCTTGGAAAAATTATAAGTCAAGAATGGTAGGAGATTTTAGGATGCTGAAAAATTAAACTCAAGCAGACTATTACCCTATTCCTAGGACTGACCATGCCCTTCATAATCTCTCACAAGCTAAGTTTATTACTACCATGGACATGCTGAAAGTATTCCACCAGATCCCCATCAGCCCAGATAGTACAAAGTTCATGAGGATTATATGTCACCTAGGTTTCTATGAGGACTTGAGGATGCCCTTCGGAATCAAGAATGCTCCTTCCCACTTTCAGAGGATGATGGACACTGTACTAGGCCAGTTCAGAAGGCAAGGATGGATGATGGTATATATTGATGATGTTATCATCTACACTGATGATTGGACCTCCCATATGGATAAAGTAAGACTTGTCCTAAAAACCATCTCTGCTGCAAGATTAAAAGTATCCATGAAAAAGTGCAACTTTGGATATGGTGAACTCAAAGCATTAGGTCACATAGTATCTGGTCTAACTCTTATAGCTGACCAAATCAAAATAGCAGCTGTTATGAACAGGCCAATGCCTCAGAACAAAACTGAACTACTGTCCTTTGTCAGTTTCTGTAGCTCTATAGGAAGTATCTACCCAAGTTTACATAACTAACTAAGTGTTTGTATGAGATTTGAAACAACAATACCCTGTTTGAAATGACTCATGAAAGGGTTTAAAACTATGAGGAACTCAAGGTGGCTATGACTACTGCCCCTGTACTAATACAAACTTATTACAGTAAACCCTTTATACTATATATTGATGCCAGAATGGAAGGGCTAGGCGCTGAACTTCATCAAGAAGTCATAGAAAACAATAGACCAGTAGAAAAACCAATACTCTTTATGTCTACAAAAGTGAAGGACACAGAGAAAATATATGGTGCCAGTCAAATGGAATGCCTAGCTCTAGTATGGGCCTTAGAAAAGCTCCATTACTATCTGGAAGGTACTAAATTTGTGGTTATTACCAATTGCAATGCTGTTAGAACCCTGATGAACATGAAGACTCCTAGCAGGAACATGTTAAGATGGCAAATAGCTATCCAACAGTACAGAGGACAAATGACAATAGTACATCAAACTGGGAACAAACACAAGTATTCTGACAGTCTGATTAGGAATTCTCTACCCAATGACCCAATTAACCCTGCTTATGACCCAGAGGATAATGATATTTTCACTATCCTTAACATTATCATGTTGAATGTTGGAGCTCCTATAATGGGAATCCAAATTTTTGAATTGGATGAATCCTTGTTCAACTCAATCAAAGAATCTTACAATTCTGGCATGAAAACTCTGATCACCATAATGGAAAGTACTTCTCCACCATCTGAATTGATCAATAGCCTACCTGAACCCCTCTTGAAACCATACAAAGCCGGAAGGTTCACTATATGGGATGGTCTAGTATACTACAGGCATCAACATTCAAGTGTTATAGTATTAACTAAGGATGACCATATCAAACATGTCCTGGCTGAATGCCATGATAACTCCTCATCTGGTCATGTATGTGCTGATAGAACCTTAGATAAGGTTAAAAAAACTGCTTGGAGGATAAATTGGAGAGACTCCACTATCTAGTATGTTACTAGTTGTGAAACTTGTCAGAAGTCCAACAGGACCACTGGAAAAAGGTTTGGTCTACTACAAAAGATTGCTGAAACCAAGAAGAGATGGGAAATCATCAATATGGACTTTGTGACAGGACTACCACCTGGAGGAGCTTATTCTTACAATTCAGTCCTGGTGATTGTAGATAGGTTTTCCAAGATTGCTAAATTTCTACCTAACCATAAGGATGATACTGCTATGGAAGTAGCACTTCTGTTTGGGAACAGACTTATTGCTGATGTAGGAGTACCCAAGATAATCATCAGTGACAGATACCCCAAGTTCATGCTGAGTTCAGGAGAAACCTCCATGATATGTTAGGAACCACTCTAGCATTCTGTGCAGCTTATCACCCCAGACAGATGGATTAGCTGAAAGGATGATCCAAACCCTGGAAGACATTCTCAGGAGATTCTGTTCCTTTGGTCTAGAATATAAGAAGACTGATGGGTACTGCCATGACTGGGTCAGCCTCTTGCCTGCTCTAGAAATGGCTTAAAACAGCAGAAAACATTCTACCACTAAGGAAGCCCCCTATGTACTGTAGAGAGGGTGGATTCCTTAATTACCCAAGGATCACCTGAATCAGCAGCTAATCAATATCCACCCCATGTCACTTGACTTCAAGACTAAGCCAACAAACACGCTGAAAAATGCCTTCAAGAAGCTGTTGAGTACAACCAACAAGGATGGGACAAAACCCATAAAGAACCTGACTTCAAGGTTGGTGATCAAGTCTTATTTTCTACCACCAATTTTACTAACTTAGCTTGAAACATCAAACTCAGACCTTCATCTGTTGGACCATTCACAATTAAGAAAATCCATGGAAAAAATGCTGTGGAAATAATTCTCAGTGATGAACTTTCCAGAAAGCACCCAGTCTTCCCAGTAAGCCTTTTCAAACACTACCATCCTCAAGAGGGAGAACACACTCTGTCACCAGCAATTTCTATTGCAGATGAAACTGAGAAAGACAAAGGAAAAATAAGAAAAATCCTTAAAGACAAGAAAGAAAGGATAAATGGGAAAGATGTCAGACTCTATCTAGTCAGATACAAAGGAGAATCTGCTGACAAAGATGAATGGTTACCTGGAAACAACATTCCAGATGGACCTATCTACTTAAGAAATTACAGAGCCAATAAAAGACATTGAGCCCTGAATTTGATTCAGATATAGACATATCTTGGAGTGAGGGAATGTTAGCTTGGTACTTTGACAGAGAAACCTGTCAAAGCAGAAATAAAATAATAAAATTAGAAGGAGTTAGAAATCCATGAATATTATTACAGAAATGGATTCCCCACCCAAAATTAAGTAGGGCCACTCACTGACCCTACCCTTGAATTCTAACTGCTTAAATTTTTAAATAATTATTAAAAAAATGACCACAGACCACAACACCACCATGGAACCTTTTTGCCAGTTTAACAATTCACACATTATGCCATGTATAGGTTTCACACCTAAAATTCAGTCAGAATTGAGGTGTTGTGTATATTTTAGCAGTTACAGGCAAATTTGTGTTGTGTCAAAATTCCCGCGCGCAGCCCCGCATTCATACAGTAAGGGTACACATGCCTGACACTCAATATGTAGGCGCATGTCAAAAGGCCCGCTGTCAGGGATTTAACCTCTATTGCTATACCTAGCTGTGGTTAAACCTGCAAAATAATAAAGACAAACCAATATTTAAATTATTTTTTGACTTATATATTCCAAACAGCAACTTTAAAAGCTTACAGACTCGAATAATACCAAGGTATTATGAGTAAATAGCCAGACCTTAAAAATTTATAAAAGGTAAGGGGCCTTAGTCTTAAAGGAGTAAGACCAAAAGGAGCTTTGCTTATAAATAAGCTCATACCCTTTAAAGAGTAACACACAGGGGTTACTTATCCAAGTGAGACCTTCCACTTCGAAATTGGTGTTGCCAAATAGGTTATTGATTGAATTTAAAACCAAAGTTTATAGCCCCAGTCAATCTTCTTCTTGAGATTAAGGTTAATGGGCTTGTTAACCCTTGCTTGTATTCTTGTTCAAATAATAATATATAATGGATGATGAAAGGGCTATAGGGTAAAGACCCTGCTCTTTTAAGGTAACACGAGCCCTCAGGGGACTCTAGTAATCACCAGGGGAGTTTCAGGCTCTCCTTGGTTTCGTCCTCAAAGGCCCAAGACATCATTACATCATTCCCAATGGGTAATGAAGAACTAGTACTCATTGGGAAGGATTTTCAAGGTAAAGTTTTCATTTTACCTACTAAAAGGTTACTTACTGGGTTGGGTCTTAGGACTTATACACCACTCAGATGGACGGTATAGAAGCCTTAGAATCCATAATAATGATTATTTATATTTATTTAATGTAGCTTAATACCTTGGCAAATAATTTAATTTTAATTATAAGTATCTTGGCTCATACTATACACATAGAGTATGTATACTCTTTGCAATTTTTATTAAAAGGTTTACAGTCTACAGATGAACTCTGAGCCCTCTGAGTGGACGCACTCAAGGCTCAGTGAAGTATATTAAAGCATTATTACATCCAAAATGGGATAGTATTAAATAAGTAATTAATTTATAATTATACTATACCTATAAGGGGTATATACTCTTGGCAGTGCTACTAGAAGGTTCATAGCTTACAATTAAGTTCTAAAGCCTCTGAGTGAACGCTCTCAAGGCTCAGTAAGGTGTATTAAGTTTACAGAGGGAGTATTACTTATAATTACATCCCAAAGAGGGATAAGGTAAAAATTATGCGATTTAATTGTACAGAGTGGAGAGTATGGATTAATATGATTACCATGGCTCCCAACTGGACCCTGAGCCTCCTGAGTGGACGCACTCAAGGCTCAGATTAGTATATTAAGGTATTAATGTATCCCAAAAGGGATAATATTAAATATGTAATTAATTTATACAGTATAGAGAGTATGGGTTAATATAATTACTGTAACTCCTTCCCAAAGAGAGGAAAAACTTTGGGAACTTCTATATCAATAATTGGGACGCATCTGAGTCCTCATTGAGAAAAATATGAATGGTAACCAAGACCAAGCTGAGATTTATTTCAGAAGAGATGAAGAGTTACAAAATGATAGTGAGTGTTTAGAAACAAATGAAAAAGGAGTTAAGAGAAAGAATAACCAACGGAGTTATGACTGGAAGGAACCAGATGTCAAGTTCAAAGAAGTAGGAGAATGGTTCTAAGATAGAGTTGACAATCTGAAGAGAAGGCATCAGTGCGATGTTGGCTGAGACAGAATGATGTGGAGACGATGTACGATAAGCCAGAGGAGTAGTATCCGTCAAAGCCAACGTTGGTTAATCAATTGATTGCATTCGGGCGCCTTGAACGATCTGTGTGATTGAGTAGGTAAGTAATCAGGTGAGGAGTTGAAAGCTTGCTGGTCTTACTTTGATCGAGCTGGCTGCCACAAGAAACTGATATATTGATATTGATGGAATAGATGAAGATGGTCGTTGAGATGGTAGATGATTGATTGAAGTTGGATTTGATGAGGTTTTCGTGGTCGCGCTTCATTGAGGGTTATTGGATTGAGATTGAAGCATTCACAGCGGGAATTGAGAGATACCGCCGCGCGCCACAGTTCACAGTTTAGTAAGAGAAAAGGAAAAGGAAAAAAAATAGAGAAAACAACAAACACGCACCATTCTAAGGTGGCCAATGTAACAGACAACAGACATCAAAGGTGAACTAGTTGGAGGGATCTACAATGATCAAAGTATTGAGCAAGAATTCAGAACAGAAATTAACACTCATAACTTAATTTAAAGTTATATTGGGTCCCCTTCTTGATAATATAAATTATCAAGGTTTTAATTCCATAATCCATACTCATAAAAACATACTTATAAAACATTATAAAACATTATAAGATTTAATATATAATTATAAAACTACTCAACATTTTCATTATTAAAGTTCCTGGCATCAGGAAGCTGAAAGACAATGTTTGATGAAGATGATGATGATGATGATGATGATGATGATGATGATGATGATGATGATGATGATGATGATGGTGATGATGGATCATGATTGTTGATGATGGTGTTGGATGATGATTATGGTTGAGGTAGGTGATGATGGATGATGATAGGTGAAGATGAATGAATAATGTTGATGATGGATGATGATGATTATGGATGGTGATGATCATGGATGTTGATGATAATGGATGATGATGGATGATGATGATGATTGGTGTTGTTGTTGTTGTTGATGGTGAAGGTATGTGGTAATGTTTTTTAATATCTTTTATAAGGTTTTAATTTTTTTATAAGGGTTTAATACCTTTTATAAGGGTCTAATATTTGATATAAGGGGTTAATATTTTTAAAAGGGCTTAATACCCTTTATAAGGGTGGCCACCCCAGTCTGGGGTTCCTGGGGGGATGTGGGGGAAATGGCTGGAGAGAGGCCCTCTATTTATAGAAATCGGGGGGGATCCCACCTGGTGGCTGACTTCTGGTTTATGGGTGGTTTGTCTGGTTTTGCAGGCAATACCCTGCATATATTGCTCCTTTATGATGTCCTGTAAGATGCTGTACAGCCTCTGCATGCAGTGTCTTGCATGTATTGCTGTGTATACAGGTGTGGTGATTTGTTTGGTGCTGTATAAATTGCTTCTTTAGTGCTGTATAAATTGCTTCTTTAGTGCCTGAGCCTGCTTGCATATATTTCTGCATAACCAGATGAGGTGATTTGTTTGGTGCTTTATTAATTGCTTCAGTACTGCATGTGCCTGCTTGCATATATTGATGTGTACAGATGAGGTGAGTTTTTTTAGCTGCATGCAGTGTCTTGCATATATCAATTCTGTATAGGCTGGTGAGGAGTTTGGGTGGTGTATGGGTTTAATTTATGTGGTATCTACTTGAAGTCTTCCAGATTATGTCCATATATGTCTTTCACTGAGCTGTGCTACCTGATTGGGCTGTATCTTCCAATCCATGAGAGATAGAGGAGTACTTTGGCTGGGTTACTATAGTTTATTTTTGGTTTAGAATCCGTTTTTGAGATTAAATTGAGGATTGGAGCTTTCCTTATATTATAAAATTGGGTTTGATGTCTATAGGTTAGGTTTTGGTTTACCACACTGTAAGGCTGATGAGAAGGGTAGAAGATAGAAAGAATTTTTGTTTGAGTACTGTGGAGGTGACCACAAATTTATCCTCTGCAGAAAAAAACACAGTTTTAAAACCTGGCAAGAAAACCAATCCTGCTAAGCGCAAACAGGGAAAAGACCAGGTGATGGAAATTTGGTACTACATGACCATCAACCCTCCAATATTTGAATAAATACTTTGGCTGGGGATGCATCCAAAACCCCTACTAAAGACTTAAGTTTCATTTTTTTTGCAAAATAATCAGACCTACAGTGTACCCATTGAATCTGGAGCAACTCAATATGTTATTTCTAAATCTATGGTTTCAAAATTTTCCTTATCTTGTAAACCTCTGACCACTATTATTTTCTTATTCAACTTCAGCCCTTTCAACTCTGCTTTTCAGTTAATCACTCAAAAGGTTTATTTCAAATTTTCCTTACCTTCTTTTCACAACTTAGAATGGTATTTCTTGAATATTGATACTCCCCAAAAAGAAGATATTATTGTAGGTATTTGCATTCCTCCATTTCTGGAACTGAGAGGTAAATTGGCAATGGGGATTGATAAACCCAAGGCACCAACCAACTTTGGATCAATCCCCTTCTGTTAAACTCTTCTTGGCCACCACTCACCTTCAGCCAGTAAACCTGAAGGTCACTGCTCCTGCTCCCTTTTCAGAATCTATGCAATCACAAAAATTCCTTCTCATTTCAACAACCACTTCTGTGAATTAGATATTCTTTGGAAATTCTCTGAAATTTTCAGAGGATATAAAGGATGATCTATCTGTTGTGGTGACCAATTTGGTAAAACTCAAGAAAAGGGGAAAAATTGAAATTTTTCATAGTTTTTTATCTCATCAATAAAAAAAAAGAAAAGAAAAGAAGAAAATATCCTGTGTTGGAAAATCTTCCATTTTCTGTTTCTTCAAATTCTCCCTGTCCTAGCAGTTTAGGAAGGGTACCCCTGGGGTGTTGAAGTCCCCAGGTCATGTTTTCAATTCCTCCTGGTTGCTCTTGGGGCCCTATTTTTTTTATCTGAGGGCACAGAAAGTCATTCCCCCCCTCATCCAATCCCTCCTTCCACTCTCATCCTTGGTCTTAGCATCCAACCCAACCCTACCCATCAGGATTTTCCTACCCATCATCTTGATTGCACTTACTCATCAGTCCAACCATCCTAATTCATGTTGTCATCACCATTGCTTGCAGTCCTATCTACATTGTTACCTCAAACAAATTTTTTCAGTTTACAGTAGGACGCCAATCATGATTCTGCAAGTCACCAACCAGCAAAATCCTGTCCCTCCAGAAGATCCTCATCATCTCTACCATTCCAGCCCTGTTCAATCTTAAGCTACAAGTACAATAACCAACTCCCAAAACTCAATTTCCTGTTGTTAAATAAAATCAACCAATTTGATCAAAAAACCTCTCACCATGAAGCTCCTCCCCCATCCTCTCCTTTGGGTGAGGGACCTCCCCCTTGTATCATTTGTCATGGAAGTCTTTGACAGTTGTTGAGGCCGTTTTCAAACTTGCGGATGCCTTTAAGCAACTGGCTTCTTTGGTTCATCTCTGCCGCGGGGCTGTTTCCTCTTTTCGAAATTTCTTTTTTTTAGTTCTTAATTTTTTTAATGTGATTTTCATTCAATCAGGATTTTCTTTCATATCACTGTCATTAATCATCATCCTTAAAAAAAATAATTCTGCTCTAATTTGTAGTCATCCTCTTGTAAGTAGTCTACAAGGCCTCTTCCCCATAAAAGGAGGGTTGATCCCCTGCCTTTTTTCCCCATCATCTATCATTTTTGTATCAAGAAATGAATCTGGAGCTCTTACCCCCCTTTATCTGAGCCTTTATCATCATCTTATCCAGGGTATATCCATGATTTCTCTCTGATCCATGAGCTTCCATACTCAAATTCCTGATCCTCCCTCCTGTGGCCCTGTTCCTTATCACCAACCAATATCCTTTCTGGTTGAAGAAGGATCAATTTACTTGAATTCTTGAGTGTGTTAAGCCACTCCTTTGATGCCTTTCTCTGACCTCTTTGGTCTTGATAATTCATTTTATTGTCTTTCTGGAACCAGTCACGTTTGAATGAGAGTTTTATTTAATCTTGAAACCTGGAGTGTTGAACCTTCCTTTATTTCTTTGAAGTTGAAATCTGCCATCTATTCCTGAGTACCCTGAGAAGTGCTGGGTTTTTCTTGTTTGAATTTGTTACTGCTTTGCTTCTAGAGCTTCATAATGCAAATTTCTTTGTTTTTTACAGCTACCCACAGTTATCTGGTACACTTCAAGCGCTTGATTGCAGAGAGTTCGGCAGGTTCATTCAGAAACTGGATTTTGATTGGTATTGAGTTGATCTTTTCTAATCTTCTGCTGACAACCAGACTTATTAGCTTGTGGGAGTTGTTACTTACCACTGCATTGTTCTATTGAACTCTGAAATAATTTCAACTTATTTTGTTCATGTCTTTTCCCGCACCATATTCCTTCAGATAGTGTTGTTCCATTGCTTCCAACTAATATCAAACTTCATCCCTTCCATTGATTCCTTATTTTAAAGGTTCTTGATCTTTATTCAAGTTAAATCTAAATATTGTTGTAGCATTCAGAAGGGGAGCCTAAACAGAACCTTTTCCCCTCCACAGAAATGCCTGCTTCTCAGAACCGTTTTGAGTCTTATATTTGGTCCACTGGGCCGGGATTAAACCAGGAACCTTGGGATTTACAGTCCCAATATATTTGTAATCAATTTTAAAATCCAATCCTTTTTTTAATTTTTTCCCTGTTTATCTTTTTTTTGGATCTGATCCGTGGAGGCAAAAAATCTCAGAAGTAAGCCCTCCCAATGGTGCACCACTTGGGCAAGATTCCTTTTATTTTTTGTGAAACCCTACCTTGCCACACTTGTGAGCCACTTTTGTCAGCTTGCTACTATTTACAGAACAACCTGTCATAGCAACACAAAACTATGAAAATAAGAATATTTAAATTAAAAAAGAAGGGGTGAGAAATCCATAAATATTTATAAAGAAATGGATTCCTCACCCAAAATTAGGTAGGGTCACTCACTGACCCCACCCTTTAATTTCCAGTCCTTACATTTTGAAAAGAATTAGAAAGAAAAGTACTAAAATTACAACACCATTATGGCACCTTTGGGCCATTCTAATATTTCACATGTTTTGTCACGTATAGGGTTTACACCTAAAATTCACTCATAATTGAGGTGTTGTGTATATTTTAGGAGTTACACGCGGAAATGTGTTATGTCACGATTCCTGCGCGCAGCCCCGCATCATTACATACCCTTACGTACTCATAGTAGCAGTTTCCCCCGTACTAGAGACCTGCGTGCAGCCAATTCTGCCATGCACGCAGCGGATCCTACCCCTCGCGCGTCTGAACTGACTTATCCCCGCGTCTGGATCCGTTGTGACGAATCTGACAACCAGGTACCGCTCAAAAGAGCTACAACCTAATTAGGGTTGCCTGGCATATGTCACAAGTTGACATATGCATTATTAATAATCTAAAAAGATCAGAACTTAATTAAAATTAATGAAAATTAAGTTTAGAACATTTTTTAATAATAAATTAAAGATCAAGGATTACCACATAAATCATTGACTCCAATCTTTAAAGACCACAAAACACTACAAGAAGTTTTCATAGAAATTATTAAAAATCATCTCAAGAAGTTTTCATAAAAATTATTAATTATTATATATTATATATTTGATCAGCAGATGATGGAAAATCAGTAAGAGTCCACATCTGTTCACTTTAAAGCAATACTAATAGTACAAATGCAGTATGAGTGCAGAATGATCAAATTTACACCATAATAGATAAACAGATCCTGTGGCTAAAATAGTACAGAAATCCAGCAGATCTGAGTTCAGCTGATTAACAGCACCACGCGGACGTGCTAATATTTCGCTGACTGGATTTCCAGCCTCAGCCCATGAGAAGAACCCTCTCTACGTGCCCTGAGAAGCTCAAAATCACCCCAAAAAGATATTTATACAGACCTCTTTGGATTCATTACTCCATTATCAGTTTACCAGAAATTATTATTATCAATCAGAAACCGTGTCATTGTTAGTCAAGTGCTTATGAAGAGTCTAAGAAAGTGATTTATGACCAAGTCTGTAGTATTATAATTCATTTCTTAAAACCAATCAACCCTTGAATTTTAGTCAGGAAATCCACCCCATATGCCCTGAAAGCCCTTCCTATTATTGCAGGATGTTCTTGATAAAGCGCTCAGATTGAGTGGTTCCCTTCCTGTCTATGCCAGTGTGCTGTTATGCACGGCCATTAGTGGAATAAGCCCTTTCTAAGGCACCCATCTTCATTCCCAGGTTCTTAAACTGCCTAAGGAGGCCCCTTGAAGAGAGGTTGCTTTGTCTGTAAAGACCCCCAGTAGTACAATACTGTGGCCCCCCTTTTATGAAAATATCAAAAAAATTTCATTACCAAACCAATTAAACCTTGAAACTGCTCTTAAACATCATTTCTTTGAGCCTATAAGTGTTTTTTTTTGAAATTATTATTATTATTATTATTATTAGTCCAGTTTTTTTATCACTCTCTGTAGCTAAAAGACTGCAAGGTTCCTGGTATTAGAGAGCCAAAAACTGGGGGTCTGGCCAGGAAATATCCTTAAATAATTAATCTTTGATTATTTATTCCTTGGACCAATCTATTTTTTTTTTTTAAAAAAAAAAAAGTTAAAATACTTATAACATATATTTTTGATCATTTGTTTCTCTAGTGGATCTTAAGACCAACGGAGAATCAATCAGTTAATATTTTAACCTTATTAAAAAAAAGAAGAAAAACCCCTTAAATTTGTCCCTGTTATAATAACTCCTGAGCAACAACAAGAGAATTTGCTTCATTATAAACAGCAGGTTATAAAGGACAAAGAACTTGAGCTTCAAAGAATTATCAATTTCAATTCTTCATTAAGGCCACATAAGGAGTGGAAAATTTATCAAAGGAAGCTTTATATTGATAAAATAAATAATCCTGAAGATAAAGAAAAATCAAAAACTAATAAAAGTGATTGTTTTTTTAGTAAGATTGGCTAGATTTCTTTATGACTTAGAACCAGCAGACTGAGAGGAAACAAGCAACATGAGAAACAAGAAAATAGAGACGAGTGAGAATGACATAAAAGAGAAGAAAGAGAGAGGATCCTACGCCAGAAGCAAACAGGTTTAGTGGAGATGAATGGCGGAGTTTGAGGCAGATATCTTCAGGAGAGCTTGAGTTGAGAGTTGAGGCTAGTTGAAGCAGTCTGAATGTTAAATTTGAAACATAGCCAAGAATGCAAAAGAGTGGAGTCTTACCAGGCAGGGATAGCTAGTCAGAAGATGTTGAGAGCTTGATCAGAGTTCAGTTGAGTAGCAAGAGTTGAGACACAAGATACGGAAGAGATAGAAGAAAGTTGATAACGGAAAGTGGCTGTGATACTTGAGGCTGATTGGTAAGAAGGCGGTGAACAATTGAGAAAATGAGAAAAGAGACACGAAGAAGAAAAAGTAAAAACAATGGTAAATTTGAAAAGAAAAAAAAAAGAAAGAAAGAAAAGAAAAGAGAAGCCAAGCAGGAGTGAGAAGGGGACAAGGTTGAGAGAGATGGCTCCTGCAGTAGGCGCAGTAGGCAAGAAGGAAAGCGCGCGGGAGAATAGAGACCGCGCGGGGAGACCAGATGATGTGAAAGGTGTGAAATCTCAACACCCTTGTGACTGGGAAGAGGAGAAATTAAAGTGGATTTTGAGGGAAGTTTGGTAAAACCCTTGTCTTGCAGCAGTTTGATGCAGCTGATAGAGGAGGATTTAGTCAAGGAATCAGCTATCATCTCCTCAGTAGAGATTAAGGTGAGATTGAACATAGATAGATTGAAGTCTTCTTGTGACCCTTTAGTTTTGATATTGATGTGACGTGATTTGGAGTGTGAGCCAAATCTTTTTATTTTATCTTCTAAACCTTTATTATCTATGAAAATTTGTGGTTTTATTTCAGGATTGCAATATATTTCACTAACTAGGTGAGAAATCCACTTCAGTTCTAGATAGCAGTCAAGTAGGGCATTGAGATTAAATTCAGTGGAAGAATAAATGATTTTTCTTTGTCTAGATAAGTTCCAGACTATTGGGCTGCCATAGTGAAAGATGACATAGCCAGTCTGGGACTTTTGGAAGACAGGATCGTCACCCAACTTAGCGTCGCTGTAACCAGAAATCATCTCTTGAGAGGGATCAAACTTAATTGTTGATTTGAAATTTCTGGTGGTTTTGAGGTACTTCCAGACTTTTTGTACTTCTCTCCAGTGATTCATGCCAGGCTTGGTGTTGAACCTTGCAAGGCTAGAAATTTCAAAAGAAATATCTGGCCTAGTATATTGGGATAAGTGATTAAGGAGTCCAACGGCGGAACAATAGTTGATATTCAATTGACAAAATTTGTTATGATCTTCATTGGTTGCGGGTTTGAGATGCAGATTCTGGGTCAGTGGCAAGTAAGTATTTTTACAGTTCACAAGTCCCAGTTCCTCCAATCCGTGGTCCATGTGATTGGTTTGGCTTAATAAAATAGTATCTTCTTTAACCTCCATGAGAATACCAAGGATTGTATTGGGAGGATGACAGGAGGAGTTGAGGAACCAATTCAAAAAATTGTTAGCAAAGGAATTAGTTCTCCCAACATGAATAAGGTCATCCACATGGAAATTTAAGATCTCTTTTAATTCAGAGTTGAGGTAGAGACAGGGATTGCTAGTTGATTGGAGGAATCCTTGAGATTTAATCCAGCTTGTGAGCATTTTGTACCAGTTCTTTGGGGACTGACAAAGACCATAGAACAATTTTTTTAATTTTAGGTTTGGCGATTTTCTGTTTGACCCCTCTGGTGTTTTGATTATCACATTTTCATTCAACAGAGCATGGAGAGATGCCCCTCTTACATTGAACTGAGTGAAGGTCATCTTGTTCTTCAGACTGTAGATTAGTGCAAGTCTTAAAGAGCCAAGTTCGCCGGTAGGAGCCCAGGTTTCTTCAAAGTCAACACCATGGATCTGATCAAAGCCCTGAACGCATAATCTAGCTTTGTATTTCACAGGTTTTCCATGGCAAATCTCTTTAACCTTAATTACCCATGTTGTATTCAGAATTTTTTTTGGAGTATTGTAGTAATCTTCCCATACTTCCTGAGATTCTACAGAATTTAGTTTGTCCTTGGAAGCTTTCTTCCACTTTGGCCACTCAGGAAATTTATGTGCAGCTTTTTAAGACGGCGGTTTGTAGTAGTGATGGAACCCGTATCTTTGAGGCTTTCGAGTTTCTTGTCTGGCTCTTGAATAGAGATCTGATGTACTAGGTTCTGGGGCAGAAATGGAAAATTCAGGAGGAGGAGAAGGAGAAGAGGGAGGATTGAGATCTTTGATGTCTGAGTTTGAGTTAGAGGAATCCGGATTGGTCTCTCTAGGTAGATATTGTTTATCCTTTTTGGAGAAGTCCAAGTCTTTGGAGTTCATGTCAGGTTGCCAAAAGATATCAAGACCAAGAGATTTGAGGAAGGGGAAATCATTGAGTTGGGACTTGAGGAATTTGAAATTTTTAGTTTCAACAATAACGCCCACAGAGTTGAGGATGAGGTCTGAATGAAAGGTGGGATTGAACCCAATAAAAACACCTTCCAGTCCCTTTTCATCAATTTTCCTGCCCTTCCAAACACAATTTGCAAGATAGATTAGAGCAGAGCCTACGGGTTTCAAGTAATTAGCAGGGAGATTCTTACCAAACATGAGTTCCCAGGGAGATAGGTGTTTACCTTCTCTTGGAATTTGGTTGACCATGAAGCAACAGCTTCTTGTTATGATGTGGCAATAATTCTTAGGTAGTCTTGAGGAGGAGAACATAGCGCAGGCCAATTTGATTATGGTCCTATTCTCTCTTTCAGCTTGCCCATTGTGTTGCAAATGGTAGGGTTCAGATGTTCTTAACTTGATGTGTTTGGCCTTTGCAAATTCCTTGAGAGTTGAATTAGTGAATTCCCTGCCTTTGTCCAAGAATATCTCCAAAGGGTAGTACTCTAATTCTTTATACTCTTTTTCGAGAATCTCAATAAGAGTTTTGGGGGGTTCATCCTTAGAGTTGAGAGGAAAAGCTGCAAGATAGCCAGAGAAATTGTCCACAAGCGTAAGAATATAATGGTGGCCAGCTTTGGATTGGGGAGTGATAGGACCAATCAAATCTAGGTAGATTTGATCCAGGGATTTAGTATCAGGAGAGGAGACATTAGAGAATGGGGATCTGTTAATTTTACTTCAAACACAACTTTTGCACTGGAATTGATCAATCTCCTCATTTGTGAATAGATTTTTTAGGAGAGGTTTTAGCGTTGAGATTGATGCATGTCCATACATTTTGTGTAGGTCCATTAGGGATTGAGGTTCTTGCATTTATGAGTTAGATGATTGATTCAATAGATTCACTACTTGATCCTGACCTGCAGTTTGTGGTTTCTTGATGCAAACAGACTGACGCGAATTAGGACTTTGAGAACAATTTGATCTCCTTGGGTAACCATAAAAATATCTTGTCTTTGAGTGAGCGTACATCCTTTCTGAGCCAGGAGCCCAGGGCTGATCAGATTCACAACGATATAAGGAACATACACTCAGCCCTCAAGTGTAACCACCAAGTCTTTCCACTCTAATCAAACGCTTCCTGTCCCTCAAACTTTAAGTTTAGCCTCTAATTTCCCAGTTTTGATCTTGTCTAGGTGTTCTTCTAGATTGATAGATGAAAATAATTTTAAATTGTTAAAGATATGCACATTAGCCCCAGAGTCCAATATGAGATTGGGGGTATTATCTGAATAGATCCAGAGAGTAAGTAGTGCATGGTAGTTGATCAATGGATTCTTTTTTGTTTTATTCTTCCATTTGTTCTTTTGTTTGATCCACCATTCCGGCGTAACTTGAGGATTTAAATGAAAACATGAAGATTTGGGATGAGTTGCATTGGGATCATGATAGCCTTCTTTGCATCTAATCTTGTATTTCATTTCATCTTTATTAGATCTAGACTTCTTTGACACGAGAGAGAGATCAGTGGTAGTTTTATTTGTCTTTTTTTGATCCATTCTTTTATTTTTGTATTGGATAAGGTGATTAAAGAACACATTGACCGTTGGGGATTTTTCCAAGTGTATTATTTTCTGCTTAAGATTCTCAAGGACTGGTGGAAATTTGAAGAGTAAGAGGTAAGCAGGAATTTTCTTAGGTAGCTCAATGCCTACATCCGCCATTTGAGTAATAGATTTCTGCATCTCTGTAACAAAATCTTTGACAGCATGTTTGTTAAAGACTGAGTGGAGGAATTGATTGAACACCCAAGCTCTATTTGCGGCTTCAGATGATGCAAATCTTTGAGTAATTTTGGCCCAAAGTAACTTTGACGATGTTATATTGGTGGAGTTAACAACGTTTGCATAAGTTGTGCTATCTACTTTGGAGAGGATGATTTCTCTAATTTCCATATCTTGTTTGACAGCCATTTGGCCAGCGTTCCGGATAATGACTTCTTTAATATCTTTGAGATTGAATAATATTAACATCTCTTCCCGCCATATTGAGTAGTTTTCTTCATTTAAGGGAGGTATAGCATTGACCAAGGCTTTGAGTGCCACTTGATGGAAGTAATTGGCGCTTCCAGCTGGTTCATTCCTGGCTCATTGGTTAGATCTTAGGACTTTGGCTTTTCACCATAGTAAGATTGTCTAGATTTCTTTATGACGTAGAACCAGCAGACTGAGAGGAAACAAGCAACATGAGAAACAAGAAAATAGATACAAGTGAGAATGACATAAAAGAGAATAAAGAGAGAGGATCCTACGCCAGAAGCCAAAAGGTTGAGTGGAGATGAATGGCGGAGTTTGACGCAGATTTTTTCAGGAGAGCTTGAGTTGAGAGTTGAGGCTAGTTGAAGCAGTCTGAAGGTTAGATTTGAAACATAGCCAAGAATCCAAAGGGGTGGAGTCTTACCAGGCAGGGATAGCTAGTCAGAAGATGTTGAGAGCTTGATCAGAGTTCAGATGAGTAGAAAGAGTTGAGACACAAGATACGGAAGAGACAGGAGAAATTTGATAACGGAAAGTGGCTGTGATACTTGAGGCTGATTGGTAAGAAGGCAGTGAAAAATTAAGAAAATGAGAAAAGAGAACAAAGAAGAGAAGGGAAAAACAATGGTAAATTGGAAAAGAAAAGAAAAAAAAAAGAAAAAAGAAAAAAGAAAAAAGAAAAAAGAAAAAAGAAAAAAGAAAAAAGAAAAAAGAAAAAAGAAAAAAGAAAAAAGAAAAGAAAAGAGAAGCTGAGCAGGAGTGAGAAGGGGATGAGGTTGAGAGAGATGGCTCCTGCAGTAAGCGCAGTAGGCAAGAAGGAAAGCATGCGGGAGAATAGAGACTGCATGGGGATACCAGATGATGTGAAAGGTGTGAAATCTCAACATTTTTAAAAATATCATCTTGCCACGTAAAAACACAAAAAGATATTAAACTTATATTTGTTTTGTCTTTATCCATCTCAGTGGACTTGGTTTTTGGTGATCTCATTCACCACGACCTCCTACAGGACGTCCCAGACAGTGTACCGTTGAACTTACCCTTGAATTTATCCCAGGATCTGATTGGAACTCACTCAGACCCCATTGGAATACCCCCCAAGGACAGTTGTGATCCCAACCAAGTGTTGGTACCCTTGAATTTAACTTCGAGTGAGTTAAAATATATATAAAAAAATTATTGAAAATATAAATACAGAAAAAATATTATTTTTTATATTTTTAAGTCTTTTCTCAAAATTTTTGACAAAAGACTTACTCATTTATTTTGGTGCTATGTACCAAAACAGGCGCAACACCCGTGCAAAAGGTAGAGCCCCATTGTATGGATCTCTGCCTGGAGGAACCCATACGCACAAGGACTCCAGTTGCAAGAGCAATGAGGGGGCTCAAACCCATGGCCATAGCGTTGCGCAGGACGACAACAGGAACAACTGCGGCCACCAACTTGAACAACAGAGCGTTGGAGAACCAACCATTGCCCAACAAGTTATTCAAAGAGGATACAGGTCCTCCTATGCCACCCCAGCTGGACTCAACCAAGGAGGAAAGATTCAAGGTATTAGTGAAAGAGCACATGAGCCATTGGGAACAATTCAAGTTGGCTCAGACCCAGGAGGATCAGCCAGGTATGAGAAAAGCTATTTCTCTGGCAAAGAAATCTCAGATTTATCTGCAAAGGTTGATCCAAAAGAAAGAAGTAGAAGGCTACGTGCAGAACTGGAATCCTTGGGATCAGTTACCTTCCTTAAAGGGAAAGGACCCCAAAAAGAAGAGGTCCTCAGTCCATAAGAAGATAAAGAACCCAAAGGATTGGGGCAGCATAAAATCCCTAGCCCAGAAGTGGAAAAAGGTGTACCACAATTAGATGTAGAAGCTCTTAATAGCTTTTCTGTAAATGTGTCTCATAATTTTACAGTTATCAGCCAATGTTTTGACAAAGTTTATCAACGATTGGACAGGTTGAGTCCAAGTATTTTTTTCAGATGGATTGATACCCAGTCTCAGACTATGAGAATTGATGAGTTAGAAATACAACAAATGAAGGATAGTATAAAATCTAGTAATTTGGACCTGATGAAAAATATTGATGAGAACCAATCAATTCTTCGGGAAGATATTCTTGAACCATGAACCAGCTTAAGGAAGAAGTTAAGAAAACTAGGCCTACTCCTTCAGCTCACCTGACTAAAAAAATTGATTTACTAAACAACAAACTTGATTTGGAGTTAGATATGATTAAGAATGATCTTAGAGATCTTCAAGTCAATTCTCCTAACTCCCCAGTCATTTAACTGGAAGAAACTAGAACGGCTAGGTTCACCAGAACTCCTAGTGTTCCTGTCAGAACTTGGACAAATAGTTATGAATTTTTTAGTCCCAGTCCTACTCCTGAAATAGAACAGGCTTTGAAGTTACTTCCACCCATTACTGAATGTCCTAAATTCCCCCAGAAAAGGAGAATACAACCATGTCAGTTTCATTAAATTTATTAATTATACCCTTGCTTCTCATGAGCTTCCTGATACAATAGTTGTGGTAATATTGCCCAGATTATTTGAGGGAGTTGCTCTTGATTGGTTTATCAATAAAATGGAAGAAGTTGGATCTTTATCCTGGAGTTCTTGGAAAAACTAATCAAAGTACCATTTGGTACTAGGATTTGGAAAACAAAGATGATGAAACTTTTGAAACCTCCCAGTTTGATCCATCCAAGGACAAACCTCATAAGTGGTTCTTAGAACAGAAAAGGAGGTTAGACTGTTTTTACATGGATGCTGATAAAGAAGAAGTCAATGAAAGACTTCTCAACTTATGTCCCGGACAAATCAACCACAGGGTAAGTTGCAGAATGCCTATGGACTCTGATATTTCTACCCTGATAGGCGTATTGGAAGAGACTATTGATATGAATGGTATAGATAAGAGATTCAACAGACTTCCCAGGGAACAAAATACTAGGAATAGCAAAGAGTATACTGCCAGAACTAAGGAATCCCCTTCCACTAATCCTACTACCTTGGAGGTCAAGAAGACTCCAGAGTCAAAGTAAAAAGTATGTTGGAACTTTAACCAAACAGGAAATGTAAAACCTGATTTTCCTCTAGCTAGGAAAAGGATTAATCCTATTGAAGGAGAATAGTATGATAATCCTGACCCCCACCTTGATGATACTGATGGATCACTTTTGGAGTATGATTTTATGATCACTAACCCCATCAATGTCATTGAAGGAAGTATTGAGTCCTCTCTAGACATAAATTCTGTTAATGAGGATTCTAACTTACCTCAAAAATGGAATCTCAAAATAAAGATTCACCACATTTCTGAGGCTATGGCCTTGACTCTAAAATCTTCTGCCGGTAAAAGTTACAATTCAGGCAAAACATGCTATGCTACTGGTTTAATTCAAGGTTCCCCTGTTAAGTCACTTCTGGAAAGTGGAGCCTTTTGCTCTTGCGTTGGTTCAACTTATTTGGAGAAACAAGACCCAAACTGGAAAATGAACTTATAACCCATAACTCAGGCTAAGTTCAGCAGTTGTAATTTTTCTCTTAATGCTGTTGGAGCATGGTCATCTGATATCATACTCCCTCACTCTAAAGGATCCCTTAAACTGAACATTGAATTAGTAGTGCTCCAGAATGGAGTATGTGATTAATTTATCCTTGGTAATTATTCTCTTTGCTTGTATGGTATAGATGTATTCCAAAGCAAGGGTAGATACTTCACCATAGGAGGAGACTGGAACAAGAATTTTCCAATATGCCATTTCAATGCTTAAACTATTGATCCAACTTGTTAAAAACTCTTAGAGAGTTTCAATCAGGAATACTTCTCTCAAGAAGCTTTGAATCCCCTGCTCAATGAAGAACAAAGACTTGAAATCCTACAAGTATGCTTTGAAAATCAGAATGCCTTCTGTACCAAGGATCACCCCATTGGTAAAATCAAAGGGCATGATATGATTTTGACTCTAACCATTAAGCCTCCTTACCCACTTAAACTCAGGAAACCTGCTTACCCTTCTAGTCAAAAATCTAGAGCTGCTCTGGGAACTCATATTCAAGAGTTGGTTGACCTACAATTCTTAAGGAAAGTCGGACACAATGACAAAGTAGGTTTCACCACTCCAGTAATTATAGCTTGGCATAACAATAAGTCAAGGATGGTTGGAGATTTCAGAATGCTGAACAACTACACCCAAGCTTATTATTATCCAATTCAAGGATTGACCATGCTCTGCATAACCTATCAAAAGCTAAGTACATAACTACCATGGACATTCTGAAAGGTTTTCACCAAATACCTATCAGCCCTGATAGCAGGAAATTCATGAGAATTATCTGTCATTTGGGAATTTATGAGTATCTAAGGATGACTTTTGGTAGAAAAAATGCTCCTTCTCATTTTCAAAGTATGATGGACACAGTTCTAGGATTGTTCATCAGACAAGTATTGATGATGGTTTACATTGATGATGTTATCATTAACTCCAATGAATGGGATACTCACCTGGATAAAGTAAGATTAGTCCTCAAAACTATCTCTGCTGTGGGATTAAAAAAAACAATGAAAAAGTGTAACTTTGGTTATGGAGAACTGAAAGCCTTTGGACACATTGTCAGCTCTCTGATACCAGGAAACTTGCAGTCCTTTAGCTACAGAGAGTGATAAAAAAACTGGAATAATAATAATTATTATTCCAAAAATAAACACTTATAGGCTCAAATAAATGATGTAATAAGAGCAGTTGCAAGGTTTAATTGGTTTGGTAATGAAAGGTTTTCAATAATTTCATAAAAGAGGGGCCACAGTATTGTACTACTGGGGGTCTTTACAGACAAAGAAACCTCTCTTCAAGGGGCCTCCTTAGGCAGTTTAAAAACCTTGGAATGAAGATGGGTGCCTTAGAAAGGGCTTATTCCACTAATTGCCGGGCACAACAGCACACTAGCCTAGAAAGGAAGGGAAAAACTTACTCTAAGCACTTTATCATGAAAATAATGCAATAATAAGAAGGGTTTCAGAGCAGATGGGGTGGATTACCTGACTAAACTTCAAGGGTTGATTCGTTTTAAGAAATCAATAATAATAGTACAGACTTAGTCATAAATCACTTTCTTAGACTCTTCATAAGCACTTGACTGACAATGAAATGGTTTCTGATTGATAATAATAATTCCTGGTAAACTGATAATGGAATAATGGATCCAAAGAGGTCTGTATAAATACCTTTTTGGGGTAATTTTGAGCTTATCAGGGCGCGTAGAGAGGGTTCTGCTTGTGGGTTGAGGCTGGCAAGCCAGTCAGGGCACAATCGGCACTTCCAATTGGTGCTTTCAATCAGATGACCTTAGATCTGTTGGATTTCTGCACTATTTTAGCCACAGGATCTGTGAATCTGGTATGGCGTAAATTTGATCATTCTGTACTCATCCTTCATTTTTACTATTGGTATTACTTTGAAGCGGGCAGATGTGGATGTTTACTGATTGTTCATTATCCGTTGATCACGTAGGTAATTTTCAATAATTTTTATGACCACTCCTTGTAATGTTTTGTGGTCTTCAAATATCAGAGTCAGTGATTTACATGGTAATCCTTGATCTTTGATTTATTATTAAAAATTTTTCTAAACTTAATTTTTATTAATTTTATTTAAGTTTTGATCTTTTTAGACTATTACTAATGAATATGTCAATTTGTTACATATGCTAGGCAACTCTAACTAGGTTGTAGCTCTTCTGAGCGGTACCTGGTTGTCAGATTAGTCACAACGGATCCAGACGCGGTGATCAGTTAGTACAGATGTGCGCGAGGTAAGATCCGCTGCGTGCGTGGCAGAATTAGCTGCTCGCAGGTCTCTAGTACGCGGAAATCTGCTAAAATGAGTATGTAGGGATATGTAATGATGCGGGGCTGCGCGCGGGAATTGTAAAATGACACATTTCCGCATGTAACTCCTAAAATATACACAACACCTCAATTCTGAGTGAATTTTAGATTTAAAACCTATACATGACAACAAGTGTGAAATATTAGAATGGCCAAAAGGTGCCATACTGGTGTTGTAATTTTAGCACTTTTCTTTTTAATTATTTGAAAAATGTAAGTACTTGGAATTGAAGGGTGGGGTCAGTGAGTTACTCTACCTAATTTTGGGTGAGGAATCCATTTCTTTAATAATATTTATGGATTTCTCACTCCTTTTTTTGTTAATTGAGATATCCTTATTTTTCATAGTTTTGTGTTGCTATTGACAGGTTGCTCTGTACATAGTAGCAAGCTGACAAACATTGTCTCTGGACTAACCTTAGCTGTTGACAAAAACAAGATACCAGCAGTAATGAATAGGCCAATGCCTCAGAATAAAACTGAACTCCTAGATTTTATTAGCTTCTGCAGCTACTATAGGATTTAATAACCAAAGTTTGCTCTTCTAACCAAGTGTCTGTATGAAATGTGCAACAAAATCACCTTGTTTTGAAATGACTCATGAAAGAGTTAAGAATTATGAGGAACTCAAGATGGCCATGAATTCAGCTCCAGTACTGATTCAGCCAGACTATTCTAAACCCTTCAAACTCTATATAGATTCTAGTATAGACAGGCTAGGAGTTGCATTACACCAGGATGTCATAGAGGATGAAAAACCAGCGGAAAAACCTATACTCTTCATATCCAGACAAGTTAAGGAAACTGAGAAAAGGTATGGTGAAAGCCAAAAGGGATGCCTTGCTTTAGTATGGGCTCTGGAAAAACTTCATTACTACTTGGAAGGCACCAAGTTCACAGTGATTACTGACTGCAATGCCATCAGGACTTTGATGGACAGGAAAACCCCTAGTCGGCACATGTTAAGATGGCAGATAGCCATAAAACAGTACAGAGGTCAGATGAACATAGTTCACTCAGCTGGTACTAAACACCAGAATTCTGATAGTTTGAACAGGAATGCTTTACCCAATGACCCAAGTAACCCTGCTTATGACGCAGGGGATAATGATATCTTCCCTATCTTTAACTTTAACATGTTGAACGTTGAAGCTCCTATAATGTGAATCCACATTTGTGAATTGGATGAATCCTTGTTCAACTCAATCAAAGAATCTTACAATTCTGGCATGAAAACTCTGATCACCATTATGGAAAGTACTTCTCAACCATCTGAATTGATTAATAGCCTACCTGAACCCCTCTTGAAACCATACAAAGCTGGAAGGCTCACCATATGGGATGGTCTAGTATACTACAGGCATCAACACTCAAGTGTTATAGTCTTCACTAAGGATGACCATATCAAACATGTCCTGGCTGAATACCATGATAACCGCTCATCTTGTCATTTATCTGCTGATAGAACCTTAGATAAGGTGAAAAAAACTGCTTGGTGGATCAATTGAAGAGACTCCACTATCCCGTATGTTACTAGTTGTGAAACTTGTCAGAAGTACAACAGGACCACTTGGAAAAGGTTTGGTCTACTGCAAAAGATTGCTGAACCCAAGAAAAGATGGAAGATCATCAACATGGAATTTGTAACTGGACTACCACCAGGAGGAGCCTATTCCTACAACTCAGTCCTAGTCATTGTGGATAGGTTCTCCAAGAAAGCAAAGTTTCTACCTAATCACAAGGAAGACACTGCTATGGAAATTGCCCTATTATTTTGGAACAGACTCATTGCTGATTTTGGATTTCCCAAGATCATTATCAGTGACAGAGATCATAAATTCACCTCTGAGTTCTGGAGAAACCTTCATGAAATGCTGGGAACCACCTTAGCTTTCTCTACAGCTTATCACCCTCAGATGGATGTCTTAGCTGAAAGAATGATTCAGGCCCTGGAAGAAATTCTCAGGAGATTCTGTGGCTTTGGTCTAGAATACAAGAATTCTGATGGTTATTGCAATGATTGGGTTAGCCTTTTACCCTCACTAGAGATGGCCTACAACAGTAGCAAGCTCTCTACCACTAAGGAAGCACCCTACATACTGGAATGAGGATGGATTCCTAAATTACCCAAGGATAACCTTAATCACCAGCTCACAAATATTCATCCTTCATCACTTGATTTCAAAAACATGATAGATGTAGCTAATAAACATGCTGTTAAGTGTGTCCAGGATGCTGTGGAGTATAACCAACAAAGGTGGGATAAAACTCATAAGGAGCCGGATTTCAAGATCGGTGATCAAGTCTTGATCTCTACCACCAACTTCACCAACTTAGCTGGAAATAGAAAGCTTAGACCAGCTTTTGTTGAACCTTTCACCATTGATAAACTTCATGGTAAGAATTCTGTGGAAGCAATCCTTAGTGATGAGCTTTCTAGGAAACACCCAGTCTTCCCAGTAAGTCTCATCAAACACTACCACCCAAGGAATGGAGAATATACTCCTTCACCTGAAATACTTGTTGCAGAATAACCTAAAAAAGACAGAGGAAAAATTAGCAAGATCCTTCAAGATAAAAAAGAAAGGATCAATGGTAAAGATATCAGACTCTACCTAGTTAGATACAATGAAGAATCAGCTGATAAGGATAAATGGTTACCTGAACACAATATCCCTGATGGACCCATACACCTAAGGACCTACAGAGCCAGCAGAAGGCATTGACCCAGAATTTTTTTTCAGATATAGACATATCTTGGAGTGGGGGAATGTTAGCTTGCTACTATATACAGAGCAACCTGTCATAGAAACACAAAACTATAAAAATAAGAATATCTCAATGAAAAAAGAAGGAGTGAGAAATCCATAAATATTATTAAAGAAATGGATTCCTAACCCAAAGTTAGGTAGGGTCACTCACTGACCCCACCCTTGAAATCCAAGTCTTACATTTTTAAGATAATTAAAGGTAAAAGTACTCAAAATTACGACACCAGTATTGCACCTTTTGGCCATTCTAACATTTCACACGTGTTTTCAAATATAGGGTTTACACCAAAAATTCACTCAGAATTGAGGTGTTGTGTATATTTTAGGAGTTACACGCGGAAATGTGTTATGTCACAATTCCTGTGCGCAGCCCCGCATCATTACCTACCCCTAGGTTCTCATATTAGCAGTTTCCCGTGTACTGGAGACCCGCGAGCAGTCAATTCTGCCACGCACGCAGCGGATCCTACCCCGTGCACATCTGAATTGACTGCTCCCCGCGCCTGGATCAGTCTTGACAAACCTGACAACCAGGTACTGCTCAAGGTAGCTACAACCTAGTTAGGGTTATCTTAAATATTTGATAACCTGACATATTAATTAGTGATAGTCTAAAAACTATAAAACTAAAATAAAATTAATAAGAAAATAAGTTTAGAACATTTTTTAATAATAAATTAAAGATCAAGGATTCCCATGTAAATCATTGACTCTGATCTTTAAAGACCAAAAAACACTACAAGGAGTTTTCATAAAAATTATTACAAATTACCTACGTGATCAGAAGATGATGGAAAATTAGTAAGCGTTCACATCTTTTCACTTTAAAGCAATACTAATAGTAAAAATGCAGGAAGAGTGCAGAATGATCAAATTTACACCATAATAGATTAACAGATCCTGTGGCTGAAATAGTACAGAAATCCAGCAGATCTGAGGTCAGCTGATTAACGGCACCAAGTGGAAATGCTAATTTTGCTCTGACTGGCTTGCCAGCCTCAGCCAATCAGCAGAACCCTCTCTACGCGCCCTGAGGAGCTCAAAATCACCCCAAAAAGGTATTTATACAGACCTCTTTGGATCCATTATTCCATTATCAGTTTACCAGGAATTATTATTATCAATCAGACACCATTTCATTGTTATTCAAGTGCTTATGAAGAGTCTAAGCAAGTGATTTATGACCAAGTCTGTAGTGTTATTTGAAAACGATATGAGTTGAAAACCAGAACCGCTGGAGTTTTTCATTTCATTCAATGTATTCAAGCACGAGTGAGAGCAAGAGTGAGCATGAAGAAGTGAAGAAAGGAAAGAACTGAATGAAAATGAAAAACAACCAACGTGGGCGTTGAAGGCTTGAAACCTAGGAAACTTATTGAATCAAGAGATGGGAAATTTGAGAAGACTAGGAGACTGAGGTAGTGACATGACAAGAGATTCACTTAGATTCAATGGGGAAGAAACAGAAATGGAACAGGCATACTGAAGTGTAAGAAGAGGACAGTGGTGATGACCAAGTTGATGTGATGGGATGAATCGGGATTTGAGTCAAAGTCTGTTCAGTGAAAAAGGTTAGTCGGAAATGACTTGAGATCAAACCAGCTCTTTGTACCGATGGTGTTAAGGGTCATCTGGCCAGCTTCGTATTGTTTGAGAGTTGGGGTATTTGGTTGTGTAGGGGTGACAGGCAATGGTGGACTATTGAATAGTAATGAGCGATGAATAAAAAAATAGAAAGGAAAAGATAGATGAAGGAGAACAATCGTCGTCAACAAGAAAGTCAAGCTTTGTACAAACTCTCGATATATGAAGACTCTAGATTGGAAGGCACGGTTCTTGCGATACTCTATTACTAGAGTATTTGCATTGAGCGCTCTTGAATCATTGAGCACTCTTGAATCTCTTACATTATTATTAATTTCTTAAAACCAATCAAACCTTGAAGTTTAGTCAGGCAATCCACCCTATCTGCTCTGAAAACCTTCCTATTATTGCAGGATTTTCGTGATAAGGTGCTCAGAGTGAGTGGTTCCCTTCCTGTCTAGGCCAGTGTGCTTTTATGCCCGGCCATTAGTGGAATAAGCCATTTCTAAGGCGCCCATCTTCATTCCAAGGTCCTTAAACTTCCTAAGGAGGCCCCTTGAATAGGGGTTGGTTTGTCTGTAAATAACCCCAGTAGTATAATACTGTGGCCCCTATTTTATATACATATTGAAAAGCTTTTACTACCAATTCAATTAAACCTTGCAACTTCTCTTATCAAATTACTTATTTGAGCCTCTAAGAATTTATTTTTGGAATAATAATTATTATTATTCCAGTATTTTTATCACTCTCTGTATCTAAAGGACTGCAAGGTTCCTGGTACCAGAGAGCTGACAACTTTGGAAATCTGCTCTTTGGATCCTCTAGTTACTCTGTTATTTGAAATGAACTCTGCTGGTACCTCCTCCTCTGTTTGTTCCAGGATGATCAAGATCAAACACCAGAACAAGAAATTGGGTTTCAAGGGGACAAATGTCAAAAGATTCCTGCATTCTTAGAAAATGGCTGCAGAAGTGGATGTAGCTAGCGAATAAAATATGGCTTATCAATTACAAATATTTATTTTCTCAAATTAATTCATGGAAGTAATTGAGTATTTTTATGGATTCAAGTCTCATAACTGGATGCTTCTAAGGAAACAATGCTGATTTATTGGGGAAAGAAAGATATAGCTTGATTTACACTACAGGACTTGGATGATCTTTTCTCTCAGTGAATCTCAAAGGATGGTACTTCTTCAGCCTTGGATTATCAATCTTTCAGGAAATTGTGGGATTCTATCCAATCTTATCTCCTTAGTAATGATCATGTTAACACCATGGAAAAAATTTGAGTCCTATTTTTCCAATATTTTTTTCTATGATTCCAGGGGAAAATAAGGGAATAATTGGTTAATTCTGGATCTATGATCATGACTAGGGATAATTGTTTCAAGATTCCTGCTTTTATTGTCCTTAGGAGTGCTTTGGATAAAGTCATGAAAGGTTAAAATGCCTTAAATTTCCAAAAGCCCTTCACCACTGAACCTGTTCCTCCTTCCCCATATTCTAAGTCTAACAAAATTATGAGGAAAATGGAGGACAGTTGTTTTCCCAAATTTAATCCTCAGGCTAACAAAGAGACTGAAACTATTGATGAAATAACAAAAATTATCCAGGATTTAAAAAATCAAATGGATCAAAAGATTTCTGCTCTTTCTTCTCCCAAACCTTCTAATTCCCTTCCTAGATCCACTCTGGTCTTCTACTTTTTTCTTCTACTATTTTCATAGGGAAGTTCATGGAAACTGAAAGTTCCCAGGACTCCAGAAGGATAAGGAGGAAAAGTGGGTGGAACAGAAGGGAAATAATTTTTTTTTCTTCCTGATGGTGCTCTGATCCCTTTCAATTCATCATGCCCTTTCCGTCATCTGGTGGCCTCTTTTTAGCATCTCCTCCTAAGAAAGTGTCTTTGGCCTCTTGGGATTTTTGATCTTCCTGTGGTTCTCTTCAACCATGGTATCCTTGGGCTATCTGCTCCCCTAGCTTCTCCAGAGCTTATCAATCTGATCCCATTGGGAAACAACATGAGGAACCCAAACTTCACAAAGATAATCTTATGCCTCCCCATATCCTTTGTAAACTGGTAAAACATCAATCCTCCCCCAAACCTCCTTCTTCTGTGTTGGAATACATGGGGGTAGACATGGAACCTCTAATAGAAAGGTTTCAAAATAACACTGATCCTTCTCCTCCACCAGTTTAAACACCCCAAGCTTCTGATCCTGTCATAATTCCTGCTTCAAATGAGAATCCTCCCTCCACCCAGCACAAAGTTTGGTTACAGAGGGGAACCTCCAAGGACCACCTCAATGCTGTGGAAAGGGTACCAAAAAAATATCTGATCTAAAAATTCCTGATCTATCTGTTTCTGAGCTCCTGTCAATTTTGCCCTCTGTTGCTGAAGGGATGAAGAACAGGGTCTCTCATTGACGTGTGGAAATTGGCTCTGAAAAATTGAAGGTTTCCTCTGGAACGTTTCTTGAGGACTCTGGAGGAACTGATCCTTCCTCAGATTACAACCTGTACTCTTGTCCGCTTGGTTTTCTTCCATGATGTCTTGGAACATCAGATAAAATGGTTTCCCTCCTGGTTGATTCTGGTTCTCAACTTAACCTGATTTTGAATTCTATGGCCTGCAAACTTAAGCTTAGTCCTACAGTTAGCTTCAACTCTTCTGTGTTTGGAATAGTTCATTGGTCTTGTGAGTTAGTTGTTATTGCTGAAGATGCTCCAGTTCAAATTGGTCAAAATATTATTGGAACCTGTCATTTTTGGATTAATCATTTGGAAGGAACCTTGATCTTGGGTCAACCATTTCTAATGGACTTTGATGCTACCTTGATGTTTTCTGATCATGTTGGGGAGAGAATCCTTCTGCACAATGCTGATGGAAGGAAGATTGAAGTTCCTCTGTGCTTTTTGGTTTCTGGTTTTAGGAAAGAGATTTCCCTGGTCATCCTCCTAGATCAGTTCTGGAGGGGAAGCAGAAGGAAACATCTAATTACTCTCATTTTTTAGTGTAATAGTTGATTCTACTTGTCAGCTTGCTACTATTGCAGAGAAAGCTGCATAAGTAAAAATAATAAAATAAAAATAATATTATTAAAATTGACCTGAGAAGGAGTAGGAAAACCATAAATATAATTGCAAACATGGATCCTCCACCCAAAATTAGGTAGGGTCACTCATTCACCCCTCCCTTGAAATCCAACTGCTTATATATTTAAATAGTCAAGAAATGAAAGACCAAAATTCCATGGCACCACTATGGTTCTTTTTTGGCCAATGAAATATTTCAGATTTATTTTCACATATAGGTTTCAAACCTAAAATTCATTCAGAATTGAGGTGTTGTGTATATCTCAGGAGTTACAGACGGAAACGTGCTCTGTCACATTTCCCGCACGCAGCCACGGAAGCCAATACACCCGCGCGCGGTTGAGCTACCGCACTGTCACCCTTTCAAACCTTGTACGCAGCCCCAGGCCTCTGAAAATTACGCAGCCGCACGACTACAAGTTGACAAAGTGACAGGCGGCCTGAGAAAACTAGGTACCGTGTCAACATGCTACAACCTACATGGGAACATTATTCATATTTAATAAATGTTCCTGTGAATAGTAGATAGTTTAAAAATACATAAATATTTTAAAAATACCTAAAAAACCTTTATACATATTTTTTATTAAATATAATTCAAAATACCAAAAAATGTCGAAAATAAGATAATGACTACTTCTAAAAATATATTAAAATACTTTAATGAACAATTATGAGAACTTCTAGGCATCAATATTTTGGTGACAGAGTAGGAAAACTAATAGGGGAAAAATATTACATAAATACCCATGACCTATTTTTTTAAATAATTATTTTTAGAGAATCAACTAAATTCAAAAAAAATGAGTAAAATCAATGAAATTACTTTGATCCAATTATTTAATACATATTGAAACCTCAACTGACATCAGACTATCCGTAGGAATGTTTATTGAAATGATTATTAACTTACTGGGAACATTTACTAAGGATAATTAATTAAATAATAAATAAAATGGACAGATTAGTGTTATTCACACGTTTAAACATCAATTATAAGGCAGAATAACTCCAATAACCTTTTGAATTAGATGCTACCTGTGCTACAGCAGGAGGAACACTTGACAGACTACCACTGGTTACCCTGCTATCCTCAGTGTCCATCCCTTTCAGCCCCTGTATCCCTCAGAAGGACAACATGGGGAATCAAAACGCTATAAATGAGAAGCTCTCTTGAGGATAATGATACCCAGAGACCCAGTTATATTTACATCCAGAAACCGTGCCAAGGTAATAAAATACTTGTAAGAGATAAGTAAGTGATTTATGGCTTGAGTGTGATTAATAATATCCATCCCAAACCATTTTTATCAATTTAAACTGCTGAACAACCTTATAACCCCAGTAAACAGGTTTAACCCATTGGTTCACATCCCAAACAGGTACCCAAAGAATTTAATAATATACCAGTGAGTCTTAACATCCTTTTTCTGTAATGGCAGCGTGGTCACAAAGCCCTGCCACTCCACCGTGTATTTTATATAAATATTATCTTTGGGAAATATATCCTTCAAGAATATGAATTAAAGGTTCCAAAGTAACTAGGTCAATGTGTTTTCAAACTGAATTCCCTGAAGAGAGGTTTTAAAGATCCCCAATATAATTGTGGCCCCTCTCTTAATTTATTTAATAATAAATTGATTAATATTGATTTATAACATCAAACCATATCCAAACCAATCCACCTTCCAATAAGGTTTATCCATGTATTTGATGGATTTTTGTTGCCTTCATTGAATAATATATTCATTATTTATTCTATCAACTCTGGTAGCTAAAGGATAGGAGGGTCTTGGCATCCAGGAGGCTGAAACTACTGATATTTTTAGTTCTTCATTCCAGAGGCTTATTTTTCTTTTTTCTCATCATTTTCTTCTGATCTGAAAAGTATTAAAAATCAAAGACATGTCAAAATAAAAAATCCAAAAGATATTTCCTCGCTCTCTGGATCTTGAGAATCCTCTTTTCCTTGTTCTCTCAATCCTGTTCAATCTTCTGTTAGTTCTGGTTCTAATCTCCAAAATGATTATAAACTAGATCTTGATCTTAATTCTCTTCATAATGGTTTTGGTATGGAGGAATATGGACTTCAGCAGAGGCACTTGCGGGTCAAAGTAAGTCCTCCTAATTATGCACCGCTAGGGAATTCTTCTACCATCATTTTCAAAACTCTATTTTTTGTCACAACTGTGAGAAAAATAAATCCCTTGGTTCCTCTTTTATGGAAAAAGCACCCCTTTCAGATGTGGAAAATGCTGGAACTTGGTCTCAGTTTTTGACATCAGGTCTTGCTGGTTGAAGCTTGGACAAAAAAGGAAATTCTCTATTTTTCCATGAATTAAAAAACAGTTGCAAAAAAGGTCCAACCCATTAATCAACCCATGCCCCTCAACCCTAATCCTCCTCTCATGAGTCCTCCCCTATCCCGTGATTGTTAATGTGGTTTATCTTTATCTCTTTCTGGTCCCTTTGTGCCTTGTGGTTGTTTCAGTGAAAATTTTTTTAATTTTTTCAACTTTGTTCCAGATTGATGGCTTCTTCCTGATGAGTTGAATTTGATAAAAACGTCTTATCTCTGAGGGAAAAATCTATTGCCTTCTGTGAAGAAGAGAGAGTTCTCTTGAAGGAATCCTATGGTCTCCCTTACATTACGCCTTTAGTTGAGCAAAATCCTTGGAAAAAGAAAAAGATTGCAATCCCTGCTCCTAAATTTGACAAATTTATCAAGTTGATCTGCAAACAAGTCCATAATTATCTATATGAACAGTCAACTTCCACTTATTCCAGCCCTGATTTCTGTGTACTTGAAAGTAACTTTGAAATTAGACTAGTTCACAATCTCCAACCTCTCAAAAAAATTGCCATTAAATACTCAGGTTTTCCTCCTGCTACTGAAGAATTTTTGCAATATTTTTCTGGGAGAGCCTGCTATGGTCTGGGGGAAATTATGGGTGACTATGAAAAACAATCTCTACATCCTATCTCTTGTCCTCTCACTACCTTTGATACTCCTCTTGGTCAATTCCAGCTTACTCAATTGCCCCAAGGTGGACCCAATTTGGTTGCAGTCTATGAGGCTCAGATGATATGCATTCTCCAGGATGAAATTCCTGACCATTCTGGGATCTTTATTGACAATGGCGGAATGAAAGGTCCAGTGTCCAATTGCAATAACAAGCCATTATCTTGGGATTCAGGGATTTGTTGATTAATTTGGGAATATGCTACTACTTTGGAAAGGAATCTGTTTCAAATTGAGGAATCAGGCCCAACTGTTTCTGGATCCAAATTTACTGCTTGTGTCCCTGCTCTAGAAATTGTTCGCCATGTGGTCTCCAAGAAAGGAAGAAGGATGGCACCATACAAAGTCAAAAAGATCATCTCTTGCCCCACTGCAATCAATAACACTGAAGTTAGAGGCTTTCCAGGTTTTCTAGCTTATGTTTGAATCTTCATTCCATCTTTATCCAAAATCTGTGCCCCTTTGCAACATCTAACCAGGAAAGAAGCTGAATGGATTCAGACCCAAGCTTGTGGAAATTGCTTTCAGTTTCTCAAAACCATTTTTGGGAAAGACATAGTGTTGAAGAAGATCTGTTGTAGACTGGGAGCTGGCAATATCAAGCTGGCTGTGGATTCTAGTTATCAATCTGTTGGGGCTGTTCTTATTCAGGAGGATTAAAATGGTTGGGAACCTCCTGATCTTTATGAACCCTTGTTATTTTTGGATGTAGAATCTGGAAACTCTCCACCAAAACTGTAACTCTGTGGCATGCCTCAAATGTTGAAGAAACTTCAAACAGTCCTCTGGGGTCAACGTTTCGAATTGAAAGTCAATATTTGATCCATAATTTAAACTATCAATGCTCCTAGCCTTACAAATGCTCCTATGACTTTTTGGGCAGCTTTTATTTTGATTTCCTTTTATTTGATATTGCTCAAAGGCCTGGAAAATCTTTCACCATGCTTGATTCTGGCTTTAAGCAGGGTTTCTCGTTTAAATCAGAGCGGTAGCAATCAACTCCCCAAAGACCCCCTGATCTTTCTTCCAATTAATCTTGATCCCTTAAAAGAAATTCCTCTAATTTCTTTGTTTACGGTTGTAGGCTTATGAAAAGAGGAAATCCTTGTGCTATCATTGTAGTTACTATCCCTTCTAAGCAAGATTCAATCCTTTAAATATCTATGAGGGTCTTGTTCATTGTGGGGAAAGAATACTTTTCAACACATATCCAAACAATTCTGGTGGAAATCACTGAAGAAATCCATCTCTCAATGGTGCCGGAGTTGTGAAGTTTGTCAGAAATGTGACCTTGGGCGACCAGCCAAAATTTTTTATCCTACTGGGGAGTCAAATGTCTTTTGAAGGATTGCTATGAATGAGGTTCATATTAATGCAGGTGGTGCCAAGTACCTCTTTGTGGCTAGAGATTATTTTTCTGGATGGATTTAAGCAAAATTCCTTGAGAATCTCAGCTCTGAATCAGTGACAGCTTTCCTTCATGAGAACTGGAAAACGTTTTATTGCTTGGCTTGATCTTATTATAATGCTGGTGGTTCTGAATTTGGTAGAAAAATTGCTGAGATGATCCAATCAGTTCCTGGACAACATTGGGTTACTACTCCTTATTATCCAGAAGGCCAAGGTATGGTGGAACAAGGCCATGCTCCTTTGAAGGCTGCTCTTGTCAAACTAGCTGGTGAAAGTTGGAAGAATTGTTGCAAATTTCTTCCTCTTGTTATCTTCTCTGATCAAATTTCAACTAAACAGACCACTGGCTACTCACCTTACAAAATCATTTTGGGCCTAAGGGCTTTCCTCCCTCTTGATATTGAAATGGAAGCTTTTCTTGTCAGCCTCCTGGATGCCAAGACCCTTGCTATCCTTTAGCTACCAGAGGTGATAGAGTAAATAATAAATATATTATTTAATAAATGCAGCAAAAATCCTTAGAATATTTGGATTAAGCTTATTGCAAGGTTAAGTGGTTTGGTTATTGTTTATTGTTTTAAATTAATATGAATAAATTGATTATGAAATATTTTTATAGAGGGGCCACAATTATATTGGGGATATTTAACACCTCTCTTCAGGTATTTCAGTATGAAAACACGTAGTCCTGGTTACTTTGGGCTCTTTAGTTTAAAGAATATTTTACCCAAAGATAATATGTATATAAAATACACAGTGGAGTGGCAGGGCCTTGTAGCAAAGCTACCACGACAGAGAAAAGATAATAAAACTTACTGGTATATTATTAAATCCTTAGGGTATCTGTTTGAGACGCGTACTGATGGGTTAAACCTGTATACTGGGGTTATAAGGTTGTTCAGCAGTTTTGATTGATAAAAAGAGGATGAGGACGGATATTAATGATCAGATATTGCCATAAATCACTTAAATATCTCTTATAAGTACTTGATTACCTTGGCACGGTGTCAAGATATGAATATAACTGGGTCTCTGCCCATCAATATCCTCAAAAGAGCTCTTTATTTATAGCTTTTGGAGTCCCAATATTGTCCTTCTGAGGGTTGTAAGTGCTCCAAGGGACGGACACTAAGGCTAGCAGGGTAACCAAGGGTAGCTTTTAATGTGTTCTTGGTGCTATAGCACGGTTAGCATCTAATTCCTCAGGGTATGGGAATTATTCCACCTTATAATAGACATTAGGACGTGTGAATAACACTAATCTGTCCTATTTATGTATTATTTAATTAATTATCCTTAGTAAATGTTCCCAGTAAATGAATACTTATATTAATAGACATTTCTAAGGAAATCTTGATGTCAGGTAAGTTCTCATTATGTATTATATAACTGGAGTAAAAGTCATAATATTGATTTTACTCCTTATTTTCGAGTTCTAGTTGATTTACTAAGATAATTACTTAAAAATATAAGTCATGTGAATTCATGTGATATTTTTACATCATTAGTTTTCTGAGTATGTCACAAAAATATTGATGCCTAGTATTTTACCTAAAAGTATATTTAAGTATTTTAATATCTTTTTAGAAGTTGTCATTAACCTATTTTTGACATTCTTGGTACTTTGAATTATATTAAGTAAAAAATACCTATCAGGATTATTTATGTATTTTTATATAATATTATTTATTTTTATACTTTCTACTATTCATAGTTCCCGTGTAGGTTGTAGCATGTTTACTTGTGTCAGCTTGCTACTATATACAGAGCAAAACTGTCAAATAGTAACACAAACTATGAAAAATAAGAAAACCTCAATCAAAAAAGTAAGGAGTGAGAAATCCATAAATATTATTACGGGAATGGATTCCTCACGCAAAATTAGGTAGGGTCACTCACTGACCCCACCCTTGAATTCCAAGTCCTTATATTTTTAAAATAATTAAAAAATAAAGTACTGGAAAGTACAACACCTGTATGGCACTTTTTGGCCATTCTACCATTTCACACACATTGTCATGTATAGGGTTAACACCTAAAATTCACTCAGAATTGAGGTGTTGTGTATATTTTAGGATTCACACACGGAAATGTGTTATGTCACAATTCCCGCGCGCAGTCCCGCATCATTACATAACCCTACGTACCAGCAGCAGCAGGTTCCCGCGTCCTATGAACCCGCGCGCAGCTGATTCTGCCACGCACGCAGCGGATCCTACCCTGCGTGCATCTGTACTAACTGATCCCCGCGCCTGAATCAGTTGTGACTAATCTGACAACCAGCTACAGCTCAGAAGAGCTACAACCTAGTTAGGGTTTCCTGGCATAGGTAAAAAACGGACATATGCATTACTAATGATCTAAAAAGATCAAAACTTAAAAAAAATTAAATAAAATTAAGTTTCAAAAATTTTTTAATAATAAATCAAAGATCAAAGACTACCACGTAAATCACTGATCTTGATCTTTGAAGACCACGAAACACTACAAGAAGTGTTCATTAAAATTATTAAAAATTATCTACATGATCAGCAGATGACGAAAAATCAGTAAGCATCCATATCTGCACGCTTCAAAGCAATATCAATAGTACAAATGAACGATGAGTACAGAATTATCAAATTTGCGCCATAACAGATTAACAGATCCTGTGGCTAAAATAGTAAAGAAATCCAGCAGATCTAAGGACAGCTGATTGACAGCACCAAACAGACTTGCTAATCGTGCCCTGACTGACTTGCCAGCCTCAGACCACGAGCAGAACCCTCTCTACGTGCCCTGAGAAGACCAAAATCACCCCAAAAAGGTATTTATACAGACCTCTTTGGATCCAAAAAAGTTAATCAGTTTACCAGGAATTTATTTATTATCAATCAGAGACCGTTTCATGGTAAAATTAAGTCCTTATATGAAGATAAGCCAGTGATTTATGACTTAGTCCGCCATAGTATTATTTACCTATATTAACCAATCAACCATTGAACTTTAGTCAAGCAATCTACCCCATCTGCTCTGAAACCCTTCCAATTATTCCAGGATTTTCGTGGTAAAGTGCTCAGATTGAGTGTTACCCTTCCTGTCTAGGCTGTTTGTGCTGTTAAGCCCGGCCACTAGTGGAATAAGTCCTTTCTAAGGCACCCATCTTTATTCCAAGGTTCTTAAACTGCCCAAGGAGTCCCCTTGAAGAGAGGTTACTAGTCTGTAAAGATCCCCGGTAGTATAATACTTTGGCCCCTCTTTTATATTATATTGAAAACCATCTACTGCCAAACCAATTAAAAATTGAAACTGCTCTTACTAAATCATTTATTTGAGCTTCTAAGCGTTTATTATTGGAATAATAATAATTATTATCATTCCAGCATTTTTATCACTCTCTGTAGCTAAAGGACTGCAAGTTTCCTGGTATCAGAGAGCTGACAACGCGTTACCTGAGCCTCTCAGGCCGCCTGTCACTCTGTCAACCCGTAATCCCGCGGCTGCGTACTTGTCAGAGGCCCGGGGCTGCGTACACAACCTTGATGGAGTGACAAGGCTGTATCTTAGCCGCGCGCGGGTGCATTGGCTGCCGCGGCTGCGTGCGGGAATTGTGACAAAAAACATTTCAGCCCATAACTCCTAAAATATACAAAAAACCTCAATTCTGACTGAATTTTAGGTGTGAAACCTATACTTGACAATGTGTGTGAAATATTTAATTGGCAAAAAAGCTCAATAATGGAGCCATAGTATTTTGGTTTTTCTTTCCTTAATTATTTAAAAATATAAGGAGTTGCATTTCAAGGGTGGGGTCAGTGAGTGACCCTACCTAATTTTGGGTGGAGAACCCATTTCTGTAATAATATTTATGGTTTTCTTACTTTTTATTAGGTTAATTGTCTTATTATTATTTTTATTTTCTTTTTGTTACTTTTGGGGCTTGCTCTGCAATAGTAGCAAGCTGACATTTCTGGTTATCTCATGGGAGCAGCTTTCCTCAACCAACCACTGATCTATCAGTTTCCCCATCCAAGCAACTGGAGAAAAGTGAAGAAATTTGTGATGAAGCTTATGGGAGGTGATGGCATCAAGAGAATAATCAGTTCAGATTGGGCAGATAAGCATGCAAATTAAATCATGGATCCCTCAAATTCTGGTGATCTAGGTTTAGCTTAAAATCAATCCTTGGAGAATTGGTGGGGAAAGCTCTTTTCAAATTTTTGGAATGATTCTTATCAGGTTGTTGGTCAAGTCAGAGGTGGATCCTATGTTTTGGAGAAACTGGATGGTACTCAGTTGGCCAGAAGGTTCTCTGCTGATCAAGTCAAGAGGTTTCATTGTTGTGGGGGCAATTTGAGGTCAAATTAAGTCCTCCAATTGTGCACCTCCAAGGTCATCTACTGCATTTTTTTGTTGTAAAAATCTGCTTTATGCCACATACGTGAGACCCTGGGACAGCCTCTTTTTTTTTCTTGTGCCACTTTTAGGGCTTTCTTGGATGTATCAAGATTTTGCTTTCCTCAAATGTTCCATCACTCCCAAGATCAAGAAATTGCAAATTTTTTCTTTACGTTGTCTCCTTTTCTCCTTTTCTCAATATCTTCAAAATCTTGAGATTCAGACTAGGGACAGTCTGTAAGTTGGGGAGAGAGTTGGTGAAGAATTTGGTACACCTCAAGAAAAGTGGAAAAATTCAAATTTCTCAGTTTTTTATCTCAGCAAAAAAAAAAAACAAAAAAAAGAAAAAGAAAAGAATGAAAAGAAAAAGAAAAAAAGAAAACAAAAATTCTGTGTTGGAAACTCTTCCATTTTGTGTTTGTCCAACTTCTCCTTGTCCTAGGGGTCTACAAAGGGTAACCCTGAGGTTTTGAAGTCCCCAGGTCATGTTTTTTATTCCTCCTCCTTGGGCATTGCTTGGTTCCAGACTTTTTTTGGCCAATTGCGCAGAAATTCATTCCCCCCCTCATCCTATCCCTCCTCGCACTCTCATCCTTTTTCCTACCATCCAAAGCAGCCCTACCCCTCAGGATTTGCCTACCCATCATCTTGATTGCACTTCCTCATCAGTCCAACCATCCCAATCCATATTGTAATCACCATTGCTTGAACTCCTATCTACATTGTCACCTCAAACAATTTGTCACAGTATCCAGTAGGACCAAGATCAGGTTCCCGCAAGTCATCAACCAGCAACATCCTGTCCCTTCAGAAAATCCTTATCACCTCTACCCTTTTAGACCTGTTCAACCTCAAGCTACTAGTACCATCAGCAACTCTCAACCCTCAAGCTTCAGTCATTTGATTGAATCAACCACTTCAATGAACAATTGTCTCACCATCAAGCTGATCCTCAATCCTCCCCCATGAGGAAGAGACCGCCTCCTTGCCTCATCAGTCGCAGCAGTTTGTGAACTCACAGACCACCATCAGCAACCAGCCCCTTCCGCTCATCTCCGCCGCAAATTTGTTTCCTCTTCTCAAAATTTATTTTTTTTATTAATTTTTCTTGATGCAATTTTCATTCAATTCCAAGCCTGCATTTTTTGTCTCATCACTTTCATTCATCATCATCCTTAAAAACAAAAGAATTCTGCTGTCATTTGTAGTCATCCTCTTGTGGGTAGTCTACAGGGCCTCTTCCCCATAAAAGGAGGGCCTCTCCCCTGCCTTTTTTCCCCATCATCCATCATTTGTTCATCATCCATCATTTGTTCATCATCCATCATTCTGGTATCAAGAAATTAATCTGAAGGCTCTTCCCCTTCTTAATCCGCGCTTTTATCATCATCTTATGCAGGGTATCTCCATGATTTCCCTCTGATACTTAAGACTCGATGCTCAAATTCCTGATCCGCCCTCCGGTGGCCCTTTTCCTTATCCCCAGCCAATAGCCTTGCTGTTTGAAGAAGGATTAATTTGGTTGAAGTCTTGAGTGTGTTAAGCCACTGCTTTAATCCCTTTCTTTGACCACTCTGGTCTTGACCATTCATTGGATTGTTTTTCTGGAAACAGTCACATTTGAATATGAGGTGTCTTTAAGCTTGAAACCAGGAGTGTTAAAACTCCCTTTATTACTTTGAAGGTTGATTTAACCAACCTATTCTTGAGTCCTTTTAGAAGTTCTGGGTTATTCTTGTTCAAATTTTTTACTGATTTGCTTCTAGAGCTTTGTGAACAAATTGCTTTGTTTTTTACAGCAAACCACAGTTATCTGTTACACTTCAAGTGCTTGATTGCAAAGAGTTGGGCATGTTTATTGAGAACCTGGAGATTGGTTGGTATTGAGTTGATCTTTTCTAATCTTCTGCTGATGACTAAAGTTATGATGTTTTGAGCATTGTTGCTTACCACTGCCTTTGTCTATTGAACTCTTAACAAACTTTAACTTAGTTTCTTCAAGTATTTTCCCGCGCCATCTTGCCTCAGATAGTTTTGTTCCATTGCTTCTGACTACTATCAAAATTCATTGTTTCCATTGATTCCTTATTTACAAGTTTCTGTATCTTGATTCTGGTTACATCTAAATACTGTTTTAACACTCATTAGGGGAGCCTAAACAGCACATTTTCCCCTCCACAGAACTGCCTGCGGCTCAGAACCATTTGTATTCTTAAACTGTTGAAATACTGCGTATGATTATTTCCACTTCTGACTCCTTCCCAAAGCAGAATCCTATAGAATGTCTAGAAGAAGATGAGGAAGCTGATGAAATTGAAACTGTGATGGACAGATTCCCAGAAGCTTACCATGCCTTTTTAGACGTGTTTTCTAAGGTTAAAGCTGATAAAATCCCTCCTCACTGTGCTTACAATCACCATATCAAACTGGAGCGCCCTTTGTCTCTATCTGGGCCTTTCTACTCCCTCAGTAAACATGAGGAGGGGGCCCTACAAGCCTATATAGCGGAAAATATAGAGAAAGATTTCATTTTCCACAGCACTTCAGCACTGGTGCACCTTTAACCTTTGTGAAAAAGAACAATGGTGGTTTGCAATTGTGTGTTGACTATTGCAAACTTAACAATGTTACTCAATAGAATTGGTATCCTATTCCTTCCATCACTCACTGATTAACAGTCTTCTACGGTTCTACTACCTTCTCTACAATTGACCTCAGGGTTGCTTATAATCTCCTTTGAATAAAAGAAGGTGATGAAAATATTAAATTATTCACAAATCAGTTTGGAAGTTTGAACATTTGGTTATTCCATTTTGACTTACCAATGCTCATGCCTCTTTCCAATTTCTTGTTAATGAAATTTTTGCAGAAATTCTAATCATCTGTGTGGTGGTATATCTCAATTACATCCTTATTTTTTCCCAGAACTTAAAATAACATGCATCTCATATGTGTGAAGTCTTAGTAAGACTTTAGAAGAAAAACTTATATGCAAAAGCTTCTGAGTGTGAATTTCATGCCTTCTCAGTGGACTAATTAGGCTACATTATCTTCTGGGATGGTTTTGATATTGATAATTCCAAGGTCCAAAAGATCATGAATTTTCCAGCACCAACAAACAAAAAGTCCTTCCAACAGTTGTTGGGTTTTTCTAATTTTAATTGCAGGTTTATCATTAACTACTCAAAAATCTGAACCTCCTCATTGCTCTCACTCATTCAGAACCCATCTTTCCTTTGTCCCCAGGGGCTATGCAGCAGTTCAAGGACCTGAAACTGGCCATTACCCAGGCTCCTATCCTGAGACATTTTGATTTTTCTTTACAAATGTTTCTGGAGACTGATGCTAGTGAAGATGCCCAAGGGGCTGTCCTCACCCAAGTCTCTCCTTATGGATGTAAGCACCCAATTGCTTTTGAAAGCAAGAAATTGGTTATTGCTGAACTGAACTATGAAATCCATGATAAAGAACCCTTTGCAATTTTATGAGCTATAGAGATCAGGAGAACTTACTTTTTCATTCTTGCATCTCCATTTGAGTTTCTCACTGATCACTTTTCTCTGAAATATCTTATTACCTCTAAAGTCATGAATCATCACCTAGACCTTTGGGATGATTTATTATTCAAATTTGACTTCACCATAGTCTACAGACCTGGGAAACACACTATAGTGCCTTATTTCTTGTCACTTTGAGACAAAGTTTATACCAAGGGGGGATTCCCTATCCAAAAAAGAACTCATGTCAGCTTGCTACTATTGCAGCGCAAGCTGCAAAAAGTAACAAAAATAAAATAAAAATAATAATAATATAATTAACCTAAGAAGGAGTAGGAGAACAATAAATATTTTTGAAGAAATAGATTTTCCACCCAAAATTAGGTAGGTTCACTCACTGACCCCACCCTTGAAATCCAACTCCTTATATTTTGAAATAATTGAGGAAAGAAATACAAAAATACCACGGCTCCACTATTGAGCTTTTGGTCACTTAAATATTTCACATGTATTGTCACGTATAGGTTTCACACATAAAATTCAGTCAGAATTGAGTTGTGTATATTTTAGGAGTTACAGACGGAAATGTGTTTTTTCACAATTCCCGCACCCAGCCGCGGCAGCCAATGCACCTGCGCGCGGCTGAGAAACAGCCCTGCCACTCTGAGTAGGTTGTGTATGCAGCCCCGGGCCTCTGAAAAGTATGCAGCCGCCGGACTACGGGTTAACAGAGTGACAGGCGGCGTGAGAAGCTTAGGTACCAAGTAAACATGCTAAAACCCACATGGGAACATTCTACATATGTAATAAATTTTCCCGTGGATAGTAGATAGTCTAAAAGTACAGAATATTATATAAAAGTACTTGAAAAACCCTCATATGTAATTTTTATCAAGTATAATTCAAAGTACCAAAAATTTCGAAAATAAGACAATGACAACTTCTAAAAATATATTAAAATCCTTTAATATACTTTTATGAGAATTTCTAGACATCAATATTTTTGTGAAATACTAAAAAACTAACGATGTAAAAATATCACATGAATTCCCATGAATTATATTTTTAAATAATTATCTTAGAAAATGAACTGGAACTCGAAAAGAAGGATTAAATTCAATATCATGACTTTACTCCAGTTATTTAATACATAATGAGAACTCACCTGACATCAGGATGTCCGTAGAAATGTCTTTTAAATAATTATAAAATTACTGGGAACATTTTCTAAGGATAATTAATTAAATAATACCTAAAAAGGACAGATTAGTGTTATTCACACGTCCTAATATCTATTATATAGTAGAATAATTACCATACCCTGAGGAATTAGATGCTACCCTTGCTATAGCACCAAGAACACGTGACAGGCTACAACTGGTTACCCTGCTAGCCTTAGTGTCCATCCCTTTGAGCCCATGTACCCCTCAGAAGGACAGTATTGGGACTCCAAAAGCTATAAATAAAGAGCTCTTTTGAGGATATTGATGGGAAGAAACCCAGTTATATTTATATCCAGACACCGTTCCAAGGTAATAAAGTACTTATAAGAGATAATTAAGTGATTTATTTAGTAATATCCGTCCTCAACCTGTTTTTTATCAATTAAAACTGCTGAACAACCTTATAAACCCAGTATACAGGTTTAACCCATAATTTCACGTCCCAAAAAGATACCCAAAGGATTTAATAATATACCAGTTAGTTTTATTATCCTTTCTCTGTTGTGGCAGCTTGGTTACAAAGCCCTGCCACTACACTGTTTATCTTATATAAATATTAGGGGGTTTCAAAGTTAACCAAACCCGCCATTTTTTAATGGCGGGTTTCAACCCAAATCCGCCATTTCAAACCCGCCATTAAAAATAAAAAAACCCACTTATTTCAGATAAGACGTGTCAAAGTTAACCTGAAATAAGTGGGTTTTTTCAAATAAAGTATTTAAATGCTTCCACCACCTTTCCGCATCATTCACCCCTGTCTTCCCACCTCCTTCTACCTCCAACCTCATTAGAAAATTTTTTACCCCCACCCTCATCATAAAATTGATTGACCACTCTCATCACTTTGTCGCTCTCATCACTTGATCACTCTCATCCACTTCATAGCTCTCAAAACTTCATCACTCTCATCACTTAACGCTCTCATCACTTGATCACTCTCATCCACTTTATTGCTCTTAAAACTTCACCACTCTCATCACTTTATTGCTCTCATCACTTGAGTAGCCCTTACTCTTTCAAATGGCCCCTCAGCAATCTTGCCCCCGCAATTCCACTAAAAAATCCAATAGACCAAAGCAAACATTCCCCAGGAACTCAAAATCCAACAATCCTCCCCCATCAGCTTCCAAAGCCTCAAGTCAGCTCAAGAGAGCTGATCACATCATCCTGGTAAACTGGCAGAAAATTCCCTCCATCTACAATGCCTGCTTTGGATCCAACAACAAAACACGTGTTGGCCAACCTCAATCCTCTAAGGTCAATGGTTATCTCCTGATGGCCAATGAACTCAAGAAAAAAACAAAAGGTAGGCTGTATCTGTCATCCAAACAGATGAGGGAGCGGTTCAAAAACTATCAAGCCAAGTACAAAAAGTCCCACTCCATGTCTATCTCCACTGGCTTTGGTATCACCGACTTGGACAAAGCCAAAGGAATCAACTTGGTGGTTGATAATTTGGACTCCATTTGTCCTTTTTATATTCAAATGGATGAAATCTTCGGAAAGAAGGCCAACATCACCCCCCTAGCTGCTTTTGATGCACAGAAATCCAATTCCGTTGATGCCGAGGACTTGGCTGGGGATTCTCAGCCTACCAATTGGGACATTGATGAAACCTTGGCCTTGGAGTGGCCCCCATCTGATGACAAGGAGGATATTCAAACACAATTGGCTCCAATCACTTCTACTTTGGTATTGATTGATCAGTCAATCCCAACCTTGGACCCCTCACTTCCTTCTTTTGATTGCTCTCTTCCTGGGGCAGAACAACTGGAGAACTTTCCCAATGAGGAGGATGTAATTCCTGGATCACCGTTGCCATCAACATCTGCTCAAGTAAGGAACTAAATTGTTTTTGATTCTGTCTGGTTGCTCCTGACTGATTTATATTGTAAAAAAACAGGCTCATCCATTTTTGATTGGCCAAAAACTCAAGCCAATGGGGCCTCCCACATCGCCTTCAAATACTAGTGAGGAATTTCAGACTCAAACCTCCTCTGCCAAGGGTAAGCAAAAGGCCTCCAATTCCATCAATTTCAACCCCAAAAGTCATCAAAAGAGGAGAAACACTTCCAGTTTTTCGGGCTTTGAAGAAATCATGGAGAAGCGAGATTAATGTAAGTTTATTGATTCAATATCCTTGCTTTCAAAATCATGCTCATTGCCATTCCCCTCCAAAAAAAAGTGAAATCACAAATTGAATCAGATAAACTTCAGTTTGAAAAGCAAAAGTGGGATCGTCAACTGGCCATGGATGGTCAAAAGCAGAAAGCCAAGACTTTGGCTAATCAACAAAAATTGGATGCTGAGTGGAGGTTGAAAAAAGCTGAGCTAGAGTTTCAAAAAGAGGAAAAGGAGAAGGATCGGCAGCAAGTGCAACTGGAAAAGGAGAGGGAACAACGGGCAAACAAAAAAAAGGATAAGGTATCAGTAGCTTTGGCTTGCATTGGCGGTGGTAGATTGGTAGAAGAAATAAAGCAGATTGCTCAAATGCTGGGCTTGTAAATATATTTGCATGGATGAAAGAAAAACAAATTATTTTTTACTACAACAAGGTTTGAGAGCATTCTTAACCCCACCAATATACAGATCTTTTTTGTTTTTATTGATATTTTTTTCTCTAGAGTAAATTTGGCCGTTTTTCATGTCCCTACAAGTGCTCTGAGTTTTTTTATTAATTTGGAGTGACATGGCCATTCTGGTATGGGTTGCTGTGTCCACAGCTGGAAAGGTACAGTGCTTGTACTTGTTAGCCGCCCAAACCATTTTGAATATACCTTTTTGCTTAAAATCAATTCCAAAGCCAAGGTCAGGAAAAACAAATTGACCGTCCAAAACTTGATATTCATGTGTATCTTCAATAAGTCAACCATTTGAATTTTTGGTTGGGACCACAAGTAAAAAGGAATAGCCAGAGATGTTGCCTTTGTCAATATGAGGAGAATTGTAAAAAGAATCCAATATGAATGTGAGGTGTGGGGAGCAATCAAAAAGTGTAGGCTTGGAAACAAATTCCAACAAAGAGAAAGAGGGGATGTTGCTGTCCTTCATGGTATCACGGTTTGATTAAAAGGCAATTTTGGCCAAATTACAAAAAATTTGTCCTAAAATTTGGGATACTTTGTCTGCCTTCAGGTTGAGGACAGTGTACTCTTGACAAGAAGATCTAATGGATGATTTCTTCACATAACGTCCAAATAACTCAAAAGGGTTCATCAATTTTTGCCAACCAATTGCCCACATTTTTCCACCCCAAGATCTTGAGGGACAAACCAGGTTGAAAATTTTTTTCAAACAGTGAAGGAATGTTGTCACAAAGTTGATATCTTTCTTATCTTGCTCAGATAGTCAATCCAAAGGCACAAATTCAATGACGGCAACCAGAGCATGGTGATCAGATTGGTCAAGAACAATAACTTTTCCATGGTGGAAGAAGTGGAAAGCCCCAATTGTCTGTTTTGCTTGCTTAAATTCTTCCTGGGTGGGTTTTCAAGGGTTCTTTTTCTTTTCAGCCGTGATTGCAGGGTACAGATCCAAAGGGCATAGCTTTTGTCTAGACCAGGCAAACTTTTCCTTGATCCAGTCATCAGTCACTTCCAAAGAAATTTCCAAATCCCCCATTTGAGCCCCCCTTTTTCTACAATTCCTCTGCTTGCCACCTCTCTTTATGTTTTTCATACCATCTTCTTCCATCTTTCTCCCTCCCAGGCACTTGCTGCACCCAAGGTGAGGATCAAGGTGAAATTTGAATGGTTGTATAAAATTTTGAGTTTGGTAGGCAGTGAAGGAATCAATATCAAAAAAGGGGTTGGACAAATGAAAAGACCAGTGAAACAAAAAAAAATAAAATAAAAATGTCAGCAAAAAGACAGGATGAGAATGTGTGGACTTGAATCTGAATTGCTAGCCCCACAAGGACCAAATATTGGTCTCAAGAGCCCATCCAATGAGAAACTGAGGTCCTTTGAACGGATGACCATAAGTGTTCACCACAAAATTCATCTTAAAATCAATCATTGCCAAATTTGGAGGGGGACAAGATTTGGAAGGTCCCATTCGATAGGACTTGCGCAATCTCGGCAACTTGATGGAAATCTTGATTGCCAACCGGATCGATCAATAGGTCGGTTCCAGCCATGTTATTTCCACCAGTCTCTTTCTAGTCCCAAACCCAGCTCAAATCAGGTTTGCCAAAGAATGGGAGATGTTACCTGAGACGGTTTAGAGCGGTTAACAAGAGATGATCGAGTCAAATGAAGGCGTGATCCAAAGGCAAGTTTTGGACCCTACCGTTTGTGATGATTGCTTGCAGGCTAGGTCCAAACCTTGGACGAACGACTTGGAGTCAATCCTGACGTGGGTGATACCAGGGATCCTGATGAGTTCACAAGTGCGACAGATGAGTTCAGCGGGGGTGAGGTTCCTGAATGGGGCTAGATCGGCCATGAGACCATCAAAGCTGTTGATGAGGGTGAAGTTACAATTGCAGGCAAATTGGTACCATTGATCAAAACCGGGCGGGTTTTTGAGTGGATGAAAGGCTTTTTGATAGTCTAGACAAGCACATTTGAGGGAGGTAGGTTGAGATTGTAGGGTTGATTTCCAAGATTGCCAAGATTTGAGGAGGAGGTGTAAGATTGGATGAGGGGATTGAAGGTGAAGAAGTTGTAGGAAAGAAGGAGGAGGGGATGATGATGATGACAATGAGCATAGTTTGGAATGACAACCGAGGGAGAATAAAGCGTGGAGGGGTGATAGGTAGGGGGATAGCCAATTGGGGACCGAGTCAAACCAATTGATGATATGGGATGATAGATGATGGCGGATGAGGAGATGTAGCAATGATCAATGAGGTTGAGGGTCAAGATGGAGGATGAGTTAGGATGATAGATTAGGATGTTGATGAGACCGCGTTGGATGGCAATGAGGGAGAGAGAGGATAGACAGAGTAGGATGGGGATGAGGGAGAGCAGGAACGGGCTGAGCTTTTGACGAGAGAGGACGAAGAAGAGGATTTTGGAGGGAGTTGAGAGGAGGCGTCTGATGGAGGAGCTAGCTTGGTCTCGATGGATGGCGATGGGTCTATTACTGCTGTTGGTTGTCATTGTTGTCGTTGTTGAGCCTCAAAATTGATCGTCAATGATGATATCGATGGATTGAGATGAGGAGGAAGAGGATGATCTAGTGGATTGGATCAATGGTTGATGATGGCATTGAATTGGATTGGAAATTGATAGACTGGTTGAGATAGATGTTTAGGAAGAAGAAGAAGAAGAAGAAGAAGATGATGATGATGATGATGTTTGATTTATCGTTTCCGGTAATGGGCTTCCCAGAGCCCCATGAGAGATTTTCCACAGTCTACAACCAATCGCCAGTCTCTTGATGAAGCTCAGATGACTTAGTTGAAGAAGATCTTCAACAAAGGTTTGAGCGGCCATTGCCTTGCTAACGGTTCAAGCCCCATATTGAAGATTAAGACAGGAAATAATTGACACACCATTCTGATGACTAAGATTGACTCACACGACCAACACGGTTGGTTTGCAGCTGGATACATATTTCAATCCATCAAAAAAGTGTACATCCGCGCCTAGGAATGAGTGTGGTTCATTTGAGCCATAGACTGATACTTCCAACTCCTGCAAGGACACGATTATGAAGGGATCAATGTCACCTACCGGCATAGAGCGCCGCAATGGCAAAAGAAATCTCATTTCCCCAAACAAGGTCATCTCCGCAAAATTCTAAGGTGACCGTGTCCTTCAAATCAAATTTTTGTTTTGAAGGGAGTAATCCAAGGGATGTGGTGATTGCAGCCAATAAGTTTTTGGGCGTAAACTTGAACACCTTCACATTACCTCTTGATTCGTCATCCTAAGAGTTTTTGCCACAGAACGATGACCAAGCAAAAAAAGAGAGAGAAGGATAGATAATAATAATAATAATAAAGAGGTTTAGGAAAGAAATTGACTAAAAACAATCAAAGTGATTGGGGATCTTCTGAAAAAGAAGGGAAGGAATTTCTTACCAATTGAGAGAAGTGATGCAGGGTTATGAGCCTTGCCTTGGCCAACTGAGTGGGTTGATTGGGAGCCCCGGTCACGAGTGGTTGATTGGACTGGAACCAATGTGAGATGTCTTGAAGTGACAGGACCCTTGCGGAGAGATTGGGACCTAGTAATTCTTGTAGGCTATTGCTTGAGAGTTGAGATATGATCAAGGATAGATGATCAACATAAGATTTCAAGGTTTGTTTGACCTTGATGGGGAATGAGCCCAATCGGTTGGGCGTGACAAGGATCATTTGAATTGGTAGGGTGGATACCGCGGAAGATAGGAGCAACTTGACTGTAAGGAACCAGACCAAGAGTTTCAGTGACTAGCTTCAGATGATACTGAGTCCAGGATGAGTTGGTGAAGAGGAACTGGAGAAAAAAAAAGTATGAAAATTTAGAATGATTTTTGACTCAAGGGGATGGTGGTTCCATCAACAAACTCCATTTCAATTTGACGTATGTGAAGGTATGAGAAAAACAATAGAGATTTGTGTGATGCAATGGAGATGGGACCGGTATGGATTTGCTGATGTGGATGGGTGTTTTTGATGTGATGGATGGTGGATGGATGATGATGCATAAATGGCGGGTTTAATGGCATGTTTGATGATTTAAATCCGCCATTTTCATGAAACACGCCATTTCGAAATACACCAGTTAGGGGGTATGTGTATTTCAGAAACCCGCCATTAAAAATGGCGGGTTTATTCAAAAAAAATGGCGGGTTTCTAATGGCGGGGTTGCTAACTTTGATACGCCCTATTATCTTTGGGTAAAATATTCTTTAAACTAAAGAGCCCAAACTTAACAGGACTACGTGTTTTCATACTGAAATCCCTGAAGAGAGGTGTTAAAGATCCCCAATATAATTGCGGCCCCTCTATCAAAATATTTAATAATCAATTTATTCATATTGATTTATAACAATAAACTATAACCAAACCAATTAACCTTGCAAAAGCTTAATCCAAATATTATACAGATTTTTGCTGCATTTATTAAATAATATATTTATTATTTATTCTATCACCTCTGGTAGCTAAAGGATAGAAAGGGTCTTGGCATCCAGGAGGCTGACAACCCAGAAATTTTCAAAAAACTCTTGAAACAGAATCAATTTGAACCTTCTAGAATTTCCTTTTTTTTACACAAAACAGGTGGATTGAAACCTGGAAAATTTCATTCAATCTCAAATCTCCAAAAAATCAATCCAGCCAATTGTTCAGAAATTGCATCAAAAGGAATTAATAAAGAGTTATCTTAAAGACCCGTAAACTGGCCTTCTTACCTTTCAAAATAGAATAGCAATCCCCAAAGAAGATTAACAACTCCAACTTGAAATACTTCAAAAACAACATGACTTTCCCCTCTCTGGTCACCCTGGAAAATAAAAAACAATTGATCTAGTCAAAAGAGATTCCCATTGGGAAAATATGGCTTCTTTCATCAAAGATTATGTTTGTTCTGGTTAGCTTTGCAGCAGAGACAAACCCAGTGACCACAAGGAAATCGGACTTCTTCAAACCTTACCAATTCTAGACTCTCCAATTACCTCACTCTCTATGGAATTTGTATCACAGCTGCCACTATGAAATGGGTTTGAGTCAATCCTTATGTTAGTTGATTGTTTTTCAAAGATATCTCTTTTTGTTGAAACCAGAACTGATATCTCCTCTGTGTAGTTAGCTAAAATGTTAATCTCTCATGTCTTTACTAAACATGGAACCCCAACTGATATATTCAGAAACAGAGGATCTTTATTCTTTTCTTCTTTTTGAAAAAATGTGTGTGAAAAATACAGATAAAACAAAATATCCCAACAGCTTATCATTCTGAAACAAAAGTTCAGACAGAACAGGTAAATCAGTACCTTGAAAAATTTCTTAGGATTTATTTGAGTTATCACCAAGATGACTGGTATACCTGGACCCCCCTTGCTAAATTTTTCTGCAACAACTCAACTCATAATTCTACTAAGCATTCTCCTTTCTTCACCGTTTATGGAAGACTTCCCAACTTCTAAGGCCTACATTTAATGGAAAATAAATCTTCCAGACGCTTCATAACTCAAATTCACCATAATCAGAAACAACTCAGGATAGAATTGGAAAAGTCAATAAAGACCTATAAGAGCTATGCTGACCTTAAAAGAAGTAACTTCCCTGAATCATTTTCTGTTGGAAATAAAGTCTGGCTTTCTACAAAAAATATCAAAACTAAGCTCTCAGAGCAGTAATTAGGCCCTTCTTTGATTACAGGAAAGATTGGATAAAAAAATTTTGAGCTTAAACTCCCTTTCAAATGGTCCACTATTCAGCGGGTGTTCCATGCCTCCCTGCTCAAACCTTTTCAGACCAACTCTTAATCTTCCAGGAACCAAGAACTAACTGAACCATTCAAAATAGATAAGGAAGAAGAATGGGAAGTTTCCGAAATATTCAATTTCAAGATGAAAAGGGGAATTCAATGTATACAGTCAATTTGAAAGGTTTTCAAGACAATGAGTAATGCACCACTTGGGAACCTCACTCCAATCTTTCCAACTGGCTTAATTTACTTCAAGATTTCCACAAACTTTATAATTTAAAACCAAAAAAATCCTCAGAATAAAACAAAGTTAGTCTCTCAAAAAATATATATATAAAGTATAAAAATATTTAATTTATTCTTTGCTTGTATTCTTCTCTAGTCAAGAAAAGGCAGAGAAATAAAATAAAATAATGACCATTACTTAAAAAAATAAAATAAAATCATGTAAAACCTCCTTAATAGCCTCAAAAATAATTTCTTCCAATTCTTTTACTTTAGGCATCCAAGTATTAACTAGTGTTAAATTTCTAGATACATAAGAATCAGGATCCCTCACAGAAGTGACTGAATCCTAAGTAATACCAGCTAAAGATAAAATATCCAATAATCTTCATCTTTATTTCTATACTTATTTTCTTTCTAGCCTCTATAAAACCAAATTTTTCTTTCCTTATCTCAGAACCCCATCCTTTTTTTAGACCTTCCAGCAAATTAGAATTTGTATTTTTAGAATTTTGGTTATAAATATCAAATTATTTATTGAGCTGACCTTCATTTATAACTTAATCCTCCCTAATTCTGTTTTTGATGACACTAAATTCCATCATCTCCAACAGCCTTTCTCCATTTTCCTGTTCTTCCAACCATTTTTCTGAAGCACTTCTCCTCCCAAGTCCACTTCATTCTTGCAACCTTCCAACTCCTTTTTTGTTATTTCTTCTTTCCTCCACCACCTTCATCTTCACCTCTAAATCCTTCATTTTCTTTCTTAAACCTTCCAATTCTATGTAGTCATCTTATATTCCCCCTTCTTCAACAATGGCCTCCCTTTGTTGCTTCTCCTTCCCTCTGCTTGTTTCTGTCTATGTTTTCCTTTGGCGTTCTTGTCAAATTCACTCAGATCCATCGCCAAACTACCCTTGGCGTCCATCTCCTCTTTTGTTCTTCAAAACTCTTTGACAATTTGATGGTTGGCTTGGATGCTTTTACCAACAGATTTGATGCTTTGACAGCCCCCTTTGAAGCTTTGAAAGTTTAATTTGATGTTTTTACAGGTTTACTTGTTAATTTGACCCCTTGATTTGGTGCTTCAACAGACCAATTTGATTGTTCCCGGTCAAAACTTGGGGATCTGCAGGATTCAATGTGTACTTGGAAAACCAAATTCTTTGCTTCCACTGTTCACGTTGATGGTCTGACGGACCTCTTTGAAGTGTTTGAAGGGCTCCATGATGACAATTTTTTTTCACCTTGTTCAAGGAGACTTTGATGATCTCATCATCTGAGTCAACATGGAGGTTCCCTGCCTTATAAAGACATTACCCCTTTCTTCTTCCCACAACGTAAAGGTCCCATCCAGCTCCAGAAAACCAGTTTGAAGCAGGCTGTCTCTCTTGGCCTGAGTTCTTCTCAACCTTTCCAGCATTAATTCCACTAAGATTCCAAGAATCAACACTCTACACCACCTAAAAATTCTACAAAGGACTGACCAGACTCTGCAGTCAACCTTGAGGATAAATCCAAGGTCATAGCATCATCATTTGGGCCTCCTTCATCTCAAAGGTTGGCTCTTCTCTAGGAAACACAGAGTTGGCCCCATGCGTTTCCTACCTTGCTTTTCAATTTCACAAGCTATTCCATGCTGCCTGAAACCTCATTGCTTAGTGGAGGTTTGATTGATACTGGTGGTACAGATAATCTCCATCTTCATGCATCTATCACAGCTTAAGAAGTACTGTTGGAATGGATGGTAATTGTTGGTTATCTCTGTGGTTGAGTTTGTTGTTTGTGATATTTTGAAGAAATATAAGGATGGTAATTGGGTGGATGGTGGTGATGGTTGTGGATATGGGGAAGGGAATCTCAAGCTGGAAATGACTGAAGAACTAGACTGGATGGCCTCTTCAACTTGCTCCTTGTATGGTCATCAGGAGATGCCCTACTGTTCACCAGGGGGTACTTTCATACTGACACCTAACTCAGTCAAACCTCAGCAAACCCAGTATAACCCTCAGGCCTAATATACTTTCCAAGGAACTTCAACCTCAGGGCTTGGGAGACTTATATAAGTATATCTCCAGTAAATATACACCTCAGGATCTTCATGCAGTACATATATACATGTATTCAAACCTCATACACTACACAGATATACTCCATAGGCATGCACACACTTCTTGTGCCAGGTCTTTGCATACTCTAACCTTACTAACTCTTTATAACCCATACTCTGTCATGGTTTATCCTTTGGGAATCCTTATGTAAATCGTCTTTCATATTTTATTCCATACTCTCTCTACTTGGAAAATAGTGTCATTACCTCCTGTACAACCTTCCACATTAATCTACCAACTTAGAAATCCCAGAACTTTAAACTTGTCACAATGTAGAAGCAGCCTGACCTAATGGAGTAGCATACCTGACCAGACCTCTCTGTTGCCCAAAATGTTCCCTTTTCATTACATAGTTAGTCTCTCAGCTTGCTATTATTTACCGAGAAACCTGTGAAAGTGAAAAAAATTATTAAATAAACAAAAATAAACAAAAATAAACATAAACAAACAAAAATAAACAAAAATAAATAAAAATAAATAAAAGCAAATAAAAATAAACAGAAATAAACAGAAATAAACAAAAATAAACAAAAATAAACAAAAATAAACAAAAATAAACAAAAATAAACAAAAATAAACAAAAATAAACAAAAATAAACAAAAATAAACAAAAATAAACAAAAATAAACAAAAATAAACAAAAATAGACAAAAATAGACAAAAATAGACAAAAATAAAGAAAAATAGACAAAAAAAGACAAAAATAAACAAAAATAAACAAAAATAAACAAAAATAAACAAAAAATAAACAAAAAATAAACAAAAATAAACAAAAATAAACAAAAATAAACAAAAATAAACAAAAATAAACAAAAATAAACAAAAATAAACAAAAAATAAACAAAAAATAAACAAAAATAAACAAAAATAAACAAAAATAAACAAAAATAAACAAAAATAAACAAAAATAAACAAAAATAAACAAAAATAAACAAAAATAAACGCAAATAAACAAAAATAAACAAAAATAAACAAAAATAAAAAAATAAACAAAAATAAACAAAAATAAAATAAAAATAAACAAAAATAAACAAAAATAAACACAAATAAACACAAATAAACAAAAATCAACAAAAATTAACAAAAATTAACAAAAATTAACAAAAATTAACAAAAATTAACAAAAATTAACAAAAATTAACAAAAATAAAACAAATAAATGAGAATATTAATACAACCAAAAGAAGGAGAATTGAATCCATAATTATTATCACAAAAATTGATACCCCATCCAGAATCAGCCAGGGTCACTTGCTGTCCCCACCCTTGAAATATAACTCCTTCACATTTTAAATAATTATATAAAAATTGACCAAAAAGTTGTGGCACCACTATGGCACTTCTTGACCAATTTATTATTTCACACAAATTGTCAGGTATAGGTTTCACACCTAAAATTCAGTCAAAACTGAGGTTTTGTGTATAATTTAGGAGTTAGACACGGAAATGTGTTATGTCACAATTCCCAGGCGCAGCCCCACATCTAACACAGCCCCTGTTCACCTTTAGCATTAGATTTACGCATACAGAAGTCCCACGCAAAGCTAATCTTGCCATGCACGCAGAGGATCCTAACCTTGGCGCATCTAAATGAACTGATCCCTGCTTCAGGATCAGTTGTTACAATTCTGACAACAGGTACTGCTCACAAGAGCTACAACCTAGTAATACTTTCCTAGTAAATTTAATAGTGTGACATATGTATGACCAATGATCTGAAAAACTTAAAAATTAAACAAAATTATCAAATAATTAATTTTAAATTACTTCAACTTAAAAATCAAATATTAAGCATTAACACATGTGAGGATTATTGGCCCAAAAGCTTATTCAAAGAAAATTATTTAAAGCAAAAGAAATGCTGAGACCAAAAAGTCTCAATATTGATCCTCAATCTGAGGAAGAGGAAATGGAAAACTTGTGAATGTGAATGAATTGATGAATTAATGAATGGAAAACAGCAGGTTGAAGAGCTCCTTAAATACAAAAGATGGTACTCATGTGGAGCTCATGTAATGACAAGCAAAAGGCAAAAATTACGCCCAAAATGGGCTCTACAGGCTCTAATAGCCCTTTTACTTGGTTTGGGCTTACTCAGTCCACTTGGAATTAGTTCTGAACCCTTTCAACCAGCCTGTACCAGTCAAATTTGGTGTTTCCACCCTCACAGGGCTGAACCAGCCCCTTTCTGTTCAGACCCAGGCTGGTTGTCTATTACAAGCAGCGCTGTTACCTGCTTAAATCTCTCTTCTAACTGACTGGCCATTTCTATACACTTAAAGGCCTAGTTGCCTCCTGCAATCATGCTCCTGACCCTCAAAATGGCCAGGGTGGACCCAGAATCACTCTGGGCCCGGCCAAGAACTCATGAGGGCCGGGGGTGAAACCGGCCCCTACCTTTCTCAAATCCCCCTCCAGGGGCCCTGGGGTTGTCACACAGAAGTTGAGCTTGGTGGTGGTCAGGCCCACCCAGCCCCATTGGTTGCATCCCCCTTGGTAACGGGGGGGGGGGGGGGGGTAGATGGCCCCATCCATTTTTCTTGAGGTGGGTGAGTGATCAAGTCCCCTCCCACCTTGCCATTTGCTTTTTTTTACAACTGGCTTGCTGGTCTGGTCAAGGAGGGACCACCCATCCTCCCTCCCCATTGCTTGGTTGCAAGGGGAGGGAGGGAGGCAGGGGTTGCCAGCCCCCATGGCCACAATCAGCTGGGTGGTGTGACTGGAGCTGCGCCCCCGCACACAGCAGGTGGGGGGACTCCAAAAGGAGTCCCCTTCCTACTATAAGGGCCCCGCACGGGCCTTCAGGCCTCACAACGGGCCACAGGTGAGAAACAAGCGGCCCCAATGGGCTTCCAAGGCCTGATGACCCAAAAAACATACTTTGGAGGGCCAGCCCATCTGGCTAAGTGGGTCCATAATAATCCTTGGGCCAATAAATGCCTAGATAAGCCCATCTGGCTAAGGTGGCCCATCCACGCTGATGGGCCCGTCAAGGACCATGTCTCAATTGAATTGGAAAACATGTTTTGGCATCCAAATGCCCAAAATCAAGAACATCCACATAGGCCCACATGGCCAAAGTGATTTCCAATGGGCCTTGGAGGTCCTTTTGTGCATCCCATTTGTATTACACACCAATATGCACATTACCAGAGTGCATCTGTATTTTAACACCACAAAACAGACAAATCCTAATCTTTGAAGGCCACAAAACACTACAAGGAGTGGCCTGAAAAATTATTATGAATTACCTATGTGATCAGTAGATGGTGGGAAATCAATAAATTTCCACATCTGACCAATTCAGCTCAGTATTAATAGTACAAATCAAGAATAAGTGCAGAATGATCAAAATGACATAATTGACAGATCCTGAAGCTAAAATAGTACAGAAATCCAGCAGATCTGAAGTCAGCTGATTGAAAGAACCAAGTGGACGTAAAAAACCTGCCCTGGCTAGCCGGCTAGCCTCAGCCCATGAGAAGAACCCACTCTAAGTGCCCTGAGAATCTCTTTATCACCCCAAGAAGGTACTTATAGACCTCTTTGGACTCATTTTTCCACATTGGTTTTACCAGAAATCTATCATTATCAATAAGACACAATTTCATTGTTTATCAAGTGCTTATAAAGAGATAAGCATTTGATTTATTACTTAGTCTGCAGTTTTATTATAATTTCCCCAAAACCAATCAACCTGATTAATTAAAAGTATAGTAAAGCAATCAACTCCAACTTTTCTGAAACCCTTTACCTCAATCTTTGCAGGCTTTCTGTGGAATTATTGCTCAGAATGAGTTTTTTCCTTCCTGCCTTGGCTTTTGTGCTGTTTTCTCCATCCATATCAGTGGATAGGTCCTTGAAGAAACCCATCATCATGCCAAGGTCCTTAAACTTCCTAAGGACGCCCCTTGAAGACAGGATTTCTTTCTTCAAAGATCCCCAGTAGTATAATACTGCGGCCCTCTTTTTATAACATATTTAAAACCCTTCTGAACCAAACCAAGTAAATATTTCACCAGCTTTTAATATATTTATTATTTGGGTTCTTTAAGTGCTTATCTTTGGAATGTTATTATTCCATTTTTTTATCAATCTCTTTAGCTAAAGGACTACAAGGTTCCTGGTATCAGAGAGCTGACATAGTCTGAGCCCCAACCAACTGTACCTCTTTTGTAGCACTAGCCCTTGTCTATTTAAACTAGCATCCTCTTCCTCCTTCCTGATTTTTCCCCAAGAATTCAGTTTCCTACTTCTTACTAGGAATTCATCCCAGAAAGTTTCATCAGCACCTCACCCCCAATTAATTCCCACTCTTCTCCTTGTAGCCTCCTCCAGTAACCTTGCACCCAAGCCTAATGGGGGTAGAGTTACCTTTGTTCCAAGCCCTGCTTGCATTTCAGCAGTCCTTGTGACTGGTTCCTCCTGACTTAACAAAAGTGTTAGCACCCAAGGGAATGGTTGCAGGTTCCTTCTGAATTAACAAAAGGGGTAGCGCGCAAGGGAATGGTGGGTAGGAACAGGCTAAACAGTGCCAAGTTCTATGCATTAAGGAAATAATGACTCCTTTGAGCAATTAATCACAGTGTACCCCCAATGATTCACAGTTGAAGGATCTCAGGTCAAAGTTGGGGGACTTGACATTTTTTCTTGAATGTAAATAAATAATGGTGGTGATATGACAATAATACTGTCAGGCTGGAGCCATATATCACTTGATTATCTTTTATAAGTACCTGATCACAGATGGCCAAGGGTCTGGATTGATGATCAAATAATCCTGTCTCTAAAATCAAATAAAATTGTACTGTATATATACCTTTTGAGGTGAAGGGAGCTTTCTCAGGGCACATAGAGAGGGTAGGGCTCCTAGGCTAAGGCTAGCAGGCTAGCCAGGAATGTTTAAGCACATATTTTTTTTCCTTTCACTCAGATTTACCTGTGTCTCAACAATTTGAGCATGGTTCTCATGTCAAAGCCTTTTTTGGTGTTAATTTTTTATTTTATATTTTTTGACATATTTCCTATTTTTTTATTGCAATTATTTGATGAACATGATCCATGGCTGCTATTGGTAGATTGCCTGTCATCTTTGACTCATTCTGATAGTTTTCAATAGATTTTCTGTGGACTCCTGTGTAGTTTTTGTGGTTCACAAAGATTCTGAGATGTCAGGTTTGTGGCAATCTCTTTTTCTACTTTCTTCAATTTGAAAACTTAATATTATATATTTAGTAGTTTTTATTCAAATTTATGAGATTCCAAAAATTCCTCTGTATATTCATCACATCATTACATTTTCATGCTGCATGCATGTGAGTTTCAGTCCTTATTTTTGGTACCTTGTTGTCATGAATGTGTTATTGTGGGCTTGACAGCTCTGGGCCAGAATTTTAGTTTTGGTGAAGATGGCAGAAAGGTGCATATTGAATGCATGTGTCTTGGCAGGTGTCTGCAGTATTGTGGACTTGACGCAAGCAGCTTGAATTTTATTGATTTGGGGCTGCGTGTGGGAATTCTGACAAAACACAAATCTGCCTGTAATAGCTAAACTATACACAACACTCCAAACCTGAAAAAATTCCAGTTTTGAAACCTATATGTGACAAAAATATGAAATATTAAAATTCCAATGTTAAATTCATGACCTCAGGGTTGAAAACAAATGTAAATTGACGTTCACAAACCATATGGGTTGCAAAGGGCCAAAAACAGACCAACAAGAAGTGAGGCAGGTTTTTAGAAACTTGCACATCCCCTGGGGGGTTTTAAACCATGCTTGCCAACAATTGTGAGTTGCAAAATCTTTTGGTTTTAAATTGAGGGTTTTCAAACTCCCAGGGGATGGGTTAGTTTCAAGCAGGATTCGCGTGTGTTTTCCTTGCCCATTTGGGCAACTCCCACCCCCAAACGGGCAATTTGAGGGGGATTTAGGGTTCCTAGGCACCCCTGGACCACATTTGAGTGCTTTCAACAAACATTTGGGGATCTGGTATACGATGTTGGACTGTTGGACCGAAAAATGAACAATCCCAAGCCCTCCCAGTTTAAAAATGGCTATGTTAAAGGATTTAATTAAGAGCATACTTGACAAAGCTTTGGTGGAATCTAGCAATTTGGGTATGGAGTTGGAAAAGAAAACATTGGAAGCCCCAATTGCATCCTCATCTAGGGTTACAATTGAGTAAAAAGATGTTTCTTTGGAACTGGAACAAGATATTTTGTCACATCTGGAACTGACTAAAGGTGGTGAGTCACATTTCATATGTTATTGGACTGAGAAAATTTTGCTTGACAAATACTAATGTAAATAGGGGGTTCCAGAACTTCTTGACCCTCCTCCCGTGAGAGCCTTTGCTGGTAGGAAAGAATCCAATATTTATTGTCAGAAATTGGAACCCATGCATTGCTACACATTTACAACTTTCAATTCAAGGAAAGACAAATATGTGGATCTAGCATGTAAAGGTTTTGGGGTTTATGAAGGGCCGTGCCTCACCAAAAGTCAAAGGCAAACTGACACTAGGAAGTTTGGGTGTGAATTCATGATCCTTGCAAGTAGGAAAGTAGCAGATCCCACGTGGCATCTCTCAATTAGAGATGGCCCACACAACCATTGACCATCTGAAATTCCTTCAGTGCGTCATCAACTGAGGAGAATCTCTGGTAAAGCATTAAATTAACTTAAGGAAATAATGAAAGATGGGCTCAATCCAGTTCAAATTAAAGGGAAATTGAGCAATATTTATGGTGGAGAATACATTTACAATAGAACAATCTATAACAATAAGCAAAAGGTTTTATGGATTTTATATTGGATGTTCTCCAGGAATCCCAGTGGGTTTCCAGGTTAAAACTTGGTGGAGAGGGTCATTTAGGGGCCCTTTACTTTTCAAATCCTGAGTCTATAAAACTTTTCAAAAAATTCCATCATATTGCTTCTTTGTAATGTACTTATAAAAAAATAGGCACAACATCCCTCTGTGGCATGTTGTAGTAATGAATTCCAACAAAAAAGACTTTTAAAAATGCTTTTGTTTTTATAACAAAAGAAACTTACAATTTCTACAGTTGGGTGTTGTAAGGCTCCTAAGGGTGCTGGTTGTTGGCAGTTCTGCGGAGGGGAAAGGTGATTTTTTAGGCTGCCCTCCTTGGTGTTACAAAAATATTTAGATGTAACCAGAATCAAGGTCCAGAACCTTTTTGATGTACAATAAAGTAGAAGGGATAACTTTTTAGTAAACAACAGCAAGGAAGAAAACACACTCTGATAAAAGAGGGTGAGGGAAAGACTTGAAAAAAATAAGTTATAGTCTGTTTCAGAGTTCAATAGAACAGTGCAGTTGAAAGTAACACCGCCTACTGTTAAGATGAAGATTGCTTTGACTGACATGCGGGACCATGGAGCCATCCGCTGGACCACCGTGTAGATACTCTAAATTTTCTACTGTTCTTCAGACTCTATCTGCTCCCTCAACTCTTCTCTCTGTTTTCTTTTCTTTTCATTCTTTTCTTGTAGCAACTCTCTTCCAATATCTTATCTCTATTTCTGAACTCACTCTCTTATCAAATCTCATCTATCTTCCATGTCCTCAACTCTTGCCCACCCTACAACAACTCTCTAACCGCAAATAACTCATCAATTTGATCAATTTCCTGGTAAGATCTCTAGTCCTTTGGGCCAACCTTCACATTATGTATCTGATCTTCAATCCTCCATGTTTGAGTCTCTTGCCTTTCTTCCTGTCTCCAACTTTCTCTACGCCTAATCTGTCTTCCCACCCTTCTCTACCAGTCTCTGGATGTAAACTGTTGGTCTTCATCTCTTTCTTCTTCTCTTTCTCATTTCCATATTTATCTCAACATGATCTGACTCCTCTCATAATAGTCTGCTGGTTCTAGTCATTGGAATAAATCTCATCCTTATCACCCACAAGTTAATAGCTCTGGTTGTAAAAAGAGGCTCAGGAAAGAAACTCAATACCAATCCCTCTCCAAGTTCTCAATGAACCTGCCCAACTTAGACAATTGATTGCTTGAAGGCACAATGAGGGTACCAGATAACTTTGGGAGGAGGTACTAACACAACTTGTATATGTAGTTCCAAAGCAGAAAAATGATGCAGTTAAACAAGAATAACCCAAAACTTCTCAAGGAACTCAAGAGTAGTGTGGTGGAATGCAAATATTAAAGAAATGCAGGGAGGCTTAAAACTCTGGTATCAAACTTAATAAACCTCTGGGTCAAGCATGACTTTTCCAGAAAGGCAATCAGATGAATTTTCAGAGTATTGCCTCTATTGCTATAGTAGCTGTGGCAGATACCTGCAAAAAAATAATAATAATTGCCAAATATCATTTTTAATGATTACACTGATAATATAAATAAAAACTCAACTGATAGTAAGTTATCAGGAGTAAAAAAGCCACACCTTGAACCTCTAAAGAGATAAAGGGCCTAGCTTTAATAAATAAAGCTCAAAGGAGACTTGCTTACACAAGGAAGCTCACACCCTTTATGATAGCCTGAGAAGGACTATAACTCCAATAGGACCTTGGACTCGAAATTGAAGTTGATTTTTTGATTGATAATATAATAAGATGTTGAATTAAAAGGCCCCATTCAATCCTCTTGGTGGACTAAGTTGGATGGGCTTGTTAATATGCACTATCTGGTTTATAAAATACAATGAGGAATAGGTCTTGTAGGTACAGTACCCTCCTCTTTTATATTGAAAGAGTCCTCAGGGGGACTCAGGGCATCATCAGGGGAGCACACCACTGTCCTAGATTTCTTCTCCAGTGGCTCAGAGCCCCAAGCAATCATCCCCAATGTATAATAACATTTAAATACTCATTGAGGTCTATTTTCGAGGTAAGGTTGTAATTTATTTACTCAGAAGTTTAAAGTGATGGGGGGGAATCACCCCAGTCACTTATTCTCCTTAAAGAGGACGCTATCAAGGCTTCAGAATCAATTTAATTACCCTCTAACTCTCTGTAGATCTATCAGAGCATGTGTTCAAAGAATTACAACCATATTATTCAATAATCTTAATCCACATAGATATGTATACTCTGGGTAAGTATTCCCAAAGAGTTTATCTGCACCAGGGGAGTTTCCTAGCTTCTGAGTGTACGCTTTTCCAGAATGATTAAATTCTTGAAATTTATCTACAAGCTGGAAGGAGAGTTCTTAGAAAATAATTTACAATTCATCTAAAAATCTGGGTTATGGTAGATAAGGATTATTGCAGAATATAGTTTCCACAGAGGGAAATCTTTAAGGACATTAATTGTACATCCAATTGAACGCTTCCAGAGGATTGTAATCTAGAGTAAAGTTATAAGATCTCCCATAAATTATAATATAAACCTTCAAGGTTTTATGGGATGATTTCTAATATTAAGATATACTATAAAAATATGATCATATGAAACTTTATATGTCAAAAATATGGATATGTAATGAACCAATGGAGGCTTGAACACACTACCTAGGTACTCCGAAGGGTACTAAGGGATTTCTTAACCACTATACTACCAATACTTGTGAGTTGGCAGCCTATAAGACACCAATACATGTCTCATGGCTGACATGAATGATCAAGACCAAATTGTTCAGAGAAAGGGATCAAAGGAGCCATTTAACACACTCAAGAATCCATCAAATGAATTCTTCTTCAACCAGCAAGGCTATTGGTTGGTGATAAGGATGAGGACGAGGGGATAATCAAAATATATATCCAGCTTTATGATGATGATGATGACAATGATGAGACACACAGGGGGATAGCCTTATTTATTGATCAGAAGAGTGGATGATGATTGGATACCACAATGGATGATGCTGGAAAATCAGGGGAGATCCCCTTCTTTTATGGGCAAGGTACCCTGTAGACTATTTACAAGAGGATACACATATGAGAGCAGAAGTTTTTGTTTTTTGATGATCTTGATGGAGGACTAACTCCTGAGAGCAGACAATCAATTCCAAGTGATGGATGGATAGAAGTGTACAGATGGACCTAGGGGATGAGAGCAATGGGCTTGATGGAGTTATTGGATGGGAGTGAGGTGAGGGAAATTGGATGAGGGAGGTGAGCAACATTGGATAAGAGAGGTGAGCAACATTGGATGAGAGCAAGGTGAGCAACATTGGATGAGCAAGGTGAGAAACATTGGATAGTTGGATGAGCTCTTGAACCTGGACCTAAGGATGAGTGAGCCATTGGAATTGAGGATAAACAGGCCACCCATGGTGATGGCTGGCTTAGTTTGGATGGATGTTAATGTTTGAGATTGGCGTGTGGAAGGATGATTTTATGGATCATGAGGGTGAAACATCAATCCAATGGATTGAGCAAGAAATCTCACACGCACTCCTTGGCCAAAAATGGTCAGAGGGCTGTCAAACTTGAGAAAGGAGGGAATTTAAAACAGAGCCTGGGGACTTGAACACCCATGTGCCTTCCCTAAACCACTAGGACAGGGAGAGGTTGGAGGAAGTAAAATAATTAAAAATGCTATACATAATTTTTTTTTTATGATGTGATAAGAAACTAAGAATTTTTTTTTAAATTTTTCCTCTTTTCTTGAGTTGTACCAACTTGATCACCACAGCCTTGAACGCATCAAATGAGTTGGGTATAATCCAAAGAGGCTTCCAGAAGTCTTTGTGAATGACTTTGAAAAAACTCTTAATGGTGCTTTTAAACACAGTTTCCCTGATTAATCCAGACATTTTTGCTCCTGGCATTGTCTAAAAAAATTCAAACAAACTTTAAAGTGTGCTTCAATAATGGCAATGAAGGATGGCAATTTTTAACAAATCTTTGGGCCAATTATGGGGCCTCTAAAACCAAGGGGAAGGCAGAAGTGAATGATGCAGAGCTCAGATTATGCCAAATTATTTCTTTTTCTATTGATCTCTGCTTGGAGTGCTTACTTTTAAACTTGTATACAGTGTTTCTTGAAAGACCGCAAGGATGTACTCAAGTCTATTGAAAAGAATAACTTTCCTATCAAAGAGACGTTCAAAACAGTGTGGTGGAAAATTTGGGAAACCTCAGAAAAAGGGCAAATTTTATGATTTTTTTTAGGTTTCATCTATCTCAAAAAAAAAGAAAGAAAATATATATATATATATATATATATATATATATATATATATATGGAAATCTTGCGCTGGTATGGCAAGATTTATTTTCCCTTTATCCAACTTTCCCTCTTCTAGAGGTCTAGGAGGGCCCCCAGGGGTGTTCAAGTCCCCAGTTCTTGCATTCAAATCCTTTGCTTCGCGCTTGGCACCCAACTTTTTTTGGGTAAGCTTGTGCAAATGATTGCCCCCTTCCTCATCATCCCCTTCTCTGTTTTTCAATCACATCAGCAGCATTTTCTCCATCCTTGCCAGTATCCTCATTGATACCCTGCTTTCCTTTACCAACCTGTACCTTGGTCTACAGACTGGCTGGATCTTGATTATGGGTGCACTAAAATCTAGTATACCAGGTTATTCCCTCTTCAAACTAACCCCCTTCATCAACTCAAATCCATTGACAGTTTACAAGAATGTACTCCTACAAACTACCTCAATGGTCATAGGTGCAATTTCCTTCAACGCTGGTCTCATTGGTATCATCCCCAGCCTTTTTCCAGCCATCATCCATTTTATCAACCTATTAATCTGTGGGGAGTGATTCCATCTTCCCCCCCCTTATCTGAGAAATTCATCATAATCTTCATCCAGGGTATCTCCATGATTGCCCTTGGATCCTTGAGCTCCCAAACTCAAAATCCCTGATCCGCCCCTCTGTGGCCTTATTCATCATCACCAACCAATAGCCTTGCGGGTTGAAGAAGAATTCATTTGAATTAATTGTTGAGTGTGTTATACCACTCTTCAATACCCTTTTTTCCAACCATACTGGTCTTGATCATTCTTCAATTTTACTTCTGGAATCAGTCAAGTTTGAGTAAGTGGATTTATTAAGCTTAAAATCTGTAGTTTTAAACCTGCCTTTATTCCTTTGAAGTTGAATTTCACTTACTACTCTTGACTCCCTTGAGAAGTGTTTGGATTTTATTGTTGTAATTTTTTGTTTCCTTGCTTCTAGAGCTTCATCAAACAAATTGCTTTTTTTTGTACAGCCAACCACAGTTATCTGTTAACTTTCAAGAGCTTGGCTGCTGAGAGTTGGGAAGGTTCATTCAGAACCTGGAGGTTGGTTGGGTTTTAGTTGATCATCCCTAATCTTCTGCTGAAGTCCAGATTGAATAGCTGGTGGGCGTTGTTACTTACAACTGCCTTGTTATATTCAACTCTAAGAAAACTTTAACTTATTTTTTTCAATTCTGTTCCCACACAGTCTTTCCTCAGATATTTTTTTCCCCTAGCTATCATTTACTATCAAGTTTACTTCTTCCCCATTGATTCCTGCCCTAAAGGGTTCTGGACCTTGAACCTGGTTACATTTAAATATTTTTGTAACACTCAGGAGGGCAGCATAAAAAATCACCTTTCCCCTCCACAGAACTCCCTGCAGGCAGCGCTGTTTGGCTTATTACAATGTCTTGGACTTGCGTCTCACAGACTTCAAAAATAAAACAGGATCTTGGGTAGAAGGGGCCCATTCTACTTTCAAAAAATTACTTGTGGGATCTTTGGGGAAAATTTTGGATGTGTTTAAACACCTTGAAGGAAATTTTTAAATTCAAATCCAATCATTCCATGAAGCACTTAAACACTCTTAAATAAAGTTGGGAACAGTTATTCCAACTGAACTAGTACCTTTGGCTTACAAATTGTCAATTGAGGAAAATAAACTACTTGGGGAAAAATTTTATTAGTTAAAGAGAATGGTGATGGCAAGGTGTGCTCCAAGTCATATTCAAAAAAATCCGCTTGCCTTCTTCCCACATTTTAAGTGAAATACTAGCATCAAGAGGATCCATTGCACCTGGCAATGTTCATCCTTAGTGGCAGTTAGACTATGACCCTTCCAATGAATTAGGTGGGGTTTTTTGAAGTGTATCAATTATTTGATTGACAGATTTATTATTGAATTTACAGATTAATTTTTGGATTGAGATATTGATAATTCTTTTGGTTTTTGGAGGTTTGAAACAGATCAAGGGATTGATAAAGAATCTCAAATGTTTAACAATTGTTATTCCATATATCGGGAATAACCTAAAGAATTTAGGTTGTACATTCCAAGTTCAATGCTCAAGAACACATCTGCTTTGATTTCCAAGCCAAGGCTTGAGCCAAATCTGTTAAGATAAAGCCGCAGTTGACCAAAATTGAAAGAAATCCTTTGTGAGCTTTCAAAATTGGAACATGTTGAAAGAGCAATTAAGAGGGAAAAATGGGTTAAAAGGGGACCAAAAAGAACAAAGACAGTAAGTCTTTTATTATGAGGGAGAATTTTTAATTTTTATTGTTAAATGAACTGATGGGAAAATGATTTCTGCAGTGCAACAATGGATCTTCATATGAATCTCATAGCTCAGAGGAAAAGAATGAAGAAAGGGCTCAAAGGGGACCAACAAGACCAAAGATAGTCAGTCTTTTGTTTTGCAAAATGTTCATTTTTATGGTTTAATGAACTGATGGGAAAATTGTTTCTTTAGTGCCACAATTGCTCTTCATCTGAATTTCATAGTTCAGTGCAAGAGGCTCAAAGTTCATTGGGGTTTCTTAGAAATGGATTTTAAATCACAAATAACCTATAGTGCCTCAGCCAAAGTACCCCCCTATCTCTCATGGATTGGAAGATAAAGCTCAAGAAACCTTCAACTATGGCAAACTCATACTCAACCAGGTGTCACATCTCTGTGGAAGACATAAGTCATACCTTGAAAACCCTCAAGTACATACCATTAAAAACTTAACCTCAACACCAGGACCATACACAAACCCTGTAACCTCAGCCAGAATAAAGAAAGACAGGTGCAGGAGGAAGTGCAACACGTCAGATCATGTCACCTCATCTAGAATACAGCAATACAGGCACAGGAGGCAGTGCAACCAGTCAGATCCTGTCACCTCACCCAGAATAAAGCCATACAGATCCAGGAGGCAGTGCAATCAGTCCAGATCCAGTCATCTCATCAACATAAAGAAATAAAGATTGAGGAGGCGGTGCAACCAGTCCATATCCAGTCACCTCAGCCAGAATACAGCAATACACATACAGGAGGCAATGAAGCATTTCAGATCTTCTCACCTGAACCAAACAAACATGCTAATACACATACAAGAGGCTGTGCAGAACTATTCATGAGCAATACAGGCAGGAGGAAGTCAAACCAGTATCAAGCAGAACCAAAGAAAAATGCAGAAGATACACATAAAAGAGGCTGTGCAGAAGCAAATAAAAGAGCAATACATACAAGGGGCTTTGCAGAAGCAAATACAAGAACAATACATAAAAGGGGCTCTGCAGAATCAAATACAAGAACAATACATACAAGGGGCTGTGCAGAAGAAAATACAAGAACAATAAATAAAGAAGGCTGTGCAGAAGCAAGTAGAAGAACAAAAAATAAAGGAGGCTGTGCAGGAGTGTACAGGAACAATATATGCAGGAGGAAGTGCGACCAGTCTTAAGCAGAACCAAACAAACCACCAGTACTGAACGGAAATACATGTAGGTAGAATAAAGTAGCACCGAAAAAAATACCAGTACAGCACAGCAATATACCTTATCCGCACTAAAAAGCAATTTATGCAAGTCTTTGCATGCATGAAACCCCTGTACAAGCTTATTCCAACCAGAAGAAATGCCTCATGTAACAGTAAAAGCTTTTTAAACCAGAAGAAATGCCCCAGGTAACTGTATCTCACTGTTCCTCACCAGAACAGAGAGAACCCTCAGGACAAGCCTTGAGCACCCCCTGAGGCAGGATTTGTCTATTTAAGGAGGGCCTCTCTGCCCTATCCAAGTTGTATCATCACCCACCTCTCCCAATATATGTGGCCACCTGGCTCATCAACCCATCAGTAGTCATCTGTTGTACCTACCCAGATAAAAATTATTAGTGAATCAGTTATAAAGTAAAAAAGAAATCAGAAAACAAGTTATTACCCATCCTTAGCCACTTTAACCACCAAACAGGTGCTTGAATAGGGTTTCTTCTGTGACCTAAACATTCAGCGCCAAATTAAAGGAGAATCACCCATTTATCAATGAATAACCCTTACAAAGAAAGAGATCACAAAAAAAAGAAACTACCAAAATTTCCTCTACCCAGCCCCCTGTGGGTAAACAAATCCTTGGGTCCTCTCCTGAACCATCCCTTTGGTCAACCCTTAAACCCTTCAATATTGGGATATTGGTTAAGATCAAATATATCTGATCAATCACTAACCAATAATCCAATAAATCTGGTACATTCTTCAATAAAACCTACCAATAACAATTTATAACTAATCTAGGTCTGACCTGAGACCTATTTTAAGTCTCAAAGAAACCAGCCATTAATTTAAATGAATTATTGTTCAGAATTACTATAGTACTAGAAGGGCAGGAAATTCAAAACCACCTCAGTCTTACTAATACTCTAAAGGAGTATAAGTATACTAAATTCCCCTTCAAGGACTGCCAGAAAGCTATTTGATAAATTATTTATATGGTCCCACAGGACTCTCTACAGTAGCTGTTCACAACTGAGCTTGTCTTCAAATGGCTTTCTATGGCTGCAATGGGTTTCAAGTGGCTGTTTTAAACCCAAAGTGGGTTTCAATTCGCGCCATCCAGCCCTTTTTATTTCATGAAGGGGGGTTGCAAGGTTGAAAATTTAAAATTGGCCTTTTATATATAATATATATATATATAATAATTATATATATATATATATAATAATTATATATATATATATATATAATAATTATATATATATAATAATTATATATATATAGATAATAATTATATATATAGATAATAAGTACATATATATATATAATAATTACATATATCTATAATAAATATATATATATAATAAATATATAAAATACTTTATGCAAGGAGGAAATTTCATCAGCTGGAGTCATCATCAGTGAGTTTTTTTTTTAGATAATTGGAGATGAACCAAGATAAATTACTGAAACCCTCATATTTTATTTTATTTTTATTTTTTTTAGACATATCATATGTTGTACAGTGAGGAGAACATTGACCCACCCATTCCCTCAGTACTTCAAAAGAAACTGAAGGCTTAATGCTGCATGAATTATAAAAAACCTACTCATCCAATTGTCCTGACCACCAGAACTCACATGGGATCACCTTATAGATATTGATAAATTCAGAAATCCATCATCTGGCCCATTCATTTCCATGATAAAGGTGGGTTCTAACTACCCGAGGGATGTGTCCATAATGAGAAAGCCAGTCCCCTAGTTAAATTAAGGTATTGGAAAACGGATTTTTGAGAAGCTCTTTAAATTGTGAGTTGTCCAATCCTGCTCCAGGTAACTCTTCCCAATTGGTTCCTTCCATTTCTTCAAGATTGTTCCAGAATCCTCCAAATACTTGTTCAGACATTTTGAGGTTTTCTTCAGCTCCTTGTTTATTCAACATATCCTCCCATCCTCTTTCTACTGGTACCTCAGGGGTAATGATGTTGCTTTCCTGATGTGTTGTCATTTTATAACCTTGGATTAGGAACTGCGTCAAGGGCTGCACACTCAGCAGTTTGGTAGGTCACGCTCAGCATTTGGGGTGTGCGCAGTCTCAGCAGTGCCTTCTGTGAGCTCAGCAGCAGCCTCTGTGGTCTCAGAAGTAGGAGTTGCCGAGCTCAGCACTGGTTGCTGGTTGGGCCCACTCCAGGCGGGGCAGTCTTGCAACCCGCTAGGACGGAGCAGACCAAGTAATGGAGCTGACCCATCCAAGTTTGTAGGCGGCTAGTTCAGAAAGCCGCAGGGTGGCAATTGTGGGGTTATATGCGCCGCAAAGGTCCATGCAAGCATACGGGCGGACTGATCTGCAGACGCGCATGGACAGATATACAAGGGGGGCTCCAAGTAGGAAACGGCAGAGGTCTGTGCCATGAGAAGGACAAACTGGACATATGTAACAGAGGAAGGGTTTAGAGTGATTGGGTGGACTGGGTTCTGGGTTATAGGGGTTCTTTCTGAATTTTTTTGTTAGGATTTCAGTTGCACTTGTACTTAGGTTAGGGTTGAGAGGGAGGACTCAAAACCTCACTCTTAACTCTGGGTTTTAGGATTATCTCATATTATCATCAAAGGATAAGGAAAGGATTGAAGGGCAGGAATATAAAACATCATTTTCTTTGTTGATCTTTTTCTTATATCTATCTCTTTTTCTCAAAACCCATCAGCACACAACCTCCTTACAGACGCTTGGAGCAATAACTTCCAAACTCAAGGAAAACTTAGGGGAGTATCTCCCTCTTGTTTCCACATCTGGGGGTCTGGCCGGGAAGTGATCTTCTGTCCTAGTCTCTTGAAGGTAGCGGGTGAAATGTTATCAAAAACTACTCCAGGATCAAAATTTCTGCCATTGTTCCCTCTGAAGTTGGTTCCAAGTGGACTGACCCCTCCTCTGCCACCAATGGCTCAGTCCAGCAGCTTTTCTCCCCCTTGGTTGGATTCCTTGGAAGCGGTCAAGGCTCTTTGATGGGTATGGCTTAGGCGGGGGGACTTCCCACACCCCCAGTTTGACACCACAGATATTGGGTGTCTTCTGGCACGGTTCAAGGATATCACCAATTCCAAGAATAAAAAAAGCAAGGAAAAGGTCTGGACCATTTTCTATTGATCACAGAAAAGATTAACCTTTGGGACTTGGAGGATATGGCCACCTACAGGGCCCAGGACTGGGAAAGGTTGCGGAGCAAGATGATGAAAAGGTGGGGGAAGCAGGAGCCTCTTTTCTGGGAGATTGACTTTGAGTGGGTGGCGTTCTGGTGTTGTTAAACAGCCTTGGATTGGGAACCGTGCCACGGTTTGGGTGCTCAGCATTAGTTAGGTCAGGCTCAGCATTTGGGATGCGCGCAGTCCCAGAATTGGCTGCTGCGGGCTCAGAAGCAGCTGCTGTTAGATTTTCAGTTTATATATATGTGACTTTCACTGGAGTTTGAAGTATCATTGATTGGATTGATTTTATTTATATTATTGTTGTTATTGAAGTATTAAAATAATGGTTAAAATATAACAAGGCTGTGTTCTCAGTAGTGATTGTCAGACTGTGCAAGCATAACATTTCATTTACCATGTCACTTAAACTGCTTACCTTAATTTTGCCTTATTCATTTTATACTCAACCACTTGTTGGCAAATCATTTATTTATTCTATATAAACCATGGTTCTCTCAAGTGGAATTAATCATCTGTTCATTCGCTACATCAACTGGAGTTTCCTTTTCCTCATGTCGGCAGGTCCTTTACCCTTGAAGTTATAAGCTCCTTTCATTCATTTCTCTTTATTTTTAATTTAAACAGAGCCCAAGCTCTTTTTATTTTTACAGCTGCTGCGGGCTCAGACTTAGGTACCACAGGACTCAGCATACTGGGAGCAGGTGAGGCTTAACTGTTTGTGCCGCTTCTTGGCCTGCTTGGACACTATGGACCCAAGGATGAAGCTGGCCAAATCAGGTTTTCAGGGCAGTTTGTCCAGGGAGGTAGAGAGGGGTGGGCCTGCACAAGCGCTGGCCAACCTGCGGGGCAGGGAATCATGTGGCGTGACAGGCGGATACGGAAAATGCGGGGGGCTCCAAGTAGGGCGCGGCGGAGCGTTGCCTCATGAAAGGACAAACAGGGTGTGCGTAATGGTAGGCGGGCTTGGGGATTTTTGTGGTATTCAAAAGGGTTAGGGTTAGGCTAGGGTTCTGCTTTAAGGTTTTCTTTGCTATTTGTTGTCAGATTGTTGTTGCGCTTGTACTTAGGTTAGGGTTGAGAGTGAGGGTACTGGCTGTTGACTCTAGCAAGTTTGGCGCAGGGGGTGTCCTGAAGCAGGATGAGGATGGGGAAGATTTGCTGGTGCTCTAAGAGGCAGTCACCTTTACAGCAACAGAGAGTTGCTATTCTGAAACAAATTTGGAGTTTTGCGGGGTAACTAAGATTTTTCAGAGGCTTCAGCACCTCCTATGGGGTTTTAATTTTGAGATCTTGGTGGATGCAGAGGCCTGGGTGCAAATGATCAACTTGCCAATGCTGCCAAACGCTCCAATGAGTAGGTGGGTAGCATTCCTTCAGCTCTTTTTCTTTAGAGTTGTGCACATTCCAGGAAAGGCATTTAAAATTCAAGATGCACTGTTGCAGTATCCTTGGGAGGATCTGTACAAAGGAGCGGAGCCTTTGTACTTGGAATCTCTGTTTATGTGGGTAGGAGTGATAGAGGAGGGGGTTCACTTGCAGCTGCTTCAGTCCAGATGTTATGCAGTCCTGTGTTCTTATTTACAGGATCTCCAGTTCCCGGAAGGCACAACAAATAAAATCATCCAATTTTCAAGAAGGTGGGTGGTACACTTCTACCTCCAGGTTGGGCAATTGTGGCATCAGAGTGCCCCCATCCCTCTTGTGGTTGCAACATCTAGGATGGGTCAAGAAATGATCCTGAGGTTTTTGCATGACAACCTTGGTCACTGGGGCAAAATTGAGACACCACATCTGGGGGTGGCCGCGCCGCTTTGGAAGCAATGGAAGACCCAGTGGGCTTGGAGTTTTTTGCCTCTGAGGACCCCACTCTTGATGTGCTGCTGCAGCGGAGTAGACTGCTGAAAGCCGCCGGGGAAAGCTGCCAAGATGGGGTGGCGTTAGGGAGGAAGGGATAGCCTGATTTGGTGAGGGGGTGCTCTAGCCCGTTCACAGCCAGAACAACTAGACCTCCCAGAATGTTTGTCTCCTTATTTCTTTTTTTTGATTGGGTTCTTAGATTGGTGGTGGCCTTGGTTTGTAATATTGCAGGAACCCAGGCGTGGCGCAATTCCAGGTCTGTATACGCAAGGACAAGCCCTGCGGCAAAAGAAAAAAGGTGGAAATTAAGGCAGGATGAGGAGCACTGAAAAAAAAACCCTTTCTTTTCTTTTCTTTTTCATTTTTGTTGTCTGGGTTTTTTCCCTATTTCTTTTTTTTCTACAGAAGGGTGTAATGGGTGAAGAAGTATGGTTGGGGCAAGGGCGGGACAAGCTTTATTTTGTGAGAGGGTGCCCTATCCGGTTCACAGCCAGAATGACTAGGCACCCCGGAATGTTTGTTACTCTTATTTTCTTTCTCCCTCTGGTGTTTATGTGCCCGCGCTGGAAGCTTGTCTCCTGTTTCATGTTGTAGGAAAGGCACGGGGGAACTGTGTGGAAGTTTGTCTGGGGCAGTCCAGGTACCTCACAAAACTCGCAGTTACTCACAGAGGTGCGGGCTGAAAGTTTTTTTGCAGTAATTGCAATTGCACAATTGCGCCTGGGGAAAATTGGGAATCAGGTTTTCTCACTCACTCACTCAGGGAATGGGTTTGTTGTCACAGGACAACTAGCTTAAGAAGGAACACGGGCGCAGGAAATGTGTATTTCTTTAAGAGCTAAAAAATTTTTGGGTAAGAAGAGAAGGGATTAGAGAGAAGAGAGAGGGGGGCAAGGCGTCTAGGCCATTTTAATCATTTCCTCTGTTTCTGCCTGTGTTAATTGTAACAAGACCCGGAATGAATCCAGGAGCTTGTGTCGGGATTCCAAAGATTGGGCGCCCGCAGTGGCCACAAAGGTCTGAAATATCAAGTTCAACTGTTCAGCAAAGTTCTCAAATTTGGCCCCCAAGAGGGCCATCACAGTGGGGATCTCCAGAATCTCAGGTGGGCTTGGAGGAGGGGAGCCCAGATGCATGGATGGGGCTTCTGGAGGATTTCTTGGGGGCTTGATCCAGAAGGAGGCAACAACTCAATCACAATTGGAGATGGTGGCGGTGGAGGAGTGGCCTGTGGGGTCATGGGCCTCTGGTCTGAGTCCAAAAAATACCTTGGGTTGGGATCCAGTGCCCAAGCAGGAGTGGGCCGCAGGCTTGAGGGAGGGGCCAGAGGGGGAGCCGTGTGCCGTCTGAGAATCTCCTTGATGGATGGTTCCCTTGTGCCTTGGGTAACTCGGAAACAATTGGTCTGGTAAGCGGCAAAGGTTGGGAAGTCCTCCTTCTGGGGTGGTCCCGCACTATGGAGGGGAAATGTGGAGTCACAAGCCTCACACGGAGGAGCGCGGCAAAGGGGAAAGCCTGGTGGAGTCCACAAGTCCTCCAAGATTAAATTGTTGTGCAGAACCACAAATGGGTCCGGACAAGCCCTCTTGAACAGCATGGGGCAAGAGCCAGATTGGGGAGGAGCCTGGAGCATTCCCTTGCTGATCAAGCATTGGCGGTGGCCAAAATGGCAAGCAGTGCACACCCAACAACCAGGGATGATCAAACACGCGTCCCTGTTCCAAGTACATAAGTTGCAGGGTATCATGGTGGGGGACAAGAAGAGCTGTTGGTGATTTGTGAGGAGGAACGCAAGGAAGGGCTTTGTTGGTATGGGGAAGGGTAAAAGTTGGTTTAGGTAGAAATGGGAAGATCTCTGGGGACAGAACTCAAATTGGGGGGATGTGGTGTTGTTAAATAGCCTTGGATCAGGTACCATGGTGCAGTGGGCACGCTCAAGATTAGGTAGTTCAGGCTCATAATTTGGGATGCGCGCAGTCTCAGCATTGGCTGCTTCAGGCTCAGCATTAGGCACCTTGGGGCTCAGCATACCAGGATTGGGTTGGGCTTAACTGGGGGTGCCAGGTTGCGGCCCGCTTGGCGACTATAGACCCAAGGATGAAGCCAGACCAATCAGTTTTGCCAGGATTTTAGTCCAGGAAGGTAGACCAGGGCAATTGGGGTTATTGGAGAGGGGCAGACGCAAGCAAGCACAGGCCCACCCGTTGGGAAGGGAATCACGTGGCGCGCTGGGTGGATATGGAGATTGTGGGGGGCTCCAAGTAGGGTGCAGCAGAGGGTTGCATTATGAAAAGGAAGAACTGGGTGTGTGTAAAATTAGGCAGGCTTGGCAATTGTTGCAGTATGGGAAAGGGTTAGGGTTAGGCTAGGGTTCTGCTTTCAGGGTTTCTTTTCCATTTTTTTTTGGAATGTTGTTCGCTTGTACTTAGGTTAGGGTTGAGAGTAAGGGCATGAAGTCTGCGCTATCAACCCCAGCTTTGAGGAAGAGGGGGACCTTGGGATTGGGGCACAGAAAGGAAAGGAATTCATCATCTTTTCAATCCTCTCTGTCTCTCTCTACAAAGGGGAATCTTCATCCTTACAGATGCTGAGACAATTGCTTCCAAAACTAAGGACAACTAGGGGAAGTATCTTTGCGTTCTTTTCCACAGCAGGGGAGTACGGAAGCAAGGTTACTTGGCCAAGTATATCTCAATGTTTAAGCATATCTACAGGTACTTGGAGAAGAAACAGGTGGTTGCGGGACAGACAGGGGCAATGAAGTGGACATTTCTGGGCTGAATTTCACCGCAACTCCAATTGAAGTTGCAGCGGTACTTGTTTGTGTTAAGATTAAACTGCTCTGGTTCATTTCCTTTCTCAACTCATATTCTCACGTCTTGTACTTCTCCCTCTATTTCAACAATTTCTCATATATCTTTCACCTGTCAGTTGTAACTAGTCGAAACAGTCACCCTTTCCCGGGTGTGAGTGTGATTTCACACAGCTGTCCCTCTCAAGCTGTCCCTAATGTCTTGCTCCTGGTGTTCAGTCTCCTTCAAGTTGAACACTCATAAAAGATCATTCCCTACAAGGAAAACTCACCATTGAAGATTAAGCAACCCAGCACTCTGGACAATCTCCTCTCAGCTCAACAGCTCATCAACAACTCTCAACACCAACTGACCTATCAAGTTGGAACTGCCTGATTCTACAAGTAGCCTTCATATAGGCCACAACCCAGCTTGTATAATCTGGCAGTCTTGTGTGTTCATTCTCATTCTCACTCTCTTTCTCTTGTTTTGTTTCATTTGTTCCTACGCCTGATTGGTCTTTAACTGGATGTCTTATTGTAATGAAATCAGCCTGGTTCAGGTTTCAGGATTCACTCCAATTTTCTCATGGTTAAAAGCCAAAATAGTTCCCTCCAGCTCCGCCTCTCCTGGCCTTCAAAGATCCGTGGAAACCCCTGGACCAGAAAATGAATCCAACTTCAAGGCATTGGCTCTCAAATATCTCATGGAGTACACCCCTCTCCTCACCAAATCCAACTTGTCAGTCTGGAAGAAGAAAATCAAAAAACTCTTCAAGATTCAAGGAATTTCACATCTCATCAACTTGCCTCATCCTCACGAGGAGATAGCTGAAAAAAACAAAATGGCTGGATACCTCATGTCTAAACTTGACACTGCTACTCATACCAACATCATAAATGCTGAAAATGAGGACTTGTCAAAAATGATTTGGTTGGCCACCAAAAACCACTTTTTGTCCTGCCAAGCCGCCAACAGGGCTTGAATGTTGTTCTTTCAGCTACCTGGATGTCAAGATCCTGGCTATACTTTAGCTACCAGAGGTGATAGAATAAATAATAAATATATTATTCAATAAATGCAGCATTTTCAAATTTCAGTTGATTTAATAAAATAATTACTTAAAAATATAAGTCATGGGTATTCATGAAATATTTATACATCATTAGTTTTCTTAGTATGTAAGAAAAATATTGATGTCTAGAAATTCTCATAATAGTATATTAAGTATTCTAATATATTTTTAGAAGTTGTCATTATCTTATTTTCAACATTTTTAGTACTTTGAATTATATTTAATAAAAAATATGTATACAAGTTATTTAGGTATTTTTATATACGTTTATGTATTTTTAGACTATCTACTATCCATGGGAAAATTTATTACATATGTAGAATGTTCCCATGTAGGTTGTAGCATGTTTATGCGGTACCTAGTTTTCTCAGGCCGCCTGTAACTTTGTCAACCTGTAGTCCTGCAGCTGCCTACTTGTCAGAGGCTCCGGGCTGCGTACACGGCTTTGAAGTGTGACAGTGCTGTACCTCAGCCGCGCGGGGGTGTATTGGCTTTGGCGGCTCTGTGCGGGTATTGTGACAGAACACGTTTTCATCTGTGACTCCTAAAATATACACAACACCTCAATTCTGACTGAATTTTAGGTGTGAAACCTATACGTGACAATAGAAGTGAAATATTTAATTGCAAAAAAATTTCAAAAGTTGTGCCATGGTATTTTGGTCTTTCTTTCTTTAATGATTTAAAAATATAAGGATTTGGATTTCAAGGGTGGGGTCAGTGAGTGAACCTACCTAATTTTGTGTGGATAATCCATTTTTGCAATAATATTTATGTTTTTCCTTCTCCTTCTTAGGTTTAGTTTATTATTATTATTTTTATGTTATTTCTGTTACTTTTGCAGCTTGCTCTGCAATAGTAGCAAGCTGACTTTCCCCCACTCCAAGATATGGCCATATCTGAAAAAAAATCTGGAGCATGTTGGGAAAAAATTAGTTCCATGTGTGTTTCAGTTCCTTTTTCTGGCTCTGTAGTTTCTAAGATGTATTGGTCCATCAGGTATATTATTCTCTGGTAACAATTCATCTTTGTCTGAGGATTCTCCTTTGTATCTTACTAAGTATAGTCTAACATCTTTTCCTTTCACTCTCTCTTTCTTGTTTCTCAATATCCTGGTGAATTTTCCTTTTTCTTTCACAGGGTCAGGTTCTATTGGGATTATTGCTGTAGGTAGGTTCCTACCTTCTCTTAGTTGAAAGTTTTTTACTATGCTAAAAGGAAATAATGGGTGTTTTCTTGATAATTCTTCACTCAAGGTTACTTCTAAAGCATTTTTTCCATGCATCTTTTCAATAAAAAATGGTCCAACAAAGGCTGGTTTCAGCTTTCTGTTACCTGCTAGATTGTTGAAGTTGTTAGTGGATATCAAGATCTGATTTCCTATTTTAAATTCAGGTTCCCTGTGTGATTTGTCCCATCTTTTTTTGTTATATTATACTGCTTCTTCTACACATTTTTGAGAATGATTATTTGCCATTTCTATCATTTTCTTAAATTCAAGAGATTTTGGATGAATGGTGGCTAAGCTATATTTTGAGTTATTCCTAGGGCGTTTCGGAATCCATCCTCTTTCTAGTATGTAAGGGGATTCTTTGGTAGTATAATGTTTACTGCTGTTACAAGCCATCCCTAGAGCTGGGAGCAGGCTTACCCAATTATGGCAGTAAATATCTGAGTTTTTGTATTCTAGACCAAAGCTAAAGAACCTTCATATCTTCTAGGGTCTGTATTGTTGAGTTGAAGTAGCACTGCTGCTGATGTGATCTGTTTTCACAGTTTACTGTTAAGATGAGGGATGTCTTTAGGTTTGATTGCCTACAAAGACCAATGGAAACTGACAAGCAAAGCAAATAAACACATTGAAGAAGGAAAGTGATAACAAATGAGGGACAACGGTAAGGTCTTACCCAGGTTATTTTCTCTGATATTGAGACGGATTTTGGAAGTGAGAAAACCAAGGAAATGAAGCAAAGAAACAGCACAAGGAAAAGGAATGGAGAGGGACGCTGTGACAACAAGGGAAAGGAACGGTGAGAATGTTGTAGAGCAATGAGGATTGCGAGTGAGTATCTCACATCTGATCAATTTGATTATTTTGAGAAAGGTGTTTGGATTTGTGGAGCAATGATGAAGATGTCGATGATGTTGAATTTGGATTGATTGAGGTTGAGGGGATTGAGGAGATAGCGGGAGATATGAGGATGTGGTTTGATGAGAGTAGGATGTTGTTGAGGAGAGAAGTCGTAGGTGGGGAAGGTTGAGTTGAAGAGGGAAAGCGGTGAGTCAGGTGAGAGTTTATCGTGGTTGAGGAAGGATGATGGAAGAGATGAGGAGGAGCGCGGATGAGAATCAGGGTTGAGTAGTGATGGAGGAAAGGGATGGTTGGATGCTTTGGATTTGGAGATCCAGCACCAGGGTTAAGCTGGGTCGCGGCTTCTTCTAGTGAGCAGGCAAATGTCAACACACCACCGTGATCAGATGTGAGGAGATAAGATGGTCAAAGTAAGGTTGGCGACGGAAGATCTTAAGGCTGCTTTAGTGAGGGAGTTGGCTAACATTTGATTGGAGGGGATGAGATGAGTTATAAGAGAGTGATTGTCCCGCTGTTCTCGCAAGCATTTGATTTGCGTGTCAACATGTTTCAGTGCACCATGGTGAGATTCCTGATTTAATAGGTTGGTTAGGGCTTTATTGTTGATGAAGGAGCAGTAGGTGTGATTTAATGAGGGATTCATCTTGTGAAGAAGTTGAGAGAGCCAGATCATTTCTTGAGTTGCCAGGACTAGAGCTTTGAGCTCTCCTTTGGTGGACAACAGAGAGACTGAGCCTTGAAGCTTTCTATGCCAGGAAACTGGGAAGCCGTAGAGAAATACCAAGTAGCCGGTGTGACTTCTTTGTGACTCAGGGTTGTTGCCGCCGTCGGAGTCACTGTAAACTTCTATGTTGTATTGAAAGGACGGATTCTGAAGACGTAGGGCCATTTCTTTAGTTGTGTTAAGATAGCGCCAGGCATGTTTTGCTTCAATCCAATGTTGAATGCCGGGCCTGTTGTTGAAGCAAGATGGGTTAGACACGGCCTAGGACAGGTTGGGTCGCATTTGGCTGGCGATAAAGGTTAGAAAGCCAGTGGATGACCAAAAGTTGAAGTCAAGCTTGAGGAAGGCTTTGTGTTGATCGTCAGAGGCGCCAGTGAGCTTGATGTTAGGGGTGAACGGAGTACTGATTGGTTCGCACTCGGTGAGACCAAGCTCACTCAGTGCAGTGTTGATGTGGTTGGTTTTGAGTAATCCATAGCCGTCTTTGGTGTCGACTAACTGATTTCCAAGGATCTTGCTTAGGGGTCCATCTTGCGAGATCTTGAATGCGGCTTTGAGACTGTTCCAAAACTCGACCGAGTTCCCAACAATTAACAAGTCGTCGACGTAGACAAACACATAGAGCTGTCTGGATGTGCTGATGTAGAGACAAGGGTCGGCACAGGATGTGGTGAAACCCTTGCTGAGTAACCAGGTCTTGAGCCTCTCGTACCAGCTCTTGGGTGCTTGTTTGAGTCCGTAGAGTGCTTTATTCAGCTTGAGGTATGGAAAGGGGGAGTTGTATCCAAGGGAAGTTTTGATGAAAATATCTTTGTCGAGTGGCGTGTGGAGAAAGGCGGACTTGATGTCCATCTGCCATAATGTGAGCTTATGAAACAGTGCATAGACAAGTAATACTCGCAGTGTTATGATCAAGCCCGTTGGGGCATATGTCTGTCCATAGTCAAGAAACTCTACTTGCTTGAATCCTTGAACACACAATTGCAATTTGAAAGATATTCCAGTTTCATCAGGACTTTCTTTGATTATTTAGACCCAAACTGTTGTTAGAGTGTTCTTGCCTTCAGGAAGTGAGTGACATCCTTCCCATATTTTCATAATCTTGATGCCATTTAGTTCAGACTTCATGGAGTTGATCCAGTTCGAACTTTCTTCACAATTGGTGGCTTTGTAATAGCTTTTAGGGATGGAACGGGCAATGAATCCATATTGCTGGGGTATTTGAAGGGAGTTTCTATCACAAAGTGTAGGTCCAGATGGAGCCAGCAATTTATTGGCGATTGTGTTGTCTTCATCTGAGTTGGATTTTGATGATTCAGAGTGCGAGTCGGAATGAGTTGAAGGGGAAGGATTGGGAATAGTGGAGTTATTTGGAGAGGAGTTCTGAATGGAGGAGGGTTCAGTGGTAGGAGGTAGAGCGTTGTTATTAGAATTGGGGAGGTCAGAAGAGGATGAGTTGGAGTTTAAAGCGTCAAGGAGAAAGGAATCGTCAGTAAGAAGAGAATCAAAACAGGAATCGGGATGGGGATATTTGTCAGAGAGAGAAGAAGAGAGGGAAAGATTTTCAAAGATTTTGACATGTTTGGAACGGACTATAGATTTAGATGATGGACAGTAGATTCAATAGGAGTTAAGGTCTAAATCAAATCCAGTCAGAATGCCCTCTCAACCTTTTTTGTCTAATTTGACGGGAGCATGAGTCTGATTTAGGACAATGGCCTTGGATCCAAGAACACGAATGAGGTGTAGTTTAGGAGAGGTTCCGGTCCAGAGTTTGTGGGCTGAGACTTTGGAGTTGAGAGACGGAATAAGATTGAACACTAGACAGGAGCTGACCAGTATCTCATCCCATAGGAAGGAGGGAATGTTCATATTGCTCATTGTTGTCCGAGCGGCCTCAAGAATGGTTTGGTTTCCTCTCTCGGCAACTGGATTATGCTGTGGAGTATAGGGTTTGGAGGTTGAGTGCTTGATTCCATTTTCTGAGAAGAAGCTTGAGAGACAATGATTGACAAATTCACCGCCGTTATCGGAGTGAAAGATCTTTAGCATTCAACCTTTCTGATTGGCTTGAAGCTTGATGAATTTCATCACCTCGTCTGGTAAGTCTGATTTGAGTCTGATTGGCACACATGTCTTGAACTTGGACCAGTTGTTGGTGAGCAATAAAAAATATTGACATCCAGAGAGGGACGGTGGATTAATGGGACCACAGACATCGGCATGAATCTGCTCGAATGATTCTTGGCTAGGAGGAAGATGATCCAGGAAGGGTTTTTGGTGAATTTTCCCTTTTGCACAGGACACGCAATCGAGGAGATTGTACTTGAGGTTGGGAAACTCTTTTGAGAGGAGACAAGTTTTTTAAAGATGGGGATGACAGAAGCATTGTGGTGCTCTTGTATGGACGCGAGTCAGGAAAGGGCTGCAGGCGGCGCGCTCAGCAATGGGAAGGGCCTTGTCGTAGCTAGCCGCTCTGCAGGCTCAGCAGCAGTCAGGTAGGCCCAGCAGCGGTTGGGTTGGGCTCAGCACCTGGAGACGGGAAACAACGGATCGCGCAGACCAGAAGGCTTGCGCAGATTGGAAAGCTTGCGCGGATTGGAAGGCTTGCGCCGATTGGAAGGTTTGCGCGGATTGGAAAGCTTGCGCGGGTCGGAAGGCTTGCGCGGATCGGAAAGCTCGCAAGGATCGGACGGCTTGCACGGACCAGGCAGACCGCGTATTGCAAGACGCGCAGATTGGGTCACGCAGGTACGCGGATACCTGGAACGGGTTGTTGGGCGGACGCGCGCGGGCAGGCAAGCCGTGCGTACGTTGATGTTATGGGGCAAGGGATGGAGGGGTAGGATTGGGCTAGGGCTCTGTGCTTAGGGGTTGTATTTCATCATTCTTGCTTAATTGTGGTTGTACTTAGGTTAGGGTTGAGAGGGAGGACTTAAATACTTTGCTCTCAACTCTGGGTTGTAGGGGGGAGGGGGGGAAAAACACTTCACTTCACTTCACGGACTGGACTGCACTCTAGGATATCAATTTTTATGGCATTGGATTGGATTGGATTGGAAAGGAAGGAATTCATCTTATTATTGCTCTCTCTCTCTCCCTCTCTCTCTCTTGAACGGCTGCATCCAATCTCCTTACAGACGCTTTGATCAATAACTTCAGGAACTTGAGGACAACTTCTGGGGTATTGCCTCTAAAGTTTCCACAGCGTTTATGAATAGTAGATAAGGAGATGAATGAACAAGAAAGAGCGGGGAGATTGAAGCCTTTGTTAATTAAGAATAGATTTTCTTCAATAATGCCGGACACGATCTGTGTATTATTGAAGAGAATGGTGAACTGATTTGGAGATGAAAGCGTTAAGGAGCATCCTTTTTGAATGAGTTGGCCTAGGGACACCAGGTTTACAGCAAGATTGGGAACATAAAGAGAATTTTGAAGGTGAAGAGTGGCCGAGGAAGTTGTGATGTGAGCTGTTCCTTTACCAAGAGAGGAGATAGGAGCATTTGGGTTTCCAGTTTGTACCTTGGTTCCGTCGGGGTGAAGATGAGGGAAGAAATTCGGGTTATTAAACATGCAATTTGATGCACCGGAATCAAGAAGGACTTGATTTGAACTGAGAAGAGGTGACAAGACCATTGCGAACATGTAGGCTAGGTGGGCGGATGACCCCTTTTGGGGATTTGAAGGAGCGTTGGATGGAGTCGCTGAATCGGAACCACTTGGAGAGTTATTTCTAGTTGGGTTGGAGATGAGGATAGAGCCACCAACACTTGCTTCTGTCGTGGTTGGCCTGTGGATTGTGCCAGGTTGGCCTACACTTAATGGCGTTGTTCCTAGTTATCAGAGCTGAGGCGTAGGATCCGGCCATGACCTTGTTTTTGACTTGATTGAGATGACGTAGGACTAGATCGGCGTCAATCTTGGCTTCTCCAAGAGAGTGGGTGATAGTTGTTTTGAGATGTTCGAGAGGAGGAGGAAACTTTTAGAGCAGTAGATAAGCAGCTATGTTTTTGTCCATCTGGATTCCAATCTCAGCAATTTGAAGCAAACATTATCCAGCGTCGGTAATGAATTTTTCAACTCTCTTTGGGTCAAACTGAAGGTTGAGCAGATTAAAGAAGACCCTGGAGCAATTGGCCATTTGAGAGGAGGCGTAATATTCATTGATTGATTTCCATAACTCGATCCCGTTGGTTAGCAGGTGGTCCTTGACGCAGTTGATGTAAGTACAATTGTCCCATTTTGCAAGGATGTATCCTACTATTTCAAGATTTACTTCTGGGGGACATTTCTTGGGTTCAGGGGAGTCAAGCAAGTGTGAGATCTTTTTGAGGGAGAGTATTGTGATGATTTTAGAGCGCCACAAAAAGAAATTAGAGCCCGAGAGAGTGGGAATGGAGTCCATCAGAGTCTTGAGCAGAGATTGTGAGGAATCCATTTGCCTTTATTGGTCAAACGTTATTCGGATTGTTTTGGTTTCTGGAACGTTTGGCTTTTAACCGTGTTAAGATGAGGGATGTCTTTAGGTTTGATTGCCTACAAAGACCAATGGAAACTGACAAGAAAAGCAAATAAACACATTGACGAAGGAAAGGGATAACAAATGAGGGACAACGGTAAGGTCTTACCCAGGTTATTTTCTCTGATATTGAGACGGACGTTGGAAGTGAGAAAAACAAGGAAATGAAGCAAAGGAACAGCACAAGGAAAAGGAATGGAGAGGGACGCTGTGACAACAACGGAAAGGAATGGTGAGAATGTTGTAGAGCAATGAGGATCACAAGTGAGTATCTCACATCTGATCAATTCGATTATTTTGAGAAAGGTGTTTGGATTCGTGGAGCGATGATGAAGATGTCGATGATGTTGAATTCAGATTGATTGAGGTTTAGGGGATTGAGGAGATAGCGGGAGATATCAGGATGTGGTTGGATGAGAGTAGGATGTTGTTGAGGAGAGCAGTCGTAGGTGGGGAAGGTTGAGTTGAAGAGGGAAAGCAGTGAGTCAGGTGAGAGTTTATCGTGGTTGAGGAAGGATGATGGAAGAGATGAGGAGGAGCGCGGATGAGAATCAGGGTCGAGTAGTGATGGAGGAAAGGGATGGTTGGATGCTTTGGATTTGGAGATCCAGCACCGAGGTTAAGCTGGGTCGCCGCTTCTTCTAGTGAGCAGGCAAATGTCAACACTTACTCACTTCTTATTACTTGTTTTTGTCTCTTTACTTGTTTCTGTTATTCCTGTCTTTGTCTCTTTTATGTTTACCTTCTTTTTCTTTTTGTTCTTTGTTGCTATTACTATGTTGTACTGGGTGATTATACCTCAAATCTAGAGTGAACACCCTGAGCGCAACCTTCTCTAAATCCCATCCAATGTCCAGCAAACTTCCTTAGGCATCTCCTGGGAACCACTCACCAACTTGCCAGTTTCAAACCTCTCAACTGTCTCATCAATCAACCACCTGCAGCCAGCTCAATCAAAGTAAGGACAATACCAACTCCATAGGTTTATGATACAAACAAAATCTCCCTTACAGATTGTTCAAGGCGCTTCTCCGGTTATCTCATCTTTTCCTTGTAGCTGGTTGCCTTCCAACTTTCTCCTGAAAGAATTCTGTTGGTGATGTTTTTACCCTTCTTTCTGTCTGATGAATCTTGTTTCTCAAATTTCTTTTCTGATTCTTTTTCCATTTGGTAATCCAGTCTGGTCTTGGGTTCTTAACCAATAATATTTCCATCACAGTTAAAAGCCAAAACTACTCCACCAACTGGTCACTAGCAAAATGCCCAAGCCAGGATCATTGTTGACACCAGGACCAGGGGGAGACCCCATGAATTTCAAATCTCACGCCCTAAAAGTTCTCATCAAATCTAAACCTCTACTGAACAAAGAAGAATACAGCATGTGGCGTAAGAAGATGGAGAAACTCTTTAAACTTGGGGGAATTTTTCAAATCATGAACTCACCAGGCAAACTACCATCATTGGACAAAGAGACCAACCAAAAGATGGTAGCCTACTTGATTGCCAAAGTTGATTCAAGCACCTACAATAAAATTATCAATGATTGTAATGAAGATAATGCCAAGCTGATATGGGTGGCAACACAATCTCATTTTGCTTCATCTCAATCAGCAAACAGGGCGCAAATTTTCATCAGGTTCCTTCATCTTTCTATGTCTTCCAACATTGAGGCATTTGTTACTACCGTCAAAACGTACCTCAAGAAACTAACAGAGGTTGGTATCAAACTTCCATCAGATATAATAGCCTATCTAGTTATTTTTAAATTTCCCGCCTCAATGCAAGGTATGAAGACGCAAATTATGCACTCAACTACGGAAATGAGGATTGAAACTGTTTTAGATCATCTCATCCAACACAAAAACAAAATCAGCACACAAGAAACTCTCAATGAACCAGTCAACGTGGCCTTTTATAATGGACTGAGATGCGAAAACGGAAAACATAACCCTGCCGTAACTACCCATCCTGCAAAAAAATTTTGGATCAAATTCCCCAAAATTAAACCAGAAAATAACCACTATTGAGGAAACAAGAATAAAAAGAAGATTGTCAAAGAGGCCCACTATTATTCATTCTTTTGTGGTTTGAACTCAATGTGTCAAGAGAAACTAATCCCTAGCCAAAACATACTCAATTCCGGATGTTCTATTCATATGATAACCAACAAGAATCTATTCCCATCTCTCACGTGCTCTGACCGTGAAGGCAAGACTCAAACCTGAAAGAGGGACGCCAAGATCAAGATGAAAGGGATCTTTACAGCCTCCATTCCTTTCAAAGAATGCAAAATCCATCTCAGTAATTCCGCCTGGGTCCCTGAATCAACTGTCAACCTCATATCCCTTGGAGCACTGGTAGAAAAAGGAGCGGCTTTGAAAATAAACTCAACGGTGTCGCCTTGTACCTTTTCCATGTTTTTGAAAATAAGGAATTATTCTTGGGAAGGATATCGAACAACCTATCTGTCATCAACATGAAAACAAGATCTGAAGCTGCTCTATACTCCAGCGAGGACCTACCCAAAATCCACAGAACTCTTTGCCATGCTTCTCTTGGACAAATGGAAAAATTTCTGAATGAAACCATCTCTCTCAAGGACAAGGCCGACTTTGAATGTCTGAATTGCAATAAAGCCAAGATCACAAAGTCCAACTTTTCCAAAATCCATCAAGCAGCATTGAGATTGTTGGATTGAATCCATGTGGATCTGAGGGGACCTCTTAACCCTACTGCCAAAGGTGGTTTCAGATTTTTTCTCAACCTCATCAATTCGTTTTTGGGTTATCTCGCTTGCTTCCCACTCAAAACCAAAGACAAGGTCCACAACACTTAAATCTTTGTGCTAGAAAATAAACATAAAAAACATCCTCGGTATCCCATGAAAGTTTGTTCAGATGGAGGAGGTGAGTTTATTAATAACAAATTGACTTCTTATTTAAAAGAGCGCCATATCAATCACATTGTTTCGGAACCATACCATTCTCAACACAACGGATGGATAGAAAGAGCCAACAGGACAGTCATGGAATCAACCCAAGCGATATTCTCCAAAGGTCAAATCCCAAAATCCTATTGGAACAAAGTAGTTCATAGTTGCTGCGTGTTACTCAACCAAATACCTAAAGAAAAAGGATTGGATTCACCCTGGAAACTTATGCATGGCAAAGAGCTTCCGGTAGGTTACCTGAGACCTGTAGGTACCAATCTCACGTATCAACTTAACAACACTCAGATCCAGTCTAAACTTTCTGAAAAAGGGGAGTCCGGTAAACTTCTAGGCTTCAACCCAGCACTGCTCTCATACAAGTTCCTCTCCGCCTCAGGAAAGATTATCAATACTAAGCACATAATCTTTTCCAAATCAACCTCCAATGATTCTATAACAACGGAAAGTCAGATAGATCTTGATTCATTGACTGATCAAGCTTTCCAGGCACCTCCCATGCCTCTTAATCTGTCTGTTGACCAACCTCAAGACCCTGAAGACAAACTTACTTCCAAATCCATAAAACAGGAAGAAACCTCCAATGCCATTAGCAGCAGTACCAATGAAGATGAAGAAGTGTCCTCCAGTCTGAGACCAAATCTAAGAAACAGGGAATGTTTAAACAAACCCAATAGATACGGCTATCACGCTTAGAGTCTGCCCAAGTCCATAGAAGAAGCTTTAACCATTCCGGTGTGGAGGGAATCCGCTTTTAAAGAATTCAAGTCCATTGATGATCAGAACGTGTGGGAAGAAGTCAACAAAAAACTGGTGATAAATCCCCTTAAGACAGTAGCGGTTTTCAAAGTAAAGCACAACACTCACAACAAAGCTCCTAACTACAAAACTTGATTGTGCCTCCAAGGTTTCAACCAGAGTTACGGCTTGGATTATTTTGAAACCTTTTGCCCCACCAAAAGAATTGCTTCTCTCCCAGCACTTCTTACCTTTGCAGTAGACAGAAATCTGGATCTCCTTCAGCTCAACATCAAGGGAGGTTTCTTACATTCTGACCTTGATGAAGAGGTTTTCATTATAAACCCTATTGGATCTGGTCAAAGCAGAAAATATCTCAAATTAAAAAAGTCACTTTACGGTCTAAAACAAGCTCCCCGTAAATGGTACAAAACACTAACCTCATGGATTGAAAGTCAGGGTTTGAAAAAATTTACTTGCGATCCATGTCTTTTCCTGTGTGAAAAGAACTCTTTGGCTCTCTTCTTTCACATGGAAAATCTCATAGTGGCTGGAAACACTGCGGAATTTCAACAGAAATTTCTAGATCAATTCAAGAATTCTACAGCTCATTCCCCAAATACCCTGCTCGGAATGAAGGTGACAAGAGAAAAAGAACTAATGCACCTAAGACTACCTCTACATATTGAAAAAGGGTTGGCTTCTATGAACCTAACCGACCACAAACCGGTTACTACTCTGAGGACTCCAGGCCTACATCTCACTCCGGCAACAGATGAAGACCATCAACGATTCTTAGATCTGAAGGTGAATTATTGATTGCCAATCGACAGACTTAACTTCATCGCCGGATTGGCAAGACCAGAAATCAGCTACGCTGTGTCTATTCTGGCCAGATTTTCTGAAAAACCTGGGTACTCTCACTGGTTGGAGGTAATACACGTGTGGAGATACTTGTCAGCCACCAAACACATTTCCTTAATGCTTGGTCCTCAATCCGTTTTGAATAGACTTATCTGCTACTGTGACACCACCTGGGGGGACAATCCTGACAACAGGATCTCTCAGAGCAGTTTCATCTGTTTTTTCAAAGGCAGTCCTCTTTATTGGAAAAGCCATCTACAGCAAAACATCACTCACTCCTCTACTGAATCCAAGTGCGTAGCCTTATCCAGTTGTCACCTTGAGGGAAGGTGGCTCCACCAACTATTATTGGAAGTCTATTGGGAAGAATTCATATTGCCGCTTCATCTCATCGACAACAAGGGCCTTGACGACAAGATCAAGAAATTTGGCACCAATTCCAAAGCAAAAAATATCAACATTTAAGTGAAAAGTCTCCGGGACAATTATGAGAAAGGGACTATTGATGTTATGCTCATACCTTTGCAATCCATGGCCGCCGACGCATTGACCAAGGCTTCTAACAAGATCTCAAATTTCCGGCTAATAAACAGTTTTTTGGCTTCGTTTCATTAACTTGTCCGTATCATCAACCTCTGAGTTGAGGGGAAGTGTTTAGTTGAAGTAGCACTGATGCTTATGTGATCTCTTTTCACTTCTTACTCACTTCTTATTACTTTTTTTTGTCTCTTTACTTGTTTCTGTTATTCCTGTCTTTGTCTCTTTTATGTTTAACTTCTTTTTCTTTTTGTTCTTTGTTGCTATTACTATGTTGTACTTGGTGCTTATACTTCAAATCTAGAGTGAAAACCCTGAGTGAAACCTTCTCTAAATCCCATCAAACGTCCAGCAAACTTCCTTAGGCATCTCCTGGGAACCACTCATCAACTCGCCAGTTTCAAACCTCTCAGCTTTCTCATCAATCAACCGCCTGCAGCCGGCTAAATCAAAGTAAGGACAATCCCAACTCCATAGGTTTATGATACAAACAAAATCTCCCTTACAGATTGTTCAAGGCGCTTCTCCGGTTATCTCATCTTTTCCTTGTAGCTGGTTGCCTTCCAACTGTCTCCTGAAAGACTTCCGTTGGTGATGTTTTTACCCTTCTTTCTGTCTGATGAATCTTGTTTCTCAAATTTCTTTTCTGATTCTTTTTCCATTTGGTAATCCAGTCTGGTCTTGGTTTCTTAACAAATAATATTTGCATCATGTATCATTATTTCAGCTAATCCATCAGTTTGGGTAAGGTATGCTAGAGAAAATTCTAGAGTAGTATCCAGTATATCATCTAGATTTCTCCAAAACTCAGAGGTGAATTTGGGGTCTCTGTCACTGATTATAATCTTGGGTATACCAAAATTAGCTATGATCCTATTCCACAATAGTAGAGCTACATCTATAGCACTATCTTCTTTGTGGTTAGGTATGAATTTTGCCTTCTTAGAGTACCTTTCAACTATAAACAGGACAGATTTATATGAATGAGTACCTCCAGGGGGGAGGCCAATGACAAAATCCATATTAATGATTTCCCATCTAGTTTTGGGTTTAGAGATCTTCTGTAGGAGTCCAAACCTTTTTCCAGTATTTTTATTAGATTTTTGGCAAGTCTCACAGCTAGTAACATACTTAATAGTGATTTCTTTCCATTCTATCCACCAAGCAGTTTGTTTGACTTTCTCCAAGGATCTTTCAGTGGATAGATGCCCTGATGAACAGTTGTCATGGAATTCCTGGAGTATGTGTTTTATATGTTCTTTGTTGCTTATTACTAATACACTGGAATGTTGGTGTCTGTATTAAAGGAGACCATCCCAAAAGGTAAACCTTCCTGCTTTATAGGGTTTGGGTAATGAAGAAGGTAAACTATTTATCAGAGCTGCTTCTAGGGATTCACATTCAATAATGTTAATCATCAGCTTTATTTCAGGGTAGTAGTTTTCCCTCACAAGATTGAAGAAAGGAGTATTGAATTCACATAAGTGGATCCCCATGATTGTAGCATTTAATGAAAAACATTGATGTTCAAGATAGGAAAGATATCTTGATCCTCAGGGTCATATGCTGGATTGCTAGAGTCATTGAGAAAAGCATTCCTACTTAGACTATAAGCATTCTGATGTTTAGCTCCATCTTTATGCACTATAGCCATCTGACCTCTATACTGTGATATAGCAATTTGCCACCTGAGCATATGTCTGCTGGGGGTTTTCAGGTTCATGAGAGTTCTTACAGAATTACAGTCTGTGATCACTTCGAAAATGGTGCCTTCTAAGTAATAGTGTAGCTTTTGTCAAGCCCATACTAGAGCCAAGCATTCCAGGTGACTTGCTCCATTTCTGTATCTTTGATCTGTCTAAATATGAAGAATACTTCTTTCTCCAGTGGTTTGTCTTCTTCTATTCTTTCTTGATGTAGAGAAGCTCCTAACCCTTCCATACAGGCGTCAGTTTAAAGTTTCAAGGGCTTGGAGTAATCTGGTTGAATGTGTAAAGGAGTCAAGGTCATAGCTATTTTTGGTTCCTCATAGTTTTTCAATCTCTCATGTGTCATTTCAAAGAGAGTGTTATTGTTGCATATTTCATAAAGACTTTGAGTTAGCATAGCAAACTTTGGTATTTATTGTCTGTATTAACTGCAAAAACTAATGAAATAAACTTAATCTGTTTTATTTTGAGGCATGGTTCTGTTCATTACAGCAGCTATCTTATTCTTATCAGCAGCTAGAGTTAGACCAGAGACTATATGCCCTAGGCCTTTCAATTCTCCATATCCAAAATTGCATTTCTTCATGGATACTTTTAATCCTGCTTTGGAGATAGTTTGGAGTTCTAATTGTATTTGGTTGATATGAGTATCCCAATCAACAGAATATATGATAACATCATCTATATACACCATCATCCATCCTTGTCTGATGTATGTAACTAGAACTGTATCTATTTTTCTCTGGATGTGTGATGGGGTATTCTTTATACCAATGGGTATCCTACGATATTCATATATTCCCAAATTACAGATTATTCACATAAACTTTCTGCTTTCAGTGCTTATAGGTATCTGGTGGAAACCTTTAAGCATATCCATGGTAGTGATATATTTGGCCTTGGAAAAGTTATGTAGAGCATGATCAATCCAGGGTATAGGATAATGTTCTTCCTGAGTATAATTATTGAGCATTCTGAAGTATCCTACCATTCCTGACTTGTCATGATGCCAAGCTTTGATTACAGGTGTGGTCACATCTACCTGCTCATTGTGCTCTACTTTATGTAATACTTGTAAGTCTATCAGTTCTTGTATATGTTCCTCAAGAGATATTCTAGACTTTGGAAGAAAAGGATAAGCTGGTGTTCTTAAGTTTGCAGGATAATTAGGCTTAATAGTCAATTTTAATACCATTTCATGTCCTTTGATATCAACAATGGGGTGATATTTAGTACAAAAAGAATTTTGGTTCTCAAAGCAGACTGTCAATATATCTTTCTTCTGTTCCTCAGAAAGTTTAATATTTAGAGCTTCTTAAGAGAAGTATCCTTGATTAAAGTCTTCTAAATGCTTTTGATAAGTGGAAGAGGGGAAGTTAGATTGTATGGTGCAAATCTTAAACTTCTTTTCCCAATTACCACCCACTTTAAAGTATCTCCCTTTACTCTGGAACACATCTATACCATATAGAAATAAAGCATCATTATATATTCTCAGGTAGTCACATAATCCGTTGAGCAATACCACACATTCCACTTGTATTCTCAAAGATCCTTTAGTATGGGGTAATATTATAGGAGCAGTCCATACTCCAATAGCATTCATGGTAGAGTTGCAAGAGCTGAAATTGCCTTTTGGGACGTGCAGAAGGTTTTCTTTCCAATTGGGATCCCATTTGTTTAAGATTTCAGTACAGACACATGAGCAGAAAGCTCCACTATCCAGTAATAAACTTATAGGTCTGTCTCTATACAATCCTGTTGCATAGAAAGTTTGACTAGTAGTATAACTCTCACTACTCATAGGTTTAACTTTTAATGGTTTAACATCCGTGATATTTCTGTTGAATCTTTGATTGATTCTCTCAATATCTCTCAGTCTCACAATCTTTTTGTTTCTCATATTTCTTTCCTTTACTCTCATGTGTGTCAGAGAAGTTATACACCTCTCAGCTCTTTGCATGAGTCTCTTTATCTCCCGCGTGCACCAGTGCAAATAATTCATATTGGATTTAATCTCTACTAATAATTGTTGTGTCCTGACTTGTACGCGCCTTCTTCCTCTTCCTCACACAACTTCATTGGTTGTGTCTTTGGATTGAGAGTGTCTCGAGTTAGGTAACCTCTATCCTTCAATCCCTCTACTTAGATTTAAATCTATTCTTGTGCTGTTTCTTGAGTTAGAGTAAAATAGTTTTTGTCCAGGGTCATTCTTTGTTGATGTTATTTCCATTAAGAGTCTTTTGTACATAGTCTCACTACATCAAATCCTGGTTTTAGGTATACTTCCCTTTTACCTTCACCTGTTCCTTTTCCTTATTTCTTGTTTCTGATGAAATCCATCTGGTTTTAGCTGCCTCTAAACTTCACAGATTTACAGTCCCAGGCTCATTAACTTCACCAGGATCAATACTTCCAACTTCACTATGTCTGACCGTGACAAACCCAACCCCAAACATCTCAAAATACCACTCTTGAGCAAAACCAATTTTGCTTCCTGGGTCATGCAAATCAGAAGCCATGTTCAAAGAAAAGGACTCCTGGAATATGTCAAAGACACCAAATTTGAAACCCTAGTCATTCCCACTACTGGTCCTCAAAGGAAGATGAGCTACAAAGCTGCAGACCTTATTATTCAACATCTAGGCAATACGGCTTTTGACGTCATCATAAACCCTGATAACAAATCAAAACTGTCTCTCATCTGGCAATCCATCCTTGACCAATATGATTCCCAATCCACCAAAAACAGAGGTTGCATTTGGTTGAACTTTATTTGGTACAACTTTGATGGAAATCTTCATACCTATCTACAAGAGTGCAGGAAGCTTATGAATGAACTAGCTGGTGTCAAACTCAAAGTTCCCCAAGACATACTCAGCTATAGATTGTTTCAAAGCTAACTGCTAACTTCTACCATGTGGTATATATAATCCTTCTCAAAGATTGCTTACTTCAAAGTCCCACTCTAGTCTTCAACAAGCTACGCAAAGTAACCCATCTGGAATCTGCTCGATCATTCCCAAAAACTACTGCAACCATATCAAATCAGCCTGACCAATCTGAATCAACTGCCCTGCTGAAAATAAAAACTCAAAAAGGCCCTAAACATCCCTTCTCGAAGGGCCACCACCATGCCCTAGCCAAACATCCTCAGTCTTGGTGTTGGCAGCTACACCCTCATCTAAGACCCAACAAGAATGCTGCCCAAGCTCACCACTCTCAACCAATTGAACCAAGTACGCCAGTCCCTGAAAATCCTGCCGAAGCTGCCAATGCTTTCTACAATGCCCAACTGTATCAGAAAGAAATTCTTCCCAATTCAAAGAAGACAACAACTCTACCTCCTTTCCTGGACTCTGGGGCTAGCCATCACATTGTGAATGCTCCCTGCTATCTCATCACTTCAAAAACAATCAACTTGGAAGTTGGATCTGGTTCCTATTCCTCTGCTCATCAAGCCACTGCAATTGGAACTGCAAAACTCAGAAATCACAAGGGTTCCAAAATTATACTAAAGGATGTTCTTTTGATACCAGATCTTTACAGATGTCTGATATCACTGGACAGACTTTTAGTCAAAAAATCAAACATCTCCCAATTTGGCAGAAACAGAGTCTCTATCAACATAGACAATGCGCAGTTTGTCGGTTAAACTGTCAACCATCTCCTAGAGATATACGGAACATGGTTTGATACTATTTCAACTTGGTCTGCTATACACCATCTCTCCTCCGACCAGCCTGACACCAAATGGCATGATCATCTTGGCCACCTGGGAACTTCCACCCAGAGACTGCTCTTCCCAACCTCCGGCTTGACTAGCTCCAACTGTGACATTGTGGTGCCCCATCCTGGACACCCTGGCCAGTGCAGAGAATTTAATTTTTTTTTATGATTTTTCATCATTCATAGGCATTATTAAAAAAAAAAAAAAAAAAAAAAAAAAAAAAAAAAAAAAAAAAAAAAAAAAAAAAAAAAAAAAAAAAAAAAAAAAAAAAAAAAAAAAAAACAAAAAAAAAAAAACAAAAAAAAAAAAACAAAAAAAAAAAAAAAACAAAAAAAAAAAAAAAAAAAAAAAAACCATCCACCCCACTCCCATCTCACCATCATCCACCAAGACATCCTCATCAACATATCCATTGCCATCCTTGATCATTCCAAGCCCATCCCACCACCAGGCTTGTAGATGATTGATTCTTCTTTGCCGGTCATGATCCTTACGATGGACCTTAGCACTGCTCCTCCAGCTTCCGTCTCCAATTTGCCCTTCCAGCTGCCCCGTGACCAACCTTGCATCAACCTAAAAGCGAGGTTAATGCCAACTTGCGACAGCTGTCATTGCCGTGCTCAACCCCATGAACAGCCCCTCAATCCATTTCCAACGGCCGCAAACTCACATTGCCGTTTGCAACCATTGGAACCCTCCTTGGTTGCCTGTTGAGGCTCGCGCGCGAGCAGCTTTCTACCCAACATCGATGAGTCAAATCAGGCATCCAAAATGTTTCCTAAGCCGCAGGTGGAGGCCCCACTTTTTAAAGCTACGCGTCATCCCCAGGTATTATCTAATCAGCCTGTGGTTCCAGCGGGCTTATCCAACTCTCTCGGCCGCTCATCACCTGATCATCATCCCCTCCCTCACTCTCTTACCAACCGGTTGGATCGGATCCTCCAACTCACAACCTCCAGCTTGCTGGTCTCCCGCGCGGCTTGCCCATTGCCCGCGCGGGTCTCAGCTGTCTCCCGGGCCCATCAGGATGCCCACGGGCGTCCCTCTTTGGATTTCTTTTTCTCCGAGTACTTGTTTGTTTCTTTTTTTTCTTTTGTTTTCTCATGATCTTGATCCCATCAAAAAAAAAAAAAATTCCGCTCCAATTTGTAAATCTCTCTTGTAAATAGTCTATAGGCCTCTGGTCTATAAAAGGAGGGGCTCTCCCCTGCTTTTTTTGGATCATCAGATCATCATATCATCATCATAGAAATTGATCCATAGGGGTGTGTGCCTGTGTCCCCCATCATTGTGAAATTTAATCCTGATCCTTTTCCTGGGTATATCTTTGATTGCCCCTTGATCCATTTTTGACCCTGAGTCTTTGCCCCTCTGTGGCCTGATCCTTATCACCAACCAATAGCCTTGCTGGTTGAAGAAAAATTATGTCTGTTGGAATTTTTGAGTGTGTTATACCACTCCTTGATGCCTTTCTCTGACCATACTGGTCATGATCCCTGATCACCTTTCTGGAGCCAATCACAATTTATTGAAGAGGTCTTATTAACCTTAAGACCTGGAGTGTTATACCTCCCTTTATTTTCTTTGGATTTGAATTCTGCCAGCCTATTCTTTCCCTTGAGAAGTGTTGAGGTTATCCTTGCTTCAAAATCAGTTACTGTTTGCTTTCGAGCTTCTTAAACATTGTGCTTTGTCTTGTACAGCCACCCTCAGTTATCTGGTACCCTTCAAGCGCTTGATTGCGGAGAGTTGGGCAGTTTCATTGAGAAACTGGAGGTTGCTTGGGTTTGAGTTGATCATCCCCAATCTTCTTCTGACGACCAGAGTTATTAGCTTGTGGGCGTTGTTTACATACAACAGCTTTTGTTCCTTGAACTCTAAGCAGACTTTAACTTCTTTTGTTCAAGTTTTTCCCCGCATAATCTTGTCTCAGATAGTGCTGTTCCATTGCTGCCAAACTATTATCATCTTTATCCTCTCCTCCTTGATTCCTCATTTACCAGGTTCTGGACCTTGATCTTGGTTACATTTAAATATTTTTGTAACACTCAGGAGGGCAGCCTAAACAGCACCTTTCCCCTCCACAGAACTGCCACGGCCTAGCACCGTTTGGAGTCTTACCACGTGTGCCAAACCTGCAAGATGACCACCACTCCATTCAAAGGCCACTTCAAAGCTGCAAATCAGCCTTTAGAAATTGTGCACATTGATCTTGTTGGTCCGATCTCAGTTGAATCAGCTGGTGGTTGTCAATATTTCTTGAAAATCGTAGATCAACATTCTCACTTCAAGACTGTCTCATTTTTGAAGAGCAAGAGTGAGGCTCTATCAGCCTTAAAACAATTTGTATCCGCTTCAGAACGTCGCTTAAACAGAAAATTGATCACCTTAGTCTCAGAAAATGGTGGTGAGTTCACTAGCTCAGAATTCAGAAATTACTGTCAAGATGCCGGAATTAATCACCACTTTTCACCTCCCTATACTCCTCAAAAAAATGGCTTAGTAGAACAAGCAAACAGATCAATCATCGAGAAGGCTAGGTGCCTGTACAACCAGAGCAAACATCCCCCTTGATACTGGGCAGAGGCTGTCAAGACAGCTACTGATCTTCTCAATCTACTACCTGTAGTGTCTAATCCCAAACGTATCCCCTATGCAGTCTGGTACAATTCCAAGTTTAATTACAACATGCTTCAACCCTTTTGCTGTACCTCCTTTGTCCACATTCCCAAAACCAATCACAATTTCAAACTAAACATTTCTGGCTTCAAGGGAATCATGTTGGTTTACAGTAATCAATTCTCATCCTACAAAATACTTAATCCCGCTAATGGTAAAGTCCATATCACCAAAAATGCAAGATTCAACAAAACCAAATTTGGAAAATGTTTGACCCAAACTCCATTTCCATGTATCTCTGATCTCCCTGTCGACCCAGTTCTTCTTCCCAATGATTTGGGTGCCAAGCCAACAATTAATCCTGATCTTTCCCCATTTGAGTCCTTCAATGAGCTGCCTAACATCGATGTCATTCAACAGGCTTGTCCCAGTGAATTTAGTACTGACAATATTGTCACGTATCCCAGGCGTGAAGGTTCTCAACTCTATCTGGCCGTCAACTATTCATATCCAGTCACTCTAGACAAAGCTCTGAACAACAAATTTAAACTAGAATGGATAGAAGCCATGAATAGAGAACTCCTTAACCTGGAATCCTACAACGTGTGGGAAGAGCAAAACATCAACCCTGACTCCAAAGCAATCAAGTGCGTTTGGGTATTTTGAACAAAAAACAATGCCAACAATGAGATAATTGAATTCAAAGCTTGACTCTGCGTACAAGGCTTCAATCAAAGGGAGGTAGTTAATTACAAAAGTGTTTTTTCCCCCACGGGGGAAAAGAAATCTCTTTGATTTATCATTACTCACGTGGCCCAGAATGACTTGCTGTTCCATCAACTCAATGTAAAATCAGCTTTCCTAAACGCCCCACTTAAGGAAGATATCTTCATTGCTCCTCCGGAAAATGTTTCCACTTCACCAGGCAAAACTCTCAAGCTCAAGAAAGCACTTTCAGACTGAAGAGAGCCCCCATGGCTTGGTATCAGACACTAAGCTCATGGTTAATCAGTGTGGGTTTTCATTGAAGCAAGGCTGACAACTGTGTTTTCTTCTTGGAAGAAACTTGGTTGTACATCCATGTGGACGACATAGCCATATTCAGCAAGGAACCATTAAAGTTCAAGGAGCTGATCAAGTCTTGATTTTAAATAAAGTACTTGGGTCAAGCCTCAATGCTTCTTGGTATTAACATAAATTTCACATCAAACGGCTTCAAACTGTCTCAGTCAACCTACATCAACTTGTTGGTCAGCAAATACAATCTTCCAAGCCACAAAGAGCACTCAACCCCTTTCAAACCAAATGGAAAACTACTGGCATTGAATACTGAAGAGCACAAAGAATTCCTGAAAACTGGCTGTAACTATAGGAAGATCATTGGCGAATTACTTTACATCAGCGGCAACAAGCGCCCAGACATCCCTTTTCTACAAAATATCTGTTGCAATTTCTCACAAAACCCAACTCTACTCACTAAAATGCTGCTCTAAAGGATGTCAATTACCTTAAATAAACCAGCTCAAAAGGACTCAACTATTGTAAGATCCAAACATTGGATGAACTGGTTGCTTATTTAGATTCAGACTGGGCAACTTTCCCTCAAACGTGCCTTTCAATCTCTGGGCTGTTGATTACCTGGAAAGGAAATCCAATCACTTTGAAGTCAAAGAAGCAGCCAACAATATTGCTCTCAACCACAGAATCTGAGTACAAGTCTGTGGGCAATGGGGTAAAAGAAGTCCTCTGGTTAATCACCCTCCTGACTGAGTTCATTCAATTTGAGCCTCTCAAGCCTACTCCTATCCGTGAAGAAAACAAAGGGTGCATCAAGCAAGCTAATCACTCCAGCTTCCGAACTAAAAATATCAACATTCGATATCATTTTGTCAGAGAGGAGCTTGAAAAAGGTACCATCAGCCTGCAGAATGTTTCTTCGCAAAATAAACACGCTGACTTCTTGACAAAACTGGTATTGAGACAGATTCTAGAGACTTGCCTGGGTGCCATCAACGTTTGCTGAACTTGAACCTGAGAGATGGGGTGGCTGTTGAATCTTTGATTGATTCTCTCACTATCTCTCAGTCTCACAATCTTATTGTTTCTCATATTTCTTTCCTTTACTCTCATGTGTGTCAGAGAAGTTATACACCTCTCAGCTCTTTGCGCGAGTCTCTCTATCTCCCGCGTGCACCAGTGCAAATACTTCATATTGGATTTACTCTCTACTACTACTTTTTGTGTCCTGACTTGTACATTCCTCCTTCCTCTTCCTCACAAAACTTCATTGGTTGTGTCTTTGGATTGAGAGTGTCTTGAGTTAGGTAAGCTCTATCCTTCAATCCCTCTACTTAAATTTTGATCTAACTGTTCTCGTGCTGTTTCTCGAGTTAGAGTTATATAGTTTTTTTCCAGGGTCATTCTTTGTTGATGTTATTTCCATTAAGAGTCTTTTGTCCATAGTCTCACTAAATCAAATCCTGGTTTTAGGTATACTTCCCTTTCACCTTCACCTGTTACTTTTTCTTATTTCTTGTTTCTGATGAAATCCATCTAGTTTTAGCTGCCTCTACACTTCACAATGTCTAGGAATTATGGTAGGATTCCATTTTTGGGGCAAACTAGAGTCCCCATGGATGATATTTATTTCTATAGAAGTGCCTATATCTCCTTCTGTAACATTAACAGGGTTTGTCAGGATCAATTCACATTCAGAAAGGGATCCTTGAGTATCAGCTATATCTTCATAGTTCTGATTCCATTCAGCCTCCTTCTCTCTTTCCAAGACTGCTATCTTTCTTTTGGGGAATGGGAAGTCTTGTTTCATATGCCCCATCTTGTTGCAATTCCAACAACGTCCAGGCATTCTCTCTTTTTCCATAATCTCATTAGGTTTCTTATTATCAGAGGTATTTATCAGAGGGGGTTGTTCTGTGGTTTTGTTAATGTTGAAGTTCCCTTAAGGTCTAGAAGGAACCTTCTTGTCTAACCCATTCATGTCTATGACTTCTTCTAACACATTGATTAGAGTTGGTAAGTCAGCATCCATACTCATCCTGCATCTTCAACTATGGTTAAGATTTCCAGGACACGAGTCAAGGAGTCTTTCTTTAATTCCTCTTTATCAGCATCTGGATAGAAGCAATCTAGTCTTCTCTTCTTTTCCAAGAACCATTTGTGAGGCTTATCCTTCAAGGGATCAAATGAGGAATCTTCAATATTTTTCATCATTTTTCTTTCCCACATTCTAGAACCAAATTTTTCTTTAATTAGGAGTTTCCAAGAATTCCATGGTAAGGATCCCACTTCTTCTCTTTTACTGATAAACCAGTCTAAAGCTACTCCTTCAAAAAGTCTGGGAAGGCCGACTACATCTATAGCTTCTGGTAATTCATAAGATTTCATAGTATAGTCAATAAATTTAATGAGACTTATATGATTTTATTATCCTTTACCCAAGAACTTAGGCCATTCAGAAATTGGGGGTAAGGGTTTGAGGGCTTATTCCATTTTAGGAGTAGGACTAGGCCTGAAGGTGTCACTCCTATGCATTCCTAATAAGGGTGGTGCATCAGGTTTAGTTGTTTATCTGGAAGGTTTTGGTTCTTCTGTGGTACTCCCCAAGGGGTTGGTCAGACGGACTTTTAAGTCTCTAAGATCATTCTTGACCTGATTAAGTTTCAGGTACACTTCATTATTAAGCAGATATAATTTCTAGCTAAGGGACAGAATGGAGCTGTTAGTAGTATTTACCAATTCTTCTTTTAAAGGTTTAAAAGACATAATAAAATCTTCTTGGATACCTGATAACATATTCTCAATTGTTTGAGTCTGTCTGATTTTACCTTGATTAATTGTCTCCAATAATTTTTCTGTATGTTTTTTAATATATTCCATTACTACAGTTTTTGTTTGGTTTTTGATTAATTTTGCTACTACTGAGGTTAAATTGTCCATTTAGCTGTTAACCCCATCCAAATCTTCACAAAAAATCTTAAAATTATGGCACATATTATTAGAAAAGGAAGTAATTAAATCAGACGTTAACTTAGACAAGTTACTGGGTTCAGGATTAGAGGCTAATTTTTGTACACCTTTTTCCACTTTTGAGCTAAGGATATTATCTGATGCCAATTGCTTCTTCCCTTTTTCTTTGGATGGGAAGAAGATCTCTTCTTTCCTAATCCTTTGACTTTTAGTTGGGATAATTGATCCCAAGGATTCCACTATGCTATGTAGGATTCTACCTCTTTCCTTGGAATCATTTTCTGAAGAGCTATCTGGGTAGCTTTTGACTGGGAAATTATATTTTTCATAGACACCATGTCTGCCTTGGCTTGGGCTTCTTTAAACTCTTCTCAATATTTCATGTGCTCTCTGACTAATTCTTTTATCCTGGCTTCCTTGGCCAGATTCTGATGGGATGGCTGCAGGGAATCTTCTTGTAATGGAGGGGAGCTTAATTCTACTACCTTCTGCGGCTCTTGGTTGGGGGAGGGAAGAAGTACTTGGGGCAGTTCCTTTTCCATCAACATTTCATTCATGGGTTCCAGTCCAATCATGGTTTTCATTATTGGTAGTCTCACGGTTACTGGGGGCTCCTGCCAAAGATCCATAGGAGGGAATTTTCCCTGAGGATCTTGTGTTATGTCTATTCATATTGAATAAAAGGTTTAAAAGTATTTTTCTACAGAAAAAAATCCCTAAAAATAAGTTTTATTTAAAACTCACTTAATTTGATATTCAAAGGTACCAGGACTTTATTGGAATTAAATTGGTCCTTAATAGGTAATCCTACGCGTTCTTGGTGTGTCCCAATGAGTTCTTCACCCGTCCAATCAATATTTTCAGGGCTTCAAGAGTTATCTGGGAGTTCTTGATCCAATAAACCAGTTTCAGTGGTGGTGGTTTCTGGTATAGGAGGGTTCACTCATGTTAAAAGGTTCTTTTATTGGTAAATAAAATATATTAATATTATTTTAATAAAGATAATATGGTAATACAAATTTTATACTTAGTTTTATATTTTAAAAATTAATTTATACAGTATTTCTGCAAAGATTTATGTTTTCTTCATAGGGCCTCAAAGTTGATATGCCTCTCAAGATTTTCTTTTTCAAGGAGTTTATCTAAGTGTGTACGTGAAGAAGAGATATTAAGTTGCTCAGCTTGAGTTGAACCTTCCCAACCAGTAGTTTTATAATTTTTGATATGTTCTTCTTTTCTTATCTTTAAAAGATTTAAATAATAGATTATTAATTCTGAATCGGTTTTCAAATCCACTGAAAAAGAATTTAATGATGAATCATGGTTAAAAAGTCAGATAAATTTATCTTTCATTTAATTTGAAGTGAAATGTCTGGTAAAAGGTATTAAATATAATAAAACAGAATATTTCCTGGCAAGACCCCCAATTGTCAGCCTCCTGGATGGCAAGATCCTTGCTATCCTTTAGCTACCAGAGGTGATAGAATAAATAATAAATATATTATTCAATAAATGCAGCAAAAATCCATAAAATATCTTGATAAAGCTTATTGCAAGGTTAATTGGTTTGGATATGGTTTATTGTTATAAATCAATATAGATAAATTGATTATTAAATATTTTTATAGAGGGGACACAATTATATTGGGGATCTTTAACACCTCTCTTGAGGGAATTCAGTATGAAAACACATAGGCCTGGTTACTTTGGAATCTTTAGTTTAATTGATATTTTGCCCAAAGATAATTTGTATATAAAATACACGGTGGAGTGGCAGGGCTTTTTAACCAAGATTCCACAAAAGAGAAAGGATAATAAGACACTCTGGTACATTATTAAATCCTTTGAAGACCTGTTTTGGATGTGCACTGATGGTTAACCTGTATACTGGGGTTATAAGGTTGTTCAGCAGGTTAAATTGATAAAAAGAGGTGAGGAAGGATATTATTTATCAGAATAAAGCCATAAATCACTTACTTATCTCTTATAAGTATTTGATTACCTTGGCAAAGTGTCTGTATGTAAATATAACTGGGTCTCTGGTTATCAATATCCTCAAAAGAGCCCTTTATTTATAGCTTTTGGAGTCCCAATATTGTCCTTCTGAGGGGTACGGGGGCTCAAAGGGACGGACACTGAGGCTAGCAGGGTAACCAGTAGTAGCCTGTCACGTGTTTTTGGTGCTGTAAAACGGGTAGCATCTAATTCCAAAGGTTATGGGAATTGTTATCATTTATAATTGATTTTTGGACATGTGAATAACACTAATCAGTCCTTTTAATTATTATTTAATTACTTATGCTTAGTAAATATTCCCAGTAAGTTAATAATTATTTTAATAGAAATTCCTACAGATATTCTGATGTCACTTAAGTTATTATTATGTATTAAATAATTGGAGTAAAGTCATGATATTGATTTTACTCCTTATTTTTGAATTGAAGTTGATTTACTAAAATAATTACTTGAAATTATAAGTCATGGGTATTGATATAATATTTTTAAATCATTAGCTTTCTTATTATTTCACAAAAATATTTTTTTCTAGAAATTCTCATAATAGTATTTGAATTATTTCAATATATTTTTAGAAGTATGCATTATCTTATTTTCGACATTTTTGGTACTTTGAATTATATTTAATAAAAAATACAAAAAAGGTTATTTGGGCATTTTTATATAGGTTTATGTATTTTTAGACTATCTACTATCCACAGGAACATTTATTAAATATGTAGAATTTTCCAGTGTAGGTTGTAGCATGTTTACGCGGTACCTAGGTTTCTCAGGCCACCTGTCACTTTGTCTACCCGTAGCCCCATGGCTAGGTACTTCTCAGAGGCCCGGGGCTGCACACATGGCTTTTAAAGGGTGACAGTGCTGTAGCTCAGCTTCGCGCGGGTGTATTGGCTGCCGCGGCTGCGTGCAGGAATTGTGACAGAACACGTTTCCATCTTTAACTCCTAAAATATACACAACACCTCAATTCTGACTGAATTTTAGGTGTGAAACCTATAGGTGACAGTATGTGTGAAATATTTAAGTGACCAAAAATTTCACTAGTGGTGCCGTGGTATTTTGGTCTTTCTTTCTTTAATTATTTAAAATTTGAGGAGTTGGATTTCAAGGGTGGGTTCAGTGAGTGAACCTACCTAATTTAGGGTGGAGAATTCATTTTTGAAATAATATTGATGGTTTTCCTACTCTTCTCAGTTTAATCTTGTTATTATTATTTTTATGTTATTTCCTGTACTTTTTCAGCTTGCTCTGCAATAGTAGCAAGCTGACATATTCAATTTCCTCTACCTAAATTTTGACCACAATGAAATTGCATCCTTTGTAACCTCTGTCAGACTCCATCTCAGCAAACTAGAAGATGTTGGAATTGATCTTTCACCCAACATACTAAGCTACTTGATCCTGTTCAAACTGCCTGACTCCCTAAAATCCATCCAATCTCAAATCATGCACTCAGGAACTGAGCTAACTGTCCCCCTAATTCTGGGCCACCTCATCCAACACAAAAAGAAGGCACAATCTAAAGGTCTTGACTCCTCAGACACAAACTCCACCCTCTATCATGCCAAACCAAAATCCTACCCCAGGTGTGAGAACAGTAAACACAACCCAGGGGTCACAAATCATCCTCCATCAGCTTACTGGATTGAATTCCCTGAGCTCAAACCCAACTTTCCCCCTAAAAATGGAAGAAAATCAATCAAAAAAACCCCTTGAGAAGAGTCACATTTTTACTCATTCTACTCCGCCTTCATTCACTCTGACTCATCACCTGAGGAACACTCCATCCTAGTTAGCGGCTGTTCCATCCACATGATCCAAAACCAACTGAATTTCACCAATCTTCAGGAAAAATCTGGTCAAGAGTGTATTCAAACTGGAAAGCAAGGCGCCAGAATCCCCATCAGAGGTCTTTGCATAGCTTTGATCAAATGCAACTCAAACACAATAGAACTCACCAATGCTGCCTGGGTCCCCGATTCCTCCGTAAATCTCATATCCATGGGCTCCCTGCTCAAGAAGGGATGCAATTTGAAAGTTGATCTCAACTGCAAACCTCCCAAATTACTGGTCAAACTCCATAAAAAAACAGTCCTGGAAGGTTCCATTCAAAACAACCTCATCATTGTAGCACTGCCCACCGGACCCTCCTATTCCTCCTGCTATCTCTCCATAACTGATGTGAACAACCTTCAACTGAAAATTGCTCACGCAGGCATAAACAGAATAGAGAAATACCTGGTCAAGTATCTTAACCAAGATCTAAAGAATCAGTTTGAATGTATTGCGTGTTAGAAGAACAAAATGAATAAAGTCACCTTCAAAGAAGAGCAAAGACCTGCAAACAGAGTTTTGGACCGTCTACATCTTGATCTCATAGGTTGACTCAATCCCACAAGCAAAGGAGTACATTGCTTATCCCTTATAATTGTTGACAAAAGATCTGGCTACTTAGCCTCCTTTCCTTGGCCAAGAAAGGATGCTGCCATCCCTACAATCATCTTTTTCATCAAAAATGAGGCAAAGAAATTACTCAGGTACCCCATCAAAATTGTCTCAGACGTTGGTGGAGAATTTTTCAATCACCAACTCTCTAATTTCCTCAAGTCAAAAAGCATCAATCACATCATTAGCAAGCCTTACCACCCCCAACACAATGGGAAGGCAGAACGGAAAAACCGCACCATCATTGAATCCACCAGATAATTCATCAACTCCACGGCTTTCAACAAAAAATGCTGGCACACGGTGATCCAAGGGTGCTGTCTTGCTCTCAACCAAATCCCAGAAAGAAGAGGTTCAAAATCTCCTTGGGAACTCTTTCACAGGTTGTTTCTACCTCCTGAATATCTCAAACCCATGGGCTGTCTGGTCATAATCCTGTCTAACAACTTGAAAACTGTCCCCAAACTCAGTGAGAAGGGGGAACAAGGAATACTGGTTAGGTTCAACCATTGACTCCTCTCCTACAAAATCCTGACCAACTCAGGCAAGTTGATTTACACCAAACACGTCTCATTCCTTAAGATTGACCCCTCTCAGCCTCAAACCAGATTGTTGGAACCAGTCACTGAGACAAATTCCTCCAAAAAATCAGGCAACTTTGACTGCAATCTCACTGAAAAAAACAACCCAGTCAATGCCACTGCCACCTTACCTCATCAAAGTGACCGCAATGTCTCTGGCAGTCCAAAATAAACTTCACATCCACATACCATCAACCCAGAATCTCTTGAGGACAATAAAATCACCCTCACAGATGCCTCTTTGTCACAAAGCAATGACTCAGATGATTACACAGTAGAATCCGCACTCGTGTCTCAACTCCAAGACTGGGATCAAATCAAACCTCCCAAAAGATACGGCTACTACCACACCGACATTCTGAAAAACATCAGGGAAGCTCTCACGTTGCCACTGTGGGAAGGACCCATCAACAAAGAACTCAAGACAGCCAAAGACCTGGATGTATGGGAAGACGCCTGCAAGTCCAAAGTTGAGAACCCCCTTGATACTACCTGGACTTTTTGGTGTAAAGAAGACCTTCACTCCAGATCAAACACCAGAAAATCCTGTGTTGGAATTCAAGGCTTCAACCAGAGGTTTGGAATAGACTACCTGGAAAATTTTGCGCCAACTGGCAAGATTTCCTTTCTGAGAGCCCTACTCCTTTACAGTATCAAAAAAAAGCTAAGTATTCTTCAATTTGACGCAAAAGGGGGCCTTTATTCATGCCCCCCTCATCAAAAATGTGTACATCAAGACACCCATTGGCTTGAAAAGAACCTCCAAATACTTTAAACTGAAGAAGTCACTTTACAGAATAAAGCAGGCACCCTTGAATTGGTACAAGACCCTGAAAATGTGGATAAATAGCCAAGGCTACTCCAAAAGCAACTATGACCTTTGTCTGTATCTCCATTGCAACAACATCTCAGCTCTATTCTTCCATGTTGACAACCTTGTGGTAGTTGGAAACGTCCAGGACTTCAAAAGCACCTTCCTTAAGAAATACAAAGACTCCAGCGCTCATGAAGTTGACACACTACTGGGCATGAAAGTGGAACAAGGCGAAAACTATATCAGTCTCTCCCTCCCGGCTCATATCAAAAAAGGCCTGGAGGAAATGAAGCTCATGGACTCCAAACCTCTCAACAACCCCTGTAATTTGGGAATCAATCTAATACCTGCCACCCAGGAAGAAATGGACGAATTCAAAGCCCTCAACCTCAACTACTGGTCTCCCATTGGTTGCCTCAATTTCATTGCAACACTTGCTAGACCCAATGTTAGCTATGCAGTCTCCAGCCTTGCCTGTTTCTGCAAAAATCCCGGCATCAATCACTGGAAGGAGGTATTCCATGTCTGGTGCTACCTTCTCAAAACCATTGACCTCAAGCTAACCCTCTGTTGCAAGTCTGGAGCCAAGCATCTTGTAGCCTATAGCAATGCTACGTGGGGCAATGACCCCAACACCAGACTATTTCAAATGGGATGCCTTGTTCTGCTCAAAGGTAGTCCTATCTTCTGGACCAGCCAGCGCCAACAATTCATAGCTCATTCCTCAACCAAGGCTGAATGCAACGCACTCTCAGCATTTCATCTTGAGTGTTGTTGGATAAATCACCTCATCTCCAAGATATGGAGGACAACCTTTCAACCGCCAATGCACCTCATCAACAAAAAGGGTCTCAGAAACAAAATCAGGAAATCTGGCTCCAAATATCACGCAAAACACATCAACATCAAACTAAAGAACATCCATCACGACTGGGAATTCAAGGCCATACAAATGAAACTGGTCTCAACCCACAACATGCTAGCAGACGCCCTAACCAAAGCAGCAAACAAAAAATCCGTGGATAGGTTCGTAGAGTTTCTTACATCCTGATGCTGGGTTGAGGTGGCATGTGAAGATTAAACTGCTCTGGTCCATTTCCTTTCTTGACTCACATTCTCATGTCTTGTCCTTGTCCCTCTATTTCAATCTTTTCTCATATGTCTGTCACCTTTCAGTTGTAAATAGTCTAAACATTCACCCTTGCCTGGGTGCAAGTGTGATTTCACACAGCTTTCCCTCTGAAGATTTCACCAAATTCTTGCTCCTGGTGTTCACCTCTCCTCCAAGTCAAACCCTCATAAAAGACCATTCCCTACAAGGAAAACTCACCATTGAAGATTCAGCAACCCAGAACTCTGGAAAATCTCCTCTCAGCTCAACAGCTCATCATTGACTCTCAAGACCAATTGAACTATCAAGTTGGAACTGCCGGATTCTACAAATAGTCTCCATATAGGCCACAACCCAGCTTGTAGAATCAAGCAGTCTTGTGTGTTCATCCTCATTCCCACTATCTTTCTCTTGTTTTGTTTCATTTGTTCCTGGGCCTGATAGGTCTCTAACCATACATCTTATTGCAATGAAATCAGCCTGTTTCAGGTTTCAGGATTCACTCCAATCTTCTCAGTTTGGAAATGGGTTGGTGAAGCATTTGGTAGACAGGAGTTTTGAACTACTTCTGGACCTAAGTGTCATCCTCCAGGCAGTGGAAAGCAAGATCAACCTGGAGGATCTGATTGAGGACACAGACATGTTGTTGATGGCGGTATCAAAGAAGCTGACGGCTCACCCAGTCCCAGCTCCGATGCAGGCACCACCAGTGGGCCCATCAATGTTCAAATGGCCGGCAGGGTCACGTAGTCATTGGATTTGGGGGTAAACAAGGTCATGGATATGTTAGGGACCTTCATATTCTCCTCAGCTGCGCAGAAATCCACCTCACATGGTTGAGGGCTTCCAGCCCAATAGCAGGCCTTTGAGTGGATTCACGGTTTGCTGCAGGGATAAGATTCATTGGATGTGTGGTTGTGGAGAATTGACTAAGTACATGGATGGGAGGTTGTTCCGCACATTCAGGAAAACATTCATACTCCCAAAGGGTGAGAAGGTGGACTTGGGTGCCATTCAGCCTCCTCCTGTGCAGCAGGATCAGGCGCACGTCAAGTCTCCCATTGAAACCACCCCGGTATCACTTGGAATCATTACTGTGCCTGAAATGTGGGAAGCCCTGCGCGTGGAGGCTTAAGTCAGGGGGTTGGCGGCAGACAAGCGGGTTGTGGTGGAGAAGATGGATTTGGATGCCAAAGAGAGGCCATTGGTTAAGGCCACAAACATTGTTGCGTGTTGTGGTGGCTATTTATAGAAACGGAGGCAAGTAGGCTCAGAACAGAAAATTTAACTCCTAGCGGCTCAAAAGTAGTTGGAACTCCGCAGCACAATAGGCTCAGGATGAGCGCGTTGGCGGACTGTCTAATCCAGAGTAAAAAATTCAGGGGCTCAGCATTGGTGCAGCGCATGCTTTCTGCAGCACAATGGGCCGGGGTTTCTGCCTTTTGCGTACAAGAAACATGGTCAAACATGACTTCCCCTGCACAACTATGGATTTAAAAGTGCGGAATCATTTTATTGAGTCTAAGTAGTAGAGACTAGGCCAATTATGGATTGGGTAATGTTAAATTCACAGCTACAGAGCCGTGTAAGCAGCTCTGTAAATGTCTCAATGGGCCGTGTAGCACCCTACACAACTAAAATGAGCCATGTGGAATGCTACACGGCGCAAATGGGCCGTGTGGCTTGCTAAACGGCTCAAATGGGCCGTGTGGCATGCTACACGGCTCAAATGGGCCGTGTGGCATGCTACACATCCAATTTCAGCTGTATGGAACGCTAAACACCTAAAAACAATTTGTGTAGCCTCCACTAAATCACAAAAAATGAATTATAAATGATAAATTATAAATTATAAATTATGAATTATAAATTATAAATTATAAATTATAAATCATAAATTATGAATTATAAATTATAAATTATAAATTATAAATTATAAATTATAAATTATAAATTACAAATTATAAATTATAAATTATAAATTATAAATTATAAATTATAAATTATAAATTATAAATTTTAAATTATAAATTATAAATTATAAATCATAAATCATAAATTATAAATTATAAATTAAAAATTATGAATTATAAATTATAAATTATAAATTATAAATTATAAATTATGAATTATAAATTATAAATTATATATAATAAATTATATATAATAAATAATAAATAATAAATAATAAATAATAAATAATAAATAATAAATAATAAATAATAAATAATAAATAATAAATAATAAATCATAAATCATAAATAATAAATAATAAATAATAAATAATAAATAATAAATAATAAATAATAAATAATAAATAAGAAATAAGAAATAAGAAATAAGAAATAATAAATAATAAATAATATATAATATATAATAAATAATAAATAATAAATAATAAATAATAAATAATAAATAATAAATAATAAATAATAAATAATAAATAATAAATAATAAATAATAAATAATAAATGATAAATAATAAATAATAAATAATAAATAATAAATAATAAATAATAAATAATAAATAATAAATAATAAATGATAAATAATAAATAATAAATAATAAATAATAAATAATAAATAATAAATAATAAATAATAAATAATAAATAATAAATAATAAATAATAAATAATAAATAATAAATAATAAATAATAAATAATAAATAATAAATAATAAATAATAAATAATAAATAATAAATAATAAATAATAAATAATAAATAATAAATAATAAATAATAAATAATAAATAATAAATAATAAATAATAAATAATAAATAATAAATAATAAATAATAAATAATAAATAATAAATAATAAATAATAAATAATAAATAATAAATAATAAATAATAAATAATAAATAATAAATAATAAATAATAAATAATAAATAATAAATAATAAATAATAAATAATAAATAATAAATAATAAATAATAAATAATAAATAATAAATAATAAATAATAAATAATAAATAATAAATAATAAATAATAAATAATAAATAATAAATAATAAATAATAAATAATAAATAATAAATAATAAATAATAAATAATAAATAATAAATAATAAATAATAAATAATAAATAATAAATAATAAATAATAAATAATAAATAATAAATAATAAATAATAAATAATAAATAATAAATAATAAATAATAAATAATAAATAATAAATAATAAATAATAAATAATAAATAATAAATAATAAATGTTAAATAATAAATAAAAAATAATAGATAATAAATAATAAATAAAAATAATAAATAATAAATCATAAATAATAAATAATAAATAATAAATAATAAATAATAAATAATAAATAATAAATAATAAACAATAAATAATAAACAATAAACAATAAATAATAAATAATAAATAATAAATAATAAATAATAAGTAATAAATAATAAATAATAAATAATAAATAATAAATAATAAATAATAAATAAAAAATAATAAATAATAAATAATAAATAATAAATAATAAATAATAAATAATAAATAATAAATAATAAATAATAAATAATAAATAATAAATAATAAATAATAAATAATAAATAATAAATAATAAATAATAAATAATAAATAATAAATAATAAATAATAAATAATAAATAATAAATAATAAATAATAAATAATAAATAATAAATAATAAATAATAAATAATAAATAATAAATAATAAATAATAAATAATAAATAATAAATAATAAATAATAAGTAATAAATAATAAATAATAAATAATAAATAATAAATAATAAATAATAAATAATAAATAATAAATAATAAATAATAAATAATAAATAATAAATAATAAATATAAATAATAAATAATAAATAATAAATAATAAATAATAGGGCGTATCAAAGTTAGCAAACCCGCCATTAGAAAACTGCCATTTTTTGACAAAACCCGCCATTTTTAATGGTGGGTTTCTGAAATACTCATACCCCCTAACTGGTGTATTTCAAAATGGCGTGTTTCATGAAAATGGCGGATTTCAATCATCAAACACTCCATTAAACCCACCATTTATGCATCATCATCCATCCACCATCCATCACATCAAAAACACCCATCCACATCAGCAAATCCATACTGGTCACATCTCCATTGTATCACACACATTTCTATTTTTTTTCACATACCTTCACATACCCATTCTCACACAAATCCCATCATCATCTCATCACCCCACATCACTCACCACCTTTCTCAACATGTCCAATCAAACATCCCGCCAGCAAGTTGAAAACGCAAAAAAGCCGACCAAACCTTTGCTCCTGTTTGACTCCCATTCAGACTCTGATTCAGACTCCGATTTGGAATCAACTTGGTTAGCTTTGAATTCTCTGTTGGAAAAGCAATACATGGTTCCAAGAATACACACTCTCCATAACCCTATGTGTGAAAGGCAAAAGCTTCATCTCATCCCTGAGTTAAGCTTCCAGCAACTGTTCCAAACTTTGTTGCCTTCTTTCATGAAACCTTTGGCGATGATTGAAGACCACCACATCTTCCAGAACAATTCTCGCAATCCTCAATGCGATCCAGCCATCCAACTTGCCGTTGCTCTTTGTAGATTGGGGTCAAATGGAAATGGAGCAGCAATCCATCAATTGGAAAATCTATTCTCAGTCAGTTATGGAAGCATTGACTTATACACCAAAAGAGTCATGATTGCTATCCTATCTTTCCGTCGCTCGGTCCTTTCATGGCCAACCAAAGAAGAACGCAAGGAGATATCTCAAGTAATGGAGACAGAAGGCTTTCCTGGTTGCATTGGTTTTGTTGATGGAACCACCATCCCCTTGAGTCAAAAACCCAACCTAGATGGCAACCACTATTTTGATTGTAAAAAAAGTGAATTGATTCATTTCTTTTCCAATTGCTATGATAAAACTTTGGATCACACACTGACCAAATATGTTCCATCTCTTTGTTTAGATACTCCGTGGCACTAAAACTTGTTTGCAATAATAACAAGAAGTTCATCTCCCTCCATGCTTGCCTTCCAGGTTCTTTTCATGATTCATATGTTTTCAATTGGATGCAGATTGCCCAACAACCAGAGATGCACTTTGAACAAGATCAATACCTTCTGGCCGATTTGGCTTATGCTAGTGGGAAATATGTAGTTCCAGCATAAAGGAATGTTTTGTCCAATGATCAAGGAAAAACCAATTTTAACTATCATCTTTACCAATCACAAGTTTGGATTGAGCATGCCATAGGAATTCTGAAAGGAAGATGGGCCAGCTTACGGGACATTCAAAACCAGCTCCAATGTTCCAAAGATATGAGGTTCCTCATCAACTGGATTATCACTTGTGTAATCCTTCACAAACTTTTGGCCAACATCAAAGATGAATGGGACAAAATATTCCAAGATGATATTCCTGATCCGCCTCAAGTCATCCCTGTCTCATCTGGCCCCTTATCTTCTTCTATGAGAGAGCGGATTCTTCCTCTCACCCTTGCTCGCTTTGATGAGTAATTTTTGATTTTGAAATTGGTAAAAATTCCCTTCACCGTATTTTTTTGGTTTTGGTTGTTCACCCAAGATTCATAGGCTGAGTTTTTTTTTTATTTTTTTTTTTAGTGGACTTGAATCCAAAAACACCTCCACCTCAAACCCTGCCACTCACCAAATGCCACCCCCCTCCGCCTCACCACTAAACCCCTTCAACCTCACCCCACTCACTCACCGGTCAAACCCTGCCTCCTCCTCACCAAACCACCTCACTCATCACCACCACCTTCAAAACCTCACCAAAACACCACCACCTTCACTCTTTACCAACCTCACCAACATCCACATCACCAACAACATACCTACCTCCCACCCAACCTCCATCAACCATCAAAGGTGAGTCCCCTCCCCTCATTGAATCACCTTTCTATTTTTTCACCTGGCTGATCTCCTACCATAACCCTCCCTTTGAACCCCCCCAGGTCCAGCCAGCCCAGTCCCCCTCCCCCTCCTCATCCTCTGGTCCATCCTCTGCCCTTGGTGAGTCCCCCCTCCCCTTCATCTTCTTCCTGCCAACAATCGCAAATCAATCGCTTGATCAATTTGCAATCGATCGGGAAATTGATTGCCAATTGATGGCTTGATCAATTGGCAATTGATTGCCCAATCAAGCAATCGATTCGCGATAGATTGGCCAATTGTTTGGGCCAATTGATGCAGAGTTTTTGGAGGGTACAGGGAACCGACTTTCCCTTTGTTTTTGTTTCTTTTTTTTAGGTTTTCTAGCTCTGCCAGGTTTTGATTTTCATCTCTTGTTTATTTTTTTAATCCCACCGTTTGTCGCCGATAATGAGAACGTTGCTGACATTTTTTTTTTATTTGTTTGACCGGTCTTTTTGTTTGTCCAACCCCTTTTTTGATATCAATTCCTTCACTGCCTACCAAACTCAAAATTTTATACAACCATTCAAATTTCACTTTGATCCTCACCTTGGGTGCAGCAAGTGCCTGGGAGGGTGAAAGATGGAAGGAGATGGTATGAAAAACATAAAGAGAGGTGGCAAGCAGAGGAATTGTAGAAAAAGGAGGGCTCAAATGAGGGAATTGGAAATTTCTTTGGAATTGACTGATGACTGGATCAAGGAAAAGTTTGCCTGGTCTAGACGGAAGCTATGCCCTTTGGATCTTTACCCTGCTATCACGGCTGAAAAGAAAAAGAACCCTTTAAAACCCACCCAGGAAGAATTTAAGCAAGCAAAACAGAGAATTGGGGCTTTCCACTTCTTCCACCATGGAAAAGTTATCGTTCTCAACCAATCTGATCACCATACTCTGGTTGACGTCATTGATTTTGTGCCTTTGGATTGACTATCTGAGGAAGATAAGAAAGATATCAACTTTGTGACAACATTCCTTCACTGTTCAAAAAAATTTGTCAACCCGGTTGGTCCTTCAAGATCTTGGGGTGGAAAAATGTGGGCGATTGGTTGGCAAAAATCGATGAACCCTTTGGAGTTATTTGGACGTTATGTGAAGAAATCATCCATTAGAACTTCTCCTCAAGAGTATGCTGTCCTCAAACTGAAGGCCGAAAAAGTATCCCAAATTTTAGGACAAATGCTTTGTAATTTGGCCAAAATTGCCTTTGAATCAAACCGTGATACCATGAAGGACAGCAGCATCCCCTCTTTCTCTTTGTTGGAATTTGGTTGCAAGCCTACACCTTTTGATTGATCCCCACACCTCACTTTCACCTTGGATCCTTTTTACAATTCTCCTCATATTGACAAAGGCAACATCTCTGGCTATTCCTTTTATTTTGTGGTCCCAACCAAAAAATAGAATGGTTGACTTATTGAATATACGCAAGAATATCAAGTTTTGGACGGTCAATTTGTTTTTCCTGACCTTGGCTTTGGAATTGATTTCAAGCAAAAAGGTATAGTCAAAATGGTTTGGGCGGCGAACAAGTACAAGCACTGTACCTTTCCAGCTGTGGACACAGCAACCCATACCAGAATGGCCATGTCACTCCAAATTAATAAAAAAACTCAGAGCAATTTTAGGGACATGAAAAACAGCCAAATTTACTCTACAGAAAAAAATATCAATAAAAACAAAAAAGATCTGTATATTGGTGGGGTTAAGAATGCTCTCAAACGTTGTTGTAGTAAAATATAATTTGTTTTTCTTTCATCCATGCAAATATATTGACAAGCCCAGCATTTGAGTAATCTGCTGTATTTCTTCTACCAATCTACCACTGCCAATGCAAGCCAAAGCTACTGATACCTTATCCTTTTTTTCGTTTGCCCGTTGTTCTCTCTCCTTTTCCAGTTGCACTTGCTGCCAATCCTTCTCCTTTTCCTCTTTTTGAAACTCTAGCTCAGCTTGTTTCAACCTCCACTCAGCATCCAATTTTTGTTGATTAGCCAAAGTCTTGGCTTGCTGCTTTTGACCATCCATGGCCAGTTGACGATCCCACTTTTGCTTTTCAAACTGAAGTTTATCTGATTCAATTTGTGATTTTCACTGTTTTTTGGAGGGGAATGGCAATGAGCATGATTTTGAAAGCAAGGATATTGAATCAATCAACTTACATCAATCTTGCTTCTCCATGCTTTCTTCAAAGCCCAAAAAACTCAAATTTTTTCTCCTCTTTTGATGACTTTTGGGGTTGACATTGAGGGAATTGGAGGCCTTTTGCTTACCCTTAGCAGAGGAGGTTTGAGTCTGAAAGTCCTCACTAGTATTTGAAGGCAATGTGGGAAGCCCCATTGGCTTGAGTTTCGTCCAATCAAAAATGGATGAGCCTGTTCTTTTACAATTTAAATCAGTCAAGAGCAACCAGACAGAATCAAAAACAATTTAGTTCTAACTTGAGCAGATGTTGATGGCAACGGTGATCCAGGAATAACATCCTCCTCATTGGGCAATTTCTCCAGTTGTTCTGCCCCAGGAAGAGAGCAATCAAAAGAAGGAAGTGAGGGGTCCAAGGTTGGGATTGACTGATCAATCAATACCAAAGTAGAAGTGATTGGAGCCAATTGTGTTTGAATATCCTCCTTGTCATCAGATGGGGGCCACTCCAAGGCCAAGGTTTCATCAAGGTCCCTGTTTGTAGGCTGAGCATCCCCAGGCAAGTCCTGGTCATCAACGGATTTGGATTGTTGGGCATTGAAAGCAGTTAGGGGGGTGATGTTGGCCTTCTTTCCGAAGATTTCATCCATTTGAATATAAAAAGTACAAATGGAGTCCAACTCATCAACCACCTAGTTGATTCCTTTGGCTTTGTCCAAGTTGGTGATACCAAAGCCAGTGGAGATAGACATGGAGTAGGCCTTTTTGTACTTGGCTTGATAGTTTTTGAACTGCTCCCTCATTTGTTTGGATGACAGATCCAGCCTACCTTTTGTTTTTTTCTTGAGTTCATTGGCCATCAGGAGATAACCATTGACCTTAGAGGATGGAGATCGGCCAACACGTGTTTCGTTGTCGGATCCAAAGCAGGCATTGTAGTTGGAGGGAATTTTCAGCCAGTTTACAAGGATGATGTGATCAGCTCTCTTGAGCTGACTTGAGCCCTTGGAAGCTTATGGGGGAGGATGGTTTGTTGTGGAGTTCCTTGGCGATGTTCTCTTGGTTGTGTTGGACTTGCGGGGGGAGGTTTGCTGAGGGGCCATTTGAAAGAGTAAGGGCTACGCAAGTGATGAGAGCAATAAAGTGATGAGAGTGGTCAAGTTTTGAGAGCGATAAAGTGGATGAGAGTGATCAAGTGATGAGAGCGGTTAAGTGATGAGAGTGATGAAGTTTTGAGAGCAATGAAGTGGATGAGAGTGACCAAGTAATGTGAGCAATAAAGTGATGAGAGTGGTCAATCAATTTTATGATGAGGGTGGGGGTAAAAAATTTTTTGATGAGGTTGGAGGTAGAAGGAGGTGGGAAGACAGGGGTGTATGACGCAGACAGATGGTGGAAGCAATTTTATACTTTATTTGAAAAAACCCACTTATTTCAGGTTAAATTTGACATGTCTGATCTGAAATAAGTGGGTTATTTTGATTTTTAATGGCGGGTTTGAAATGGCGGATTTGGTTTGAAACCAGCCATTAAAAAATGGCAGGTTTGGTTAACTTTGATACGCCATAATAAATAATAAATAATGAATAATAAATAATAAATAATAAATAATAAATAATAAATAATAAATAATAAATAATAAATAATAAATAATAAATAATAAATAATAAATAATAAATAATAAATAATAAATAATAAATAATAAATAATAAATAATAAATAATAAATAATAAATAATAAATAATAAATAATAAATAATAAATAATAAATAATAAATAATAAATAATAAATAATAAATAATAAATAATAAATAATAAATAATAAATAATAAATAATAAATAATAAATAATAAATAATAAATAATAAATAATAAATAATAAATAATAAATAATAAATAATAAATAATAAATAATAAATAATAAATAATAAATAATAAATAATAAATAATAAATAATAAATAATAAATAATAAATAATAAATAATAAATAATAAATAATAAATAATAAATAATAAATAATAAATAATAAATAATAAATAATAAATAATAAATAATAAATAATAAATAATAAATAATAAATAATAAATAATAAATAATAAATAATAAATAATAAATAATAAATAATAAATAATAAATAATAAATAATAAATAATAAATAATAAATAATAAATAATAAATAATAAATAATAAATAATAAATAATAAATAATAAATAATAAATAATAAATAATAAATAATAAATAAAGCGGATTATATTTAGAATTGCAGAGGTACAGGAGGGTATATCAAGAGCTCTGGGCTTTCTGGAACTTGGAGGAGGTTTTTGCGGAGAATTTCACGGATTTTCCACGAATTGGGGATCTGTCTGTGAAATTCCTTTTCTTTTTTTAAACCTGGAACCATCCGTGGAGTTATATTTTCTCTCTTTTTACCCTCAATATGTCAAAGATAATTGTAGATTATGAGGCGGGAATGGGAAATTCCCTTCAAAACCATTGACAGGCGGCATCTGGCAGTGCACCACTCTATCAAAATGCTTGGCATTGGACCACAAGCCCAATTGGGCCGCTAACTAGGGCAACCACAGGTGGAAAATCAACATATGTGGTGCCAGAGTTGCTGGAGCAGCACCAGGGTAGCAGAGCAAATATTAGGCCAAGGGACTATCCTGCAGATAGCTTTTGTCCAGAGAATTTCCACCAGTCCCTGGAAAAGTTCAAGAATGCGGCCAACCATGAAGGTGCAAACAATATAGACCGGTTTTTGCAGATAGTCAATTTCATTCTGGAAGAGGAAGATCTGCAGGATGTGGAGGATATGGAGGGTTATATTGAACAGAATTTAGAGAGGTTCCGCAGGGAAATAGTGGAGCAATGGGGGTCACAAGAAAAAAGGTTCCAAGAAGTGGATCTTGAGCTTCTTGCAACGGAAACAACAAGGGAAGGTGTTTCCTCAACAACGTTGGTTGTTTTTTACTGTTCCTCATTTGATTTAATTCCAAAGTAACTATTCCCCAAAAAGATTTTGGCGGAGAACACTGGTTCAGTAAAGAGGACCTTCATGCAGCAGCTTAGCTTGGATTTGCGCAGAAGTTTCCATAGAAAGATATACAATGCAGGATTAATTTGCAGGTTGTGGGATGGGGGGGTGACCCTACTCCCAGAAAGAAAGGACATCAGTGCAGCAGTTGTGGGCAAGTTGGAACTGGCGTAAAGTATGGAGGAAGACTCAAACTGTCCAGGGGGACATGCAGGTGAATAGGGTAAAGGGGCCGGTAACACCTAATGAAACTGCAGGAATGAAAGAAATGTTTAATGATATGTGTCTTTTCTGGTAGAAAGCTATGGCAAAGCAAGCCGGAACAGCTCCAGAACCACCACAAGCTACAAAAATGCATGCACCAACTCAGTCACCATTGAGGGCACCACCAAGGAACAAAGGCAAGCCTTGTGTCTTCCAATGCTACTACTGTTGGAAGATGGCCATCTTAAAAGATTGTGTAACAACCTGAGTGAGGAAATGCAGAGTAAATTAGTTAAGATGAATTGAAGGGAGTGTTTTTACCCTTCAGGAGAAGCTATACCGGACTTTCCAGATCAACCTTCACCAAGAGATCAGGCTCAAGCAGCGGCGGCGGAGAAGAAGGAGGTAACAAAATTGGCGGGGGAAGTGTTTCCTCTAACTTGGAAACCCCCAGAAGTTTTGGCTGAGGTTAGGGATGTCCAATCCAACAAGAGGATAATGGACATCAATGGTCCTACCCCTGCAAAAACTTGGGGACAGGTGATGGTATTGAAATGGGGGGGATCCCACAGGGGGGCTGGGGAAGTAGCAAAGAGGATTTTCAGGAAGTATCACCCAGTTTTCCTAAATTTGAAAAAGCTAGTGGCAATTTCACCAGTAATGGCAAAGGAGAGGGTTGAGCTTTTGAGAAGTTTTCAGGGAGTAAGGAGGAAAACCCAAAACCCAAGGAAAAGGAAAAGTTTGTTTCTCTCAATCCAGAGGAAGACGTCCTGGGAGCAAGTGGCGCTATGATGTGCCCTTTGGACTATGTAGAAATGCAGATTGGAGGGAAAAAGTGTCAGGAAATGTTTGATAGAATCTCAATGGTTTTAATCCTGCTACTTAGCACAGAGCAACCTGACAAAGCAACAACAATAATAATATTAACAAAATTAAAAGGAACAAAGATAAATGAATAAATAAAATTATTATAAAATAAAGGAGTAAGAAATCCATAAATATTATTGCAGAAATTGATTCCCCACCCAAAATAAGGTAGGGTCACTCACTGACCCCACCCTTGAATTCTTACTCCTTATATTTTTTAATTAATTTAAAAGAAAATGGTAAATGACCACAGCACCAATATGGCACCTTTTGGCCATTTTAATATTTCACATGATATATCATGTATAGGTTTCACACCTAAATTTCAGTTGAAATCCAGGTGTTGTGTGTAGTTTAGGAGTTACACAGGCAATTGTGTTTTGTCACAATTCCCGCACGCAGCCCCGCGTCCCTACAGCGCTGGACTCCCATGCACCCAAACTCCCGCGCGCAGTTGATCCCTCCCGCGCGCAGGTAGTCCCGTGACCTAGTCACGCGAGCAGAGGATCAGTCCCTGCGCGCATCTGAATGGAATGATCCCCGCACCTAGCCTGCCGTGATCAGTCTGACAGCCAGGTACTGCTCAGAGGAGCTAAAACCTAGTAGGATCTACCCTACACATTTAAAGCTACCACACAAGCGTAGATCATAGTTTAAAAACCTTGAAATTTAATTAAAATTAGTTATTAACTAATTTTTAGTATTTTTTATTAATTAAATAAAGATCCAGACTCACCACGTCATGAGCTGATCAGAACCTTCAAAGACCACAAAACTACACAAGGAGTGGTTGTAAAAATTATTATAAATTACATACAGGATCAGCAGATGATGGAAAATCAATAAACATCCACGTCTGCTTGTTAAAGTTTAATATTGAATTTTCATGAAACTAAAACCAGCGGCTAGTGAAAAGGAGTCAGGAATAGAGCAAACTCATAGAAAAAGGTTTGTCAGACGAAAGAGAATACAAGAATGACCAACAGTTTGAGCTATAATCAGAGTCAAGAGATGATGGACAATGGGAGAGAAGGCGAGGCACAAATAGATGGGCAGACAACTGAAGTTGGTGAGAGCGGAGAGTCAGAGTTGTCGATCTTGAGAAATTGAGGGGGTGGTCTCTTACCAGACAAGAGTTCAGAAGTTGTGAGACCTAATAGTATCCCATAACCAATGTGAGGGATAGATTTGATAGAGAGCAGGCAACAAGATAATATGAAAAGAAAAGAATTGAGACAATAAGAAGAGTCAAGAAAAGAAAAGAAAAGAATTGAGACTAAGAGGCGTTGAGAAAAATAAGAAAGGAAAATATTGGGGGTGTCGAGGGATTGAAGAGAGAGTCAAGAGATTGTATCGGAGGTCTTGAGATCAAAAAGAGGGATCCGAGGTCCAAGAGAGAGTCCTGTTCCACAAGATCTGGTCAAGGAGGAGAAGAGTCCTCACTAGAAGTAGAGTGTTCACACTCATACTAAGATGTGCGATTGCGGGTGTCTCAGATATAGAGTACATCCCGTCGAGAGTCAATTCTCAACACTCCCCGTGGCTGGTAAGAGAGTAGTCATCAAAGGTAGAGAATATTTTATTCTGTAAGGATTCAAGCGAACTGATGGAAGACCCCTTAGTGAGAGAGTCAGCAACCATATCTTGACTAGGGATAAGATTCAACAAGAATTGCTGGTCTGCAAAATCCTTGCGGAGACCTTTTGTCTTTATATCTATGTGTCTTGACTTTGAGTGAGAGCCAAAATTCTTAATTTTGTCATCTAACCCCTTGTTATCGATATACATCCTGGGCTTAGGTTCTGAGTTTCGATAAACCTCATTGATGAGATGTTTGATCCATTTGATTTCGAGATAACAATCAAGCAATGCATTCAATTCTGACTCCGTAGACGAGTAGGTAAAGTTTCTTTGTCGTGTTGAGTTCCAAATAACCGGGCTTCCATAGTGGAAGATAATGTATCCGGTTTGAGATTTTCAAAAGACAGGATCATCACCCCAAGTGGCATCACTGAAACTTGAGAGGATGTCTTGTCCGGAGTCATATTTAACTGTAAGTCTGAAGTGTTTAGTTGTTTTTAGATACATCCATACTTTCTTGACCTCTCTCCAATGACTCATACCAGGCTTCGCGTTGAATCTGGCCAAACTGGACACAGAAAAGGATATGTCTGGTCTTGTATATTGGGAGAGATGATTGAGAAGTCCAATAGCGGATCGTTAGTTGATGTTTAACTGACAGAATTCCGCATGGTCAACATCTGAGGCGGGTTCAAGATTGAGGTTTTGGGTTAGAGGAGATAGAACATCTTTGCAAGAAGACAGTCCGAGTTCTTCGAGTCCACGGTCAATGTGGTTAGGTTGACTTAGGAGAATTTGATCATCCTTGATTTCCATAAGCATTCCAAGTATTGTGTTGGGAGGATGACAGGACAAGTTCTGAAATCGGCTGAGAAAATTTAATTCAAAGGTGCTTGAGTTGCCTACATGAATCAAGTCGTCCACGTGGAAATAGAGTATTTCATTTGTATTGGCATTGAGATAGAGACAAGGATTGCTAGTTGATTCTTGGTACCCCTGGGACTTGATCCAGAGCGTCAGAGTTTGGTACCAGTTCTTGGGAGATTGTTTTAAGCCATAGAGGGACTTTTTTAATTTTAGATAGGGAGATTTCCTACTCGACCCTTCTGGAGTTTTTATAATAACTGTTTCTTCCAAGGGAGCGTGGAGGAAAGCACCTTTAACGTCAAATTGAGTCAACTTCATTTTTTCCTTCAACGCGTATACAAGAGCTAGACGTAGAGATGCGATCTTTCCGGTAGGCGCCCAGGTTTCGTTGAAGTCAACTCCCAGGATTTGATTGAAGCCCTGAACGCATAGGCGAGCTTTATATTTAACCGGCTCCCCATGACAATTTTCTTTTATCTTGAAGACCCACGTTGTATTTAGAATATTTTAAGGGTTTCCGTAGTATTCTTCCCACACTTCTTGCGATTTGATGCCGCTTAATTCGTCTTCTGCGGCCTTTTTCCACTTAGGCCATTCGGGGCATTTACGCGCGGCCTTATAGGATGGAGGTTTGTAGTAATGGTGGAAACCGTACCTTTGTGGTTTCCTGATCTCGCTTCTGGGTCTTTGATATAACGAGGGAAGCGGGGTTTCAGTTGGAGAAGGGGAGCAAGGGGGATTCAGAACTGACAAGTCTGTAGAGTCCGCAGCATTATCCTCTTTGCACTCAGATTCTGATTCGACCGGACTCTCACATGATTCTCGGAAAGTATATTGTTTTTTGGCTGATGAGAAATCAGAATTGTTGGATTCCCTTGTTTGAGAAAAGAGGTCGAGTCCAGGAGACTCGAGGAGAGGGAATTCGGAAGTGTGATTCTTGAGAAACTGCACGTGTTTGGTTTCAACAACAGCACCCAATGAGTTTAGCACGAGATACAAATGGAAAATTGGATTGAACCCAACTAAGATTCCCTCTAACCCTTTTTCATCAAATTTTCTCCCTCTCTGGAGACAATTTCCCAAGTATATGACGGATGATCCTACTGGTTTCAAATAGTTAGCTGGGAGGTTCTTTTTAAACATGAGTTCCCATGGGGAGAGGTCATTACCTTCCCTCGGGATTTGATTTAACATGAAACAACAACTCCGAATTACTATATGCCAGTAGTTTTTCGGTAGTCGAGAGGAAGAAAAGGTTGCGCAAGCTGATTTGACGATAGTTCGATTAGCTTGTTCGGATCGACCATTGTGTTGCGAATGGTAGGGTTCAGAAGTGAGTAACTTTATATGTTTTGATTTGGCAAAGTCGGTCAGCGTTTTGTTAGTAAATTCCGTTCCTTTATCTGAGAGAATTTCCGATGGATAATAGTTGAGTCTTTTATATTCAGTCTCTAGAATTCTGATTATCACATCTGGAGTTTTGTCTTTAGATACCAGTGGAAAGGCGGCAAGATAACCTGAAAAATTATCGACCAAAGTGAGAATGTACCAATGGCCTGCCTTCAATTGTGGAGTGATTTGGCCAATTAGATCAAGATGAATCCTTTCGAGGGGTTTCGAGGACGGTGTTGAGGTGGCTGAGAAGGGTGATTTGGTGATTTTACTCTTTACGCAGTTCTTGCATTGGAATCTGTTTAATTTGTCCTTGGAGAATCGGTCTTTCAGGAGAGGCTTGAGAGTGGAAATTGAGGCGTGGCCGTTGTGGTGCCCCATCCTGGACACCCTGGCCGCCTTAAGACCTAAATTCATAAACTGTTGCGCAAACGTACCGCCCGGCTGAACAACTTATCCTCAGGCTCATCCAACTATTATTTACCCGCGTGCGCGCGCCGCGCCGCACTGCGCTTCCATTATCCGCGTCGCGCGTCGCGCCGCGCCGCGCCGCGCTCCCTTCATCTGCGCGCGTCGCGCGTCCTTTATCCGTGTTGCTTCTCATCTCCGCCGTTGTTATAGAACGTCCTCATCTTTGTTTGTTGCATGTCTTCATCTTTGTCGTTGCGCCTCCCAATCTCCTCATTGCTACCGTCGCGCGGCGCTCATCCATGATCTACTGAATCCATCCCGACCGCAACCGCAAGCATTTGGCAGATCCTTGACCAACGCGAGTGACCACATGGTTGCCTTCCCGTTTCCGCTCTATTTGTAGAATCCGTTGTATATAGTCTAACAGGGCCTCCTGCCCATATAAGGAGGGGCTCTCCCCTGCCTTTTGGCCGACCATTCCATCATCCTAGTATCTCAGATCTCAGATCCTAGCATCTCAGCATCCCAGCATCCCATAATCATAAACAATTTATCCGTGGGCATCCTTCCCCACTTATCCGAGCAAATTATCCGGGTATATCTATGATTGCCCCTTGATCCTTTGAGCCTCCATACTCAAACTAAGTCCTTTGTGACCTTGATCCTTATCACCAACCAATAGCCTTGCTGGTTGAAGAAGAATTCCTGTCTGCCTGAATTCTTGAGTGTGTTATACCACTCTGATCCCTTTTTCCGACCATACTGGTCTTGATCTCTCCTTGATCATCTTTCTGGAGCCAATCACGTTTGATTGAAGAGGTTTTATTAAGCTTAAAACCTGGAGTGTTATACCTCCCTTCTTCTTTGAAGTTGAATTTCGCCACGCTATTCTTGAGTTCCTTGAGGATTGTTGGGGTATTCTTGCTCAAATTTGTTATTGATTTGCTTCTAGAGCTTCATAAACAAATTGCTTTTGTTTTTGTTCAGCCTCCCACAGTTATCTGGTACCCTTCAAGCGCTTGATTGCGGAGAGTTGGGCAGGTTCATTGAGAACCTGGAGGTTGGTTGGGATTGAGTTGATCTTTCCTAATCAGCTGCTGACGACCAGAGTTATTAGCTTGTGGGCGTTGTTACTTACAACTGCCTTGTTCTATTGAACTCTGAACAAACCTTGACTTATTTGTTCAAGTCTTTCCCTTCACCATCTTGTCTCAGATAGTTTTGTTTCCATCGCTACTGACAACTCTTATCCTCTTCTCTTAGTTTGATTTCTCATCCATAAGGTTCTGGACCTTGATTCCGGTTACATTAAAATATTATTGTAACTCCTAGGAGGGCAGCCTAAACAGCACCTTTCCCCTCCACAGAACTGCCACGGCTTAGCACCGTTTGGAGTCTTACACCGTACATCTTATGTAGGTCAGATAAGGATTGGAGATCATCAGAAGGGTTGGAGAGTTGGTTTGAGAGATTGACCGCTAGATTACTGCCAGCAGTTCGTGGTTTCTCAATAACAAATAGATTATCTTGAATCATTCCTTTAAGGACCGTCTCTTTGTTTTGGGTTACGGTGAATCAATCTTGCTCTTGGACAAGGTTTCATCCCTTCTTTGCTAGGAGTCCGGGACTAATTAGATTAACCACAATGTCTGGAAAGTACATACATTCATCTAGGGTTACCACGGATTTGTTCCATTCAAGTCGGACCGTGCCAGTACCACGAATTTTCAGGTTGGCTTCAAGCTTGCCATTCTTGATTTCCTCCGGCTTGTCCTGAAGATTGATTTATGTGAAGAACTTTAAGTCGTTGAAGATGTGAATGTTCGCGCCGGAGTCTAGTAGAAGGTTGGGGGTATTGTCTGCATTGATCCAGAGGGTCAATAATGCATGGTAATTAATTGTTGGGGTCTTTTTGATTTTATTTTTCCATTCGTTCTGCTGCTCAGTCCACCACCCTGGAGCAATTTGAGGGTAAAGATGAAAACAAGAGGACTCTGGATGGGGAGCGTTGGGATCATGGTAGCCTTCTCTACATCGAAGCCGGACCTTCTTTTCCTCTCTTTCACTTCTGCTCTTTGTCGTCACCAGAGTAACATCTGGAGTGGATTTGCCTACTTTAAGTTGTGCCTTTCGTTCATTGTTGTACTGGATGAGATGATTGAAAACTACGTCCACCGTCACAAGCTTCTCTACGTGCATGATTTGCTGTTTGAGGTTCTTGAGAAGAGGGGGAAATTTGAATAGCAGGAGGTACGCGAGTATATCTTTGGGCAGTTCGATTCCCACATCTGCCATACGCGTAAGTGCCTTTTTCGTGTCTGTGATGAAGCTTTTGATCACATGCTTGTTGAATGTCGTGTGAAGAAATTGATTGAAGACCCGGGCTCTGTTTGCGGTTTCAGATGAGGCAAACCTACGGGTAATCTCAGCCCAGAGCAACTTAGAAGACGAAATGTTTTCCGTATTCACTACGTTGGCGTGAGTGACGCTGTCGAGTTTAGAGAGGATAATGGCTCGTATTTCTCGATATTGCTTTGAGGAGAATTGACCTGAGTTTTTGGTTATGGCGTCTTTGATTTCCTTGAGATCAAAGAGCATCAGCATCTTGTCTCGCCAGATGGAGTAATTATCTTCATTGAGCGGAGGGATAGCGTCGAACAAGGCTTTGAGAGCAACTTGGTGAAAATAGTTGTTGGCTCCGGCTGGTTCATTCATTTTTGATTAGGTTGAGTTGTCTTTCGGATTTTAACCGTGTTAAGTTTAATATTGAATTTTCATGAAACTAAAACCAGCAGCTAGAGACAAGGAGTCAGGAATAGAGCAAACTCATAGACAAAGGTTTGCCAGACAAAAGAGAATACAAGAATGACCAACAGTTTGAGCTATAATCAGAGTCAAGAGATGATGGACGATGGGAGAGAAGGCAAGGCACAAATAGATGGGCAGACAACTGAAGTTGGTGAGAGCGGAGAGTCAGAGTTGTTGATCTTGAGAAATTGAGGGGATGGTCTCTTACCAGACAAGAGTTCAGAAGTTGTGAGACCTAATAGTATCCCGTAACCGATGTGAGGGATATATTTGATAGAGAGCAGGCAACAAGATAATATGAAAAGAAAAGAATTGAGACAATAAGAAGAGTCAAGAAAAGAAAAGAAAAGAATTGAGACTAAGAGGCTTCGAGAAAAATAAGAAAGGAAAATATTGGGGGTGTCAAGGGATTGAAGAGAGAGTCGAGAGATTGTATCGGAGGTCTCAAGATCGAAAAGAGGGATCCGAGGTCCAAGAGAGAGTCCCGTTCCACAAGATCTGGTCGAGGAGGAGAAGAGTCCTCACTAGAAGTAGAGTGTTCACACTCATACTAAGATGTGCGATTGCGGGTGTCTCAGATATAGAGTACATCCCGTCGAGAGTCAATTCTCAACAATGCTCACTTTGGACCAGTACTTACAGTACAAATTGAGGATCAGTGCAGGATCAGCAAAATGATTAATCTGTTGATTAACAGATCCTGCAGTTAAAAAGGAGCTGTTCCTTGACAGATCTAAGGCCAGAAGGCTAACAGAACCTTGAGGACGTGCCAATCTTGCCCTGACTGCCCCCCTAGCCTCAGCCCATGGCTAATACCCCTTCTAGAGGCCCTCAAGCACCCAAAAAGGAATATTCAAACAGGCTCTTTTTGCCCTTTTGTTCCGGAGGATCCAAGAGTTATCAGAGATATTATTATTATCAATCAGACATTGTTTCATTGTTAGTCAAGTGCTTATCAAGAAGAAAGAAAGTGATTTATGATCTAGTCTGAAGTATTATTATTATTTTTTTCTAAATAACTATCAAGAACCAGAAGTTTGAACCAGCCACCAAACATATCTGTTCTGAAGCTTCTTACCTGAATCTTTGCAGGATTTCAGTGGGTTACTTCCCAAGTAAGTTGTTCTCTTCCTGCTCTGGTTTTTTTTGCTGTTTTTCCCGCCCAAATTAGTGGATAAGGCCTTAGAAGGCACCCATCTTCATTCCAAGGTTATAAACTGCCTAAGGAGGCCCCTTGAGGAGAGGTTGGCAAGTTTGTAAAGACCCCCAGTAGTATATTACTGTGGCCCCTCTTTATATATTATATTTAAAATATTTATAACCAAACCAATTAAACCTTGCACTTGCTCTTACCATATTATTATTGGAGCTGTAAAGTGTTTATTCTTTGGAATATTATTGCTCCAAATTCTTTAATCACTCTTTGTAGCTAAAGGACTGCAAGGTTCCTGGTATCAGAGAGCTGACAATGGTAAATGTTCTCGCATTGAAGTAGGAAACTGATGCGGGGTTGGTCTGGCACAAGAAAATATTGGGTTGCAGACCTTGGGAGGTTTTGAATGCATGGCCAAAGGGGTAGTGGAGAAATAAATGATGGAGGTGGCTTAGGTATTGGCTCTGATGTTGTATTTGGTAGTAAGCGGTTTGGAGGTCATACTTGGTAGGCCATTCCTTTTTGCCTTCTGAGAATCTCTTGGCTTCTGCCTGGATACTAGGGAGGAACCCCTTACTGTTGCAGATGCCTTCGGGAAAAAATACAAAAAAACACTCTGTTGGCCCAAGAGCAGGGATGGGAACATTGGAAGGGCCATCCATTTGCAGAAGTGGGCCACAATGAGGCAATGGAGAATTTTTATTTGTTGGCCGTGTGGCCTTTGCGGTGAAGGCTCCTTCCTTTCCCAGACAGTTGAAAGATGAGGAGCAAGGAGGAACCCGTGTGGCATGGCGCAACATAATTTGGCAAGTATGGAGGAAATCAGCAATTGATGTAACAATGATGGGAGAGGGGATAGGATTGAAAGTGAGTACTTCCTTGTATTTGCCTCTGATGGTTTCCAGCTCAAGCAGCTAAACTTGTGCCACAATTGTGAGCAACCTGGATTTAGTTGCTGGCCAACAATACAATTATGAGTGGTGGAAACAACAGACAGATCATAGTTGATCAAAGTGCAGACTTTTGGTGGCAAATACAAACAAGTTGCCAAGTAAGTACAGCCACAGAATGAGCCAATGCTGCAGGACCTCAACAAACCAATGAGGCGTATCCGTTGGCATCATCAGCTATCATCTAATCATCCATCCTCTCATCATTGTCTGAAGAATCAATCTGTGGGGCTCTTCCCCTTGTCTGAGCATCCTTGTCATGGGTATATAATTTGATTTACCCTTTATCCTTTGAGCCTTCATACTCAATCCTTTGATCCGTCCTCTGTGACATGATCCTTTTCACCAACCAATATATTTTCTGGTTGAAGAAGAATTCATTATGCTGGATTCTTGAGTTTTTTGAGCCACTCCTTTGATCCCTTTATCCAACTTCTTTGGTCCTGACCATTGATTTGATTGTCTTGAGGTAACCGGTCACATTTGGCTGAGAGTTTTCTTTAAGTTCCAAACCTGAAATTTTAAAACACCTTTTATTCCCTTAAAATTTGAATTCTGCCATGCTATTCTTGAGTCCCTTGAGAAGTGTTGGGTCATTCTTGTTCAAATTTGTTTCTGCCTTGCTTCTAGAGCTTCATGGAACAAATTTCTCTGTTTTGTACAGCCACCCACAGTTATCTGGTACCCTTCATGCACTTGATTGCTGAGAGGTGGAAAGGTTCATTGGGAACCTCAAGGTTGGTTGGGTTTGAATTGATCTTTCCTAATATTCTGCTGAAGACAAGATCTATCAGCTTGTGGAATTGTAACTTACAACTGCCTTGTTTTATTGAACTCTGAAAAAACTTTAAATTATTTTTTCAAGTCTTTTCCTGCACCATCTTGCCTCAGATAGTGTTTTTCTTCATTGCTACCAAATACTTCTAAACGCATCCCTTCCATTGATTCCTTATTTACAAGTTACTGGATCTCAATTCCGGTTACATTTAAATATTTTTGTAACTCTTAAGAGGGCAGTATAAACAGCACCTTTCCCCTCCACCACAATGCCTCATGCTCAGCACCGTTTGGAGTCTTACAGCGCAGTTTACATGGATTTTTAAGGATGATGTTCTGGAAAAATTGCGGATATTCATCAATACCATGGTATCAAGGGGCTGAAAAACAACTATGGCAGACAAACTATTGCAGAGAATTTGGCAATCAGGCATTTGTTTTTGGGAATATGCACAAACTTTGGAGAGGATCCTGTTCCGGATTGAGGAAGCGGAATTGATTTTTTTGGGTAAAAGATTTGTGGTATGTGTCCTGGCCTTGGAGGTCCTTGGTCATGAGGTTTCCAAAAAAGTAAGGAAAATCACTAACGCTGAAGTTAAAAAGGTTCTAGAGTGGCCTAATCCACAGAAAGATACTCACATTTCCCAGTTTCTAGGTCTATGTGGATGGGTGCAGATCTTCATTAAAACTTTGCCAGAGATAGCAAGCCCGTTTCAGAGGCTGATTTGGAAAGGAGCTGAGTGTTTTTGGATGGAGAAATGTGATCACGCGTTCCAGGAGTTGAAGGAGAATGTGGGGTGGCCAATACTATTGAAGGACCTGGATTACCAAAAAGGGGGAATCTGGCTAGCGGTAGACTCAAGGAAATTTGGTTCAGGCGGTGTGCTGAGCCAAGAAGATAGAGGGAAAGACAGTCCAGTGCTCTATGAGTTTGTAACCTTTTTGGAGGTCAGGTCTTGGTACTTGCAGCCCAAGTTGAAGTTGTGCGGGGTGACAAGGATTGTGCAGAGATTACAGCATGTGCTGTGGGGGTTGAAATTTGAACTTCTGGTGGATGCAAAAACGCTAGATAGGATGATTACTTCCCCAACCTTTCCTAATTTTCCTATGAAGCGGTGGATTGCATGCTTGCAGTTGTTCAATTTCACAGTCAGGCATGTTCTGGGGAACAGTTTTACAATTCCGGATGCCTTGTTTTGGTATCCAGAGATCCAGCGCGCAGCAAAGGAGGATTTAGATGTGGAGAAGAGGTTTCTGATTGTGGAAACAATGGCTGCGGAAGTCAGAAAACTTCCCCTGAAACAAATTGGTAGGTTTTAGGCATTGGAGGAGTATCTTTGGACCCTTCTCTTCCCAAGGGTTTTTTGGCAACAGAGGTTAGATGGGTACTGCAGAAGGTTCTGCATTTCTTTCACCAAGATGGGCAGTAATGGAAGCGGGCACTTCCAATACCCTTGGTTATGGTCACAAGGCAGAAAGATCAGGAGGATTTGTTACGGCTTTTCCACAATGACTTAGGGCATTGGGGGGAGGCAGAAACGCAGAGGAGAGTTAAGATCAGGTTCTGGTGGCCAGGACTGGGTCAAATGGTGTGGGGTTGGGTGCAGAGATGCAAGGCTTGTCAGCGGCGGAGTACCAGATTACCTTGGGAAGTGGGTATTCCAACGAGTGAGGATGCCCATTTTGGGAGGATCTTTCTGGACATGGTTCAAGGCAGGGAAGTTCCCATATCTACTTGTGATTGGAACAACTTTTTGGGACGGGTTGAGGTGCATCCATTGGTTAAGCTTTCAGCACAGAAATTTGGGAAGTTTTCAGAAGAGGATTGGTTTGCTTTTTTTGGGTGTTTGCTCCTCATCACGGTGTCCAGCAGGGAAGAGTTTTGGGGTAATATTTGGAAGCTGGTCAAATCTTGCGGTTCAAAGTTTGGGCAAGTTACCAAATATTATCCAGAGGGAGCGGGGGGGATAGAGAGAGCATCAGCCCATCAAGGACTCAATGGTTAATATCTGCAGAAACAGTGGGAAGAAGTGGCAGGAAAATTTACCAGTTGTGTTGTTTGCGGATCAGATATTGGTCAAGCCGGGTATGATATATGTTCCTTACAAACTCTTGTATGGGTGGAAGCTGGTACTTCTGGTAGATATTGAAAGACTTACTTACCTTGCTATCAACTGGTGGAAGGTTAGGACCATGGAGGACTTAGTTGTGGTGCGGGTGGAGTCGCTCTTGCAGAGGAAGGAGATTGTAGCAAAGGCGGCAAAGAGGCTGTGGAAAAGTCAAGCTAATTTGGTCCAGTAATGGGACAAGTGTTGTGCCAATCGCGTGCAGGACCCTTTGAGGAAGGGCAATCTTGTTCTACTTGACAATTGGAGCTTGGAAATGCAGTGGGTTAAGCTTTTTGCGGATTGCTGGAATGGCCCTTATTGGATTGTAAATCAGTTACCAGGCAGAAGTTATAAGTTGGAGGAGTTGGATGACAATCCACTTAAGTGGAACGTGGAGGTGGCTCACATGAAAAAATTCCATTTTTGGGGCGCTACGGACTTTGATGAAACTGCAGGTTTGGGAGACAAAGATCAGGAAACGGCCAATGTGGAGGAGCTGGCTGCGGGGGAATGAATGCTGGGGTCAATGATCAAGTTTTGGAGGAATAGATGGATGGGGAAGCTCAGTTCACCGGAGCAGGTTAGAAGGTCTAGTCTCTAGAGGCCTTTGTTTGGGGTGGTCCAGGTCCGTAGGTGATGTGTTATTTGCCGAGTTTTTTTTAGGAGTTTCTTTCCTTTTGTGTGTGTGTGTGTCTCTTTGTAGGATGTTGTGGGGAATCAAGAGGATTCCTTTCTAGCGCAGGAAAGGAATCATATTTATTTCAAAGATTATATACAAGAATCCTGGAGCATGGCAAAAAATAAAAAAAAATTAATTTTTTTAGGTAGCATGGCAGAAAATTTAAATTTTTTTAGGTAGAAAACTTTTCTTCCTATTTATATAATTTAGCTTGTTGAAAGAGAAGGAGAGAGAGAGTTGGTGAAAATCTAAAAAAGGGAGATGGCAAGGCTGAGCCTGCGACAGAGCTCACCACAGGCCCAATAATGCTCACAGAGGAGCTTGCAATGCTATGCAGCTGGGATTCTAACCAAATGTTGGATGATGGCCAGTATCTTCTCATCCAAATCCTGGAGGTACTGGTCAACTTTGGCTTCCTCAATTTCTAAACCACAATCTTCATTGTTGCTTTGGATGGCCTCATGGTACGGAGAGATTGGGCAGAATCAGGTTCATCTAGATGGGCAGGAGTTGGAGGATTGGAAGGGAAATTGAGGAGACAGAGTCCATATTGGAGAATAATGGCGTGCAGATCTTTGGATTGGTGAAGGAGGAAACAGAAACTTGACAATGGGCGTGGGAGCTGTTAGGAGATTTTTTTTGTTGTAGTTAGTAAAAAAAAAAGAAAGAAAAAGAAATAAATAAATGAATAAACAAAAAAACTCAGGTGGTATTAGCAGACAGTTGGAGATGATCACAATGATCAAGTGCAGGGACTCAATTTCTGCAGGAGTAGTTGTGGTTGGGTGAGACACGGTTGGGGTAGTTTTTGCTGGAAGTGTGGGTGATGGAGGTTGGAAGAGAGGAACGTTGGGAGCAGATGGAGGGGGTATTGGAGGCGTAGACACTCAGAAAAAAGAGGGAGCTGTGTTGGGCCCTCAAGGTTCTTGGCCAAGTCCAGCATTCAGGTTATGATGGCCACCCCAGGCTCATTTTGCATCTCCCCAGGCGGAGGCAATAGCAAAGTCTGGGTGTCAAGGAGGGGGAGATAGCATGTCTGTGACCTCTGCAATGAGAAACAAGGAGGCCAAGCAATCCGGCTCCAGAGTCCAGCCTTGGGTCTCAATCAGCTCATCATCATCCACCACAAAGTCGGCCATAGGGCCGTGGCAACAATATTTGCAACGGGGGCCAGAGGGGGATGAGTCCGCAAGGATCCAGGAGTAAGGGGAAAAAAAAACTGCATGGCCTAGATGGCAGGAATTGCAAAAAAGGCAAACAGCAGTGCAGTTGCATGTTCTCTGCATTCTTTTGCAGAAATTTCACAATTCCATGGTGAAGGGTTTTCTTTTTAGGTGGCTGTTGTGTATAGTTTTAAGAGCAGGGTGGTGGGTTATCCAATGGGTTGAAAAATGTTGTGAAGAGTGGGAATCCTGGGCACAGAATTCAAGTTTTGGGGGGATGTGGTGGTTATTTATAGACATGGAGGCAAGTAGGCTCAGCACTGAACATTTGACTCAGAGTTGCTCAACAGTGGTTGGAACTCTGCAGCACAATAGGCTCAGGAGGAGCATGTTGGCAGATTGTCTAATCTGGAGTAAAAAAGTCAGGGGATCAGAATTGGTGCTGTCAGCCTCCTGGATGCAAAGACCCTTGCTATCATTTTGCTACCAGATGTGATAGAATAAATAATAAATATATTATTTAATAAACGCAGCAAAAATTTGTAAAATATTTGGATAAAGCTTATTGCAAGGTTAATTGGTTTGGATATGGTTTATTGTTATAAATCAATATGGATAAATTGATTATTAAATATTTTTATAGAGGGTACACAATTATATTGGGGATCTTTAACACCTCTTTTCAGGGATTTCAGTATGAAAATATGTAGTCCTGGTTACTTTGGGATCTTTAGTTTAAAATATATTTTGCCCAAAGATAATTTGTATATAAAATACACGGTGGAGTGGCAGGGCTTTGTAACCAAGCTGACATAAAAGAGAAAGGATAACAAAACTCACTTGCATATTATTAAATCTTTAGGTTATCTGTTTGGGGCGTGCACTGATTGTTTAAAACTTTATACTGGGTTCATAACGTTGTTCAGCAGTTTAAATTGATAAAAAAAGGGTTGAGGACAGATATTATTAATCAGACTAAGCCATAAATCACTTACTTATCTCTTATCAGTATTTGATTACCTTGTTACAGTGTCTGGATATAGATATAACTGGGTCTCTGGTTATCAATTTCCTCAAAAGAGCTCTTTATTTATAGCTGTTGGAGTCCAAATATTGTCCTTCTGAGGGGTACAGGGGCTCAAAGGGATGGACACTGACGCTAGCAGGGTAATCAATGGTAGCCTGTCAAGTTATCTTGGTGCTGTAGCACGGGTAGCATCTAATTCCACAGGGTATTGGAATTATTCTACTATATAATTGATATTTGGACGTGTCAATAGCACCAATCTGTCCTTTTTATTTATTATTTAATTAATTATCCTTTGTAAATGTTCCCAGTAAGTTAATAATTCTTTCAATAGAAATTCCTATGGATATTCTGATGTCAGTTTATTTATCATTATGTATTAAATAATTGGAGTAAAGTCATGATATTGATTTTACTCTGTATTTTTGAATTTCAGTTGATTTCCTAAAATAATTACTTGAAAATATAAGTCATGGGTATTCACGTAATATTTTTACATCATTAGTTTTCTTAGTATGTCACAAAAATATTGATGTATATAAATTCTCATAATAGTATATTAAATTATTTTGATATATTTTTAGAAGTTGTCATTGTCTTATTTGCAACATTCTTTTTACTTTGAATTATATTTAATAAAAAAAGTTATAAAGGTTATTTAAGTATTTTTATATAATTTTATGTACTTTGAGACTATCTACTATCCACAGGATTATTTATTACATATGTAGAATGTTCCTGTGTGGGTTGTAGTATGTTTACGCGGTAACTAAGTTTCTCAGGCCACCTGTCACTTTGTCAACCCGTAGTCTTGCTGCTGTTTAATTGTCAGAGGCCCGGGGCTGCGTAAAAGACTTTCAAGGAGTGACAGAGCTGTATCTCAGCCACGCGCGGTTGCACTGGCTGCCGCGGCTGCGTGCGGGAATTGTGACAGAACACATTTCCGTCAGTAACTCCTAAAATATACACAACACCTCAATTCTAACTTATTTTTAGGTGTGAAGCCTATATGTGACAATATGTGTGAAGTATTTAATTGGACAAAAAGTTCAATAGTGGTGCCGTGGTATTTTGGTCTTTCTTTCCTCAATTATTTAAAAACATAAGGAGTTGTATTTCCAGGGTGGGGTCAGTGAGTGACCCTACCTAATTTTGGGTGGAAAATAAATTATTGAAATAATATTTATGGTTTTCCTACTCCTTCTTAGGTTATTTTTATTATTATTATTATTATTATGTTATTCCTGTTACTTTTGCAGCTTTCTCTTCAATAGTAGCAAGCTGACAGGTGCGGCACGTGCTTTCTGCCGCACAATGGACGGGAGTTTTTTCATTTTGCGTACAACAAATGTGGTCAAACATAACTTCCCCTTGGAAACTATGGATTTATAAGTGCTGAAGCATTTGATCAAGTCTAAGTAGTAGAGACTAGGCAAATTAAAGATTATGCACTGAGTTTGCGGGAGTATGGGGAAATCAACACTGAAGCTGAGGAGGCCGTATGCAGATTGTTGGGGATCTGTAGTATGCCGCATGCGGGATTCAGAGTGATCCACTAAGGAATATCAATGGAGATCTGTAGTTATTTATCCATTGGCGTGACTCAACTGTTGGGGAAGATTGGCAACATGATCACAAAACCTACTGCAATTCATTGGATTGGGTGAAGGATTGGACTATTAGTAAGGAGGATCAGTGCAGAATGCATGGAGGCTGTTAGTGGAGGGTTATTTCTTTTTTAGTCTACATTCTTTTTGGAGTAGTTCATTGGTGGTTTGTACATGTATCAGGAGGACATTTCCCTTACTGGAATAGAGGGATGTAGGGAGGGAGGGAGGGATTAAAAAAAGGATCAGAGTATTATTGGAGTGTTACCTTAGACGGCGTACAATAAGAAGTTTTCTATTATTTTCTGTTGGAGTTTCTATATCTGATGCCACATTATTTGTTTTCTCCTTTTCTTTCTTTTCTTTCCTATCTTCCTTCTTTTCTTTCTTTATCTCATACTTCTCAATTCTCCATCTCATAGACCAATAGCTCAATTGTCCTAGTCATAATATATACATTTCTCACATGCTTTCTCACATCTTTCACACTCTGAGTCACTGTTTCTATTCTTCATCAACATATCACCAGCACGCCTCTTGTATTTACTCAAATCATGTCACTATGTCTGTGACACTCAGATAAACACCACTACCTGAGGACAGCGGTCAAGTCAGGCAGAAGGATTTTTCCTCATCCTTCTTTCTGATCTCACCTCTGCGTATCCTCAGGTCAGTTTGTTCATTTCTGTTTTATATCTCTCTTAAATTTGTCTTTTCTCATCTCTGATTAATCCATCCTTCTTTCTGATCTCACCTCTGCGTATCCTCAGTGAGTCCAACATTTTCTTTGCTTTGGAAAAGGAGGATTACCAGCTTGAGTGCTTGGAGTCTTAATTAGGAAATAGTTGAAGTGCAGAGCTTATGGGGATTCTGCATTGTTTATTTAATATTAATTCATTTCAATTTAGCTTAAGTGGTTACCATTGGGGGCGGGATAGTTTTGCGGATAATTTAATAGGGGTCAGGAGTGATTCTTAAACCGCTGCATGCCATAGTAAACTGTCTTGAGGAAGCGGATTATATTTAGAATTGCGGAGATACAGGAGGGTAACTCAAGGGCTTTTGCTTTCTGGAACTTGAAGGAGGTTGTTGCATAGAATTTTACAGAACAAAAAATCTCTTTCCACAGTGGGGTCTGGTAGGTGACGCCTGGCCAATCATAGTAAAAATTTGAAATATTTGGATTGTGACTTGCAGAAAGGTTTAGTGAGAGAATGGGGTGTGAAACTAGAAAATAGATTTTTTTTTATGGAGGCTAGTATAAAAGGGATTTCAGAGATTAAGAAGCAGCTATCAGATATTATTTCTTTAGCTGGTAGGAATTTTGAATTAGGTACTCCTGAACGGTTTCCTACATCTTATGAATATGGGAAGCTTAAAGGAGTAAATTCTTGGATGGCTAGAATAAAATAATTTGGAGAAATTATATTTGAAAACCTTCAAGGTAGTATTTTTATATGTATAGGTTTTTTTTGAATATACCTGAAAGTTTTTTTTGGTAGTGTTAAATTTGAAACTCCACACAACCTGTTCCCAACTCTAACAGGGTTTTTTTGGCACAGTTCACAGCTGTTGGAAACCTGAAGAATTCTTGATCACCTCAAAGATCAACTTGAGTTTCATTCTGACTTATAGATTAATTTCATCATTTGGGTTCGGTCTAATATGCTGATATTGAAATTCTATTAATATAAAGCATTACCACATTTGTAAAATCATTATGTTCAGTTTTTTGACTTAACATTATTATGATGAGTGTTTTGAATGAGATTTTAATGGTGATTCAGTTCAACTTGCGTTGGGCTGATCCCATCACAACCTTAAGTATGGAATCAGCTCAACACAAGTTAAAATTTCATTTTTTTGGTGTTTTACTTTAGGGCTGGTCAAAATACTAGGAAAAATCAACTTCTAGATATTCAAGTCCTGTTTTCTGTGTTCTCAAGAGTATTGGTAAACTTAGAATAGTTCATTATCTCCAGCCTCTAAATAAGGTTACTATTAAAGACTCTGGTTTTCCCCCTGCTACTGAATAATTTGTCAAATCCTTCTCTGGGAGAGCTTGCTATGATTGAAACCATTGAGGCTGAGGATGAGGCTGAGGATGGTGGACATTGATCTTGGGTCCTAATCACTTCATGAGATCATGGTTCTGGTTGAGGTTTAGGTTGAGATGGTAGCTGGGATGACCAGACAAACTACAAACTAGGTCTTGTCATCATGGGCGAGAGGAGAGGTTGATGAATGTTACATACTGTATGTATAAGAGTGGAGGGGATGATTGTGGATGTGATGGAGATTGAAGAAGAAGAAGGCCAAAGGAATGATGGGGTTAAGAACTAAAGGTAAAAAGTGTTATGGAGGTACTCTATGAACAGCTTGAAGAAACAAGTTGGATTCACTGGTCAAAGTTCAGTGCAGAGGTAAATAATAAATGATAAATGATAAATGATAAATAATAAATAATAAATAATAAATAATAAATAATAAATAATAAATAATAAATAATAAATAATAAATAATAAATAATAAATAATAAATAATAAATAATAAATAATAAATAATAAATAATAAATAATAAATAATAAATAATAAATAATAAATAATAAATAATAAATAATAAATAATAAATAATAAATAATAAATAATAAATAATAAATAATAAATAATAAATAATAAATAATAAATAATAAATAATAAATAATAAATAATAAATAATAAATAATAAATAATAAATAATAAATAATAAATAATAAATAATAAATAATAAATAATAAATAATAAATAATAAATAATAAATAATAAATAATAAATAATAAATAATAAATAATAAATAATAAATAATAAATAATAAATAATAAATAATAAATAATAAATAATAAATAATAAATAATAAATAATAAATAATAAATAATAAATAATAAATAATAAATAATAAATAATAAATAATAAATAATAAATAATAAATAATAAATAATAAATAATAAATAATAAATAATAAATAATAAATAATAAATAATAAATAATAAATAATAAATAATAAATAATAAATAATAAATAATAAATAATAAATAATAAATAATAAATAATAAATAATAAATAATAAATAATAAATAATAAATAATAAATAATAAATAATAAATAATAAATAATAAATAATAAATAATAAATAATAAATAATAAATAATAAATAATAAATAATAAATAATAAATAATAAATAATAAATAATAAATAATAAATAATAAATAATAAATAATAAATAATAAATAATAAATAATAAATAATAAATAATAAATAATAAATAATAAATAATAAATAATAAATAATAAATAATAAATAATAAATAATAAATAATAAATAATAAATAATAAATAATAAATAATAAATAATAAATAATAAATAATAAATAATAAATAATAAATAATAAATAATAAATAATAAATAATAAATAATAAATAATAAATAATAAATAATAAATAATAAATAATAAATAATAAATAATAAATAATAAATAATAAATAATAAATAATAAATAATAAATAATAAATAATAAATAATAAATAATAAATAATAAATAATAAATAATAAATAATTTTCAAATGTACTTACTCCAAGAAGCTTGCAGAAATTCATGGTTGAAAGGGTCTCAGGACAATTATTGGGTTATTTGCTGATATTCTTCACAGAATCAATGTTGGGGCCAGAATTATTAATAATAATATCAGACTATAGCCATATATCACTTTTTTATCTTATCAAGAACCTCTTCCTTACCTTCCTTCACATCCTATTCCATCTCATCCAATTCTATCTCATCAGACCCAATCCTATCTCAATCTCTTCCTCAACCAACCCATTCAATTCATCCCTGCCCATCTCATCCTCATCTACAACATCTCCAGTCATTGTCTCAAACTCATTCCTTTCATTGATCATCAACAACCTATCCCATCTCCATTCACTCCCTCATCCTAAACCTCATCCTTATCTCACCAATAATCTCTCCGCCATCCTCATCACTCATCACTCGGAACTCAATCCATTCAGTATTCAACTAGCCCTCAACTTGGCCTCCATTGGTTACCACATCTTCCTACAAGTCTCCTCCCAAGCTCAACTCACCCGTGTCATCCTCAAGTGGCAAAGGCTCAAATCAAGAAAGTTGATCATCAAACCATTCCTTCATCCCACCTCCACCTCCACCTCATCCTCCTCTTCAACCCTACCATCCTTCCTCAATCATCTCTTCAACCCTGATCTCCACTCCCACCATCCTTCTCAGAGAATTCATGCCTCCTCATCTAACTCGATTGGTACCATCATCCCCTTAATCTATCTCACCCATGATGTCCCTCAAAGTCTTGAGGCCATCTCCACCATCTTGGCTTATTTGGAGGGAAAAAGAAGGCCGTGGAGATTGTTCAAAGGGTGATGGGGAACAAGACACCAATGCCTCTCACCTTGTGGGAGTTGGCCGTGGTTTTTCCGGTGGTTGGTGACAAGATGCTCCAGGCGCCAAAGGACTGCGGACATGGCCAGGTCCTGACAAAATTTCAGTGGGTGAAGGCAGAAGAGAAGGAATGGGAATGCAAGCTGTGCCGGTCCAAGTGTGCGTTGGTGCTGCTTGCTTACTTCTCAATGAAAATTTCAGGCAGGAAGGTGTGTGAAATGGTTAACCTGCTTCCAAAAAGACTGGTGGACAAGTTAGGGCTGGTTTGGAGGAAGTGCCCAATGGGGCTTTGGGTGTTCAATGGCGGAGAATGTTGAGTAGATGGGTTAGTGGAGGAGGAAGATTTGGAGGTCACAAGGGTCTGGAAGCTGCTGTTGTTCCTCTCAGTGGAGCGCCGCAATGTGATCTTGAAATGGATTCTTATGTTTGATTCTGGGCTTGAATTGTGTTTAACATGGAGGAATAGACAGAATTGCTGACAGTGGAGGATGCTTCTTTTGCCCGGTTTGAGACAAAAATCTGCAACCATGGCAAGCAGAAGTGGGTGTGGGCGGCCGCAGCTGGCAAGGAGGGAAAATCTGATGGGGGAGCTGATGCCAAAGGTCACTCCATGGATGATTTTTCCAACTCAACCATGGGTGCAGCATGGAACAGGCTTTGGTTTCACTTGGAAGGTTCACTAGGGAGGAGCAGGTGGAGGGGGGGGCAGGCAGAGGGTGTGGATGTCAGAAGTAAGTCCTCATCCTCAGTATGCACTGTTGGAAGGTACTGTGCTTTGAAAACCCTACCCAAGAGCCACACTTTCAATCAAAGGCAAGATCTATGGTTTAATTGTTTCCAGGATTCACAATAACAACAGCGGGTGCATACAGATGGTAAGGGGCAATGCAGGAGGGTAAAAGCCCGTGGCAAGGAAGGTCCGGCCTGGGAACATGTCAGCTTGCTACTATTGCAGAGCAAGCTGCAAAAGTAACAGGAATAACATAAGAATAATAATAATATAATTAACCTGAAAAGGAGTAGAAAAACCATAAATATTATTACAGAAATGGATTCTTCACCCAAAATTAGGTAGGGTTACTCACTGATCTCACCCTGAAAATCTAACGCCTTATATTTTTAAATAATTAAGGAAAGAAAGACTAAAATACCATGGCACCACTATTGAACTTTTTGGCAAATTACATATTTCACATGTATTGTCACATATAGATTTCAAACCTAAAATTCAGTCAGAATTAAGGTGTTTTGTATATTTTAGGAGCTACAGACAGAAATGTTTTCTGTCACAATTCCCGCATGCAGCCACGGCAGCCAATGCACCCGCACGCGGCTGAGATAAAGCTCTGTCACTCCATCAAAGTTGTGTACGCAGCCCCAGGCCTCTGAAAATAACACAGCCGCAGGAATACGTCTTGAAAGAGTGACAGGCGGGCTGAGCAACTTAGGTACCGCGTAAACATGCTACAACCCACACAGGAACATTCTACATATGTAATAAATGTTCCTGTGGATAGTAGATAGTCTAAAAGTACATGAAATTATACAAAAATACTTAAATAAGCTTTATACATATTTTTAATTAAATCTAATTCAAAGTACCAAGAATGTCAAAAATAAGACAATTACAACTTCTAAAAATATATTAAAATACTTTCATATACTAGCATGAGAATTTCTAGACATCAATATTTTTTGTGAAATACTAAGAAAACTAATGATGCAAAAATATTACATGAATACCCATGACTTATATTTTCAAGTAATTATTTTAGTAATTCAAATGAAACTTGAAAATAAGGAGTAAAATCAATACCATGACTTTACTCCAATTATTTAATACATAGTGAGAACTCACCTGACATCAGAATGTCCGTAGAAATTTCTGTTAAAATAACTATTAACTTACTTGGAACATTGACAGAGAATAATTAAATAAATAATAAATAAGAAGGATAGATTAGTGTTATTCACACGCCCAAATATCAATTATAAAGTAGAATAATTCCCATAACCTGTGGAATTAGATGCTACCCGTGCTACAGCACCAAGAACCCTTCAGAGGCTACCATTTATTACCCCGCTAGCCTCAGTTTCTGTCCCTTTGAGCCCCTGTACCCCTCAGAAGGCCAATATTGGGAGTCCCAAAGCTATACATAAAGAGCTCTTTTGAGGATATTAATACCCAGAGACCCAGTTATATTTATATCCAGAAACCATGCCAAGGTAATCAAATACGTATAAGAGATAAGTAAGTGATTTATGGCTTAGTCTGATCAATAATATTGGTCCTGAACCTCTTTTTATCAATTTGAACTGATGAACAACCTTATAACCCCAGTATACAGGTTTAACGAATCATTGCACTTCCCAAAAAGATACCCAAAGGATATGAAAATATACCAATAAGTTTTATTATATTTTCTCTGTCGTAGTAGTTTGGCTACAAGGCCCTGCCACTCCACCGTGTATCTTATATAAATATTATCTTTGGGTAAAATATCCTTTAAACTAAAGAGCCCAAAGTAACCAGGAATACATCTTTTCATACTGAAATCACTGAAGAGAGGTGTTAAAAATCCCCAATATAATTGTGGCCCCTCTATAAAATATTTCATAATCAATTTATCTATATTGATTCATAATAATAAACTATAACCAAACAAATTAACCTTGCAATAAGCTTTATCCATATATTTATGGATTTTTGCTGCATTTATTAAATAATATAGTTATTTTTTATTCTATTACCCCTGGTAGCTAAAGGATAGCAAGGGTCTTAGAATCCAGGAGGCTGACAGAACAGGCCAATGTTGCAGGGATTGAACAGGCCTCTTCAACCAATTCCTGGTCCCGGGGTCCCTGGGAAAGTCTTATGAAGAAGTGTGGGTGGGTAATGCAGTCAGTGAAAATCACAAATGAACGGACTGAGGGGTGTGGCCCCTCTGAAAATATTTAATGATCAATTTATTCATATTGATTTATAACAATAAACCATACCCAAACCAATTAATCTTGCAATAAGCTTAATCCAAATATTTTACAAATTTTTGCTGCATTTATTAAATCATACATTTATTATTTATTCTATCACCTCTGGTAGCTAAAGGATAGCAAGGGTCTTGGCATCCAGGAGGCTGACAATTAGGGGTCTAGCTTGGAAATCATTTCCTTTTATTATATTTAATACCTTGGACAAGACATTTCACGTAAAAAAAAATCAAAGATAAATTTATCTGACTTTATAACCATGATTTATAATTAAATTATTTTGCAGTGGATTTAAAAACCAATGCATAATCAATAATCTATTATATAAATCTTTTAAAGATAAGAAAAGAAGAATATATCAAAAATTATAAATATACTGGTTGGGAATCTTTAACTCAAGCTGAGCAACTAAATATCTCTTCTGCAAGTAAACACTTAGATAAACTCCTTGAACAAGAACATCTTGATAGGCATATCAACTTCCAGGCCCTATTAAGGAAACATAAAGCTTGGAAGAAATACCATATAAATTAATTTTTGAAATGTAAAAGTAAGTATACAAATTGTATTACCATATTATTTTTTAAATAAAATTAATATATTTTATTGACCAATAAAATAACCTTTTAACATCAGTGAACCCACCTATACCAGAAACCAACACCACTGAAATTGATTTATTGGATCAAGAAGTCCCAGGTATCTCTGGATGCCTTGAAAATATTGATTGGACGGGTGAAGACCTCATTAGAAAACACCAAGACCCCGTAGGATTACCTACTAAGGACCAATTTAATCCCAATAAATTATTGGTACCTTTGAATATCAACTTAATTTAGTTTTAAATAAAACTTATTTTTATGGATTTTTTCTGTAGAAAGAAAAATAATTATTAACATTTTATTCAAATATGAATAGATGTAACACAAGAGCCTCAGGCAGAATTCCCTCCTATGGATCTTTGCCAGGAGCGCCCAGTAACCGTGAGACCACCAATAATGACAACCATGAGGGTACTGGGACCTGTGAATCAAATGTTGATGGAAAAGGAACAGCCGCAAGTACTTTTGCCCTCCCCCAACCTAGAGCCAGAGAAGGTAGTAGAATTAAGCCACCCTCCATTACAAGAAGATTCCCTGCAGCCACCCAAGTAGAATCTGGCCAAGAAAGCCAGGATCAAAGACTTAGTCAGAGAGCACGTGAAATATTGGGAAGGGTTCAAAGAAGCCCAAGCCGAAGAGAAAATGGTATCTACAAAAAAGATAATCTCCTAGGCAAAAGCTACCCAGATAGCTCTTCAGAAAATTATTCCAAGGAAAGAGGTAGAATCCTAGGTAGAAAAGTGGAATCCTTGGGATCAATTAGCCCAACTGAAAGGCAAACAATCAGGAAAGAGGAGATCCTCTTCCCATCCAAAGCCAAAGGGAAAGAAGGATTGCGATCAGATAATATCCCTAGCTCAAAAATGGAAAAAGGTTTACAACAATTAGCCTCTGATTCTGAGCCCAAACCAACCTCTGATGTAATTACTTCCTTTTCAAATGATATGCGTCAAAATTTCAAGATTTTTTTTGAAAATTTGGATGGTGTTTATACCCAAAGGATTAATTAAACTCAGTATTAGCCAAATTGATTAATAACCAAACAAAGACAGTAGGAATGGAAGATATCAAAGAATGCACAGAACTTTTATTGGAGACAATTAATCAAGGTAGTATCAGACAGAGTCAAACAATTGAGAATATGTTAATAAGTATCCAAGAAAATTTTATGATGTCTTTCCAACCCTTAAAAGAAGAATTAGTAACCACCACTAACAGCTCCATTCTACCCCTTAGTGAGAAATTGGATCTTCTTAATTATAAAGTGGACCTGAAACTTAATCTGATCAAGAATGATCTTAGATACTTTAAAGTTGGTTTGACCAACCCCTTGGGGATTACCACAGAGGAACCAAAACCTCCCAGACAAACAACTACTCCTTATGCACCACCCTTACTAGGAATGCATAGGAATGACACCTTCAGGCCTAGTCCTACTCCTGAAATGGAATAAGCCCTGAAACTGTTACCCCCTATTTCTGAATGGCCCAAGTTCTCCAGTGAAGGAGAATACAATCACATAAATTTGATTAAATTTATTGACTATACTATTAACTCTTATGACTTACCAGAAGCTATAGCTGTAGTCAGGCTGCTCAGACTATTTGAAGGAGTAGCTTTGGCTGGTTTATCAGTAAAAGAGAATAGTAGGATCCTTACCATGGAATTCTTGGAAACTTCTAATTAAAGAGCAATTTGGTTCTAGAATGTGGAAAAGAAAAATGATGAAAAATTTTGAAAATTCCTCATTTGACCCCTCCAAGGATAAGCCCCACAAATGGTGTTTGTAACAGAAGAAAAAACTAGATTGCTTCTATCCAGATGCTGATAAAGAGGAAGTAAATGAAATACTCCTCAAGTTGTGTCCTGGAAAGGTTAACCATAGTGTAATGTGCAGGATGAGTATGGATGCTGACTTACCAACTCTAATCAATGTGTTAGAAGAAGTGATAGATATGAATGGGTTAGAAAAGAAGGTCCCTTCTAGACCCAAAGAGAATTACAACATTAACAAAACCAGACAACAACCCCCTCTGACAAATACCTCTGATAAAAAGAAACCTAATGAGAATAGGGACAAAGAGAGGATGCCTGTAACTTGTTGGAATTGTAACAAGACAGGGTATATGAGACAAGACTACCCATTACCAAAAAGAAAGATAGCATTCTTGGAAGGAGAGCAGGAGGCTGAAGGTAATCAGAACTATGAAGATATAGCTGGTACTGTAGGATCTCTTTCCAAATTTGAATTGATCCTAACCAACCCTGTTAAGTTTATACAAGGAGGTATAGGCACTTCTATAGAAATCAATAACATCCATGGGGATTCTAGTTTGCCCCAACAATGGGATCCTACCATAATTACTAGACATATTACAGACGTTAAACCTTTAACAGTTAAACCTATTAGTGGCAAAAGTTATACCACTGTTCAAACTTGCTATGCAACAGGATCGTATAAAGAAAGACCTATAAGGTTATCACTGGATAGTGCATCATTATGCTCATGTGTCTGTGCTGAATGCTTAAATAAATGGGACCCCAATTGGAGAGAAAACCTTTTGCCCGTCCCAAAAGCCAAGTTCAGCTCTTGCAACTCTACCATGAATGCTATTGGAGTATGGACTGCTCCTACAATACTACCCCATACTAAAGGATCTTTGAGAATAAAAGTGGAATTTGTAGTATTTCTCAATGGACTATGTGACTACCTGATAATAGGTAATGATGCCTTATGTCTATATGATATAGATGTGTTCCAGAGTAAAGGGAGATACTTCACAGTGGTTGGTAATTGGGACAAGAATTTTAAGATATGCACCATCCAATCTAACTTCCTCTCCTCTACTTATCAAAAGCATTCAGAAGACTTTAACCAAAAATACTTCTCTCAAGCAGCTCTGAATATGAAACTTTCTGAGGAACAGAAGAAAGATACATTGACAGTCTGCTTTGAGAACCAAAAGGTTTTTTTTACTAAAGATCATCCAATTGGTGATATCAAAGGACATGATATGGTATTAACATTGACTATTAAGCCTCCTTATCCTCCAAACTTAAGAAGAACAGCCTATCTCTCTAGTCCTAAGTCTAGAATAGCTCATGAGGAAAATATTCAAGAACTGATAGATGTAAAAGTATTAAGGAAAGTAGGGCACAATGAGCAGGTAGATGTGACCACACCTGTAATCATAGCTTGGAATAATGAAAAGTCAAGAATGGTAGGAGACTTCAGAATGCTCAATAATTATACTCAGGCAGATTATTATCCTATACCCCGGATTGATCATGCTCTACATAACTTGTCCAAGGCCAAAGATATCACTACTATGGATATGCTGAAAGTTTTCCACCAGATACCAATAAACCCTGAAAGCAGGAAGTTTATGAGAATAATCTGTCATTTGGGAATATATGAATATCTTAGGATGCCCTTTGGTATAAAGAATGCCCCATCACACTTCCAGAGAACAATGGATACAGTTCTAGGTACATAAATCAGACAAGGATGGATGATGGTATATATATAGGATGTTATCATATACCCTGATGATTGGGATACTCATATCACCCAAATAAGATTATTACTCCAAACTATCTCCAGAGAAGGATTAAAAGTATCCATGAAGAAATGCAACTTTGGCTATGGAGAATTGAAAGCCCTAGGGCATATAGTCTCTGGTCTAACTCTAGCTTCTGATCAAAATAAGATAGCTGCTGTCATGAATAGACCCATGCCTCAAAACAAAAAAGAGTTACTGTCTTTCATTATTTTTTGCAGTTTCTACAGACAATACATACCAAAGTTTGCTATGCTAACTAAGATTCTGTACAAAGTTTGCAAAAATAACACTCTACTTGAATTGACTCATGAGAGATTGAAAAACTATAAGGAACTAAAAATAGCTATGACCTCTAATCCTTTAATCATTCAACAAGATTACTCCAAGCCCTTTAAACTTTACATTGGCGCCTGCATGAAAGGGTTAGGAGCTGCTTTACATCAAGAAAGGATAGAAGAAGACATAAAAGTGGAAAAACCAGTACTCTTCATATCTAGAAAGATCAAAGGTACAGAAAAGAGATATGGAGCCAGTCAGTTGGAATCTTTGGCTCTAGTATGGGCTTTAGAAAAGCAACACTATTACTTTGAAGGCACCACTTTCCAAGTGATCACAGACTGTAATTCTGTAAGAAATCTCATGAACATGAAAACCCCCAGCAGAAATATTCCAAGGTGGCAAATTGCTATACAACAGTATAGAGGTCAGATGACTATAGCGCATAAAGCTGGAGCTAAACATCAGGATGCTGATAGTCTAAGTAGCAATCCTTTTCCTAATGACTCTAAAAATCTAGCATATGACCCTGAGGATCAAGATATCTTTTCTATCTTGAAAATCAATCTTTTTTCATTAAATGCTCCAATAATGGGGATCAACTTATGTCAATTAGATAATGCTTTCTTCAACCTAGTGAGAGACAAATACTCCCCTGAAATCAAGCTTCTGATTACCATTATGGAATGTGAATCTCCAGAAGCAGCTATGATAAATAGTTTGCCTGTTTCATTACTTAAAACCTATAAAGCAGGAAGGTTTACCTTTTTGGATGATCTCCTTCACTTCAAAAACCAGCATTCAAGTGTATTAGTACTAAGCCATCAAAGAAAAGATACAACATATACTCCTCAAATGCCATGAAAACTTTTCATCAGGGCATCTATCCACAGAAAGAACCTTGTGTAAAGTAAAACAAACTTCTTGGTGGATAGACTGGAAAGAAATAACTACTAAGTATGTTATTAGCTGCGAGACTTGCCAAAAATCTAATAAAACTACTGGGAAAATTTTTTGACTCCTACAGAAAATCTCTGAACCCAAGACTAGATGGCAAATCATTAATATGGATTTTGTCACCGGCCTCCCCCCTGGAGGTACTCATTTATATAACTCTGTCCTGGTTATAGTTTACAGATTCTCTAAGAAGGCAAAATCATTACCTTACCACAAAGAAGATAGTTCTATGGATGTAGCTCTAATATTTTGGAATAGGATCATAGCTGATGTTGGTATACCCAAGATTACAATCAGTGACAGAGACCCCCCATTCACCTCTGAGTTTTGGAGGAATCAACATGATATACTTGGTACTACTGTAGCATTTTCTACAGCATACCATCCCCAGACTTCTGGATTAGCTGAAAGAATGATACAGACCCTAGAAGATATGTTAAGAAGTTTCTGTAGCTTTGGTCTAGAATACAAAAACTCAGATGGTTATTTCTATGATTGGGTAAGCCCACTCCCAGCTCCAGAAATGGCTTATAACAGCAGTAAACATTCTACTAAGAAAGAAGCCCCTTACATACTAGAAAGAGGATGGATTCCAAAACTCCCTAGGAATAATCTAAACTATAACTTAGCCACTATTCATCCAACATCTCTTGACTTTGAAAAGATGATAGATCTGGCAAATAATCATTCTCAAAGGTGTGTAAAAGAAGCAGTAGAATACAACAAGCAAAGATGGGACAAATCACATAGGGAACCTGACTTTAAAATAGGAGATCAGATCTTGATGTCCACTACCAACTTCAACAATCTAGCAGGTAAAAGAAAGCTGAAACCATTTTTTTGCACCATTTGTTATCAAAAAGATGCATGGCAAAAACGCTGTAGAAGTAATCTTGAGTGAAGAATTATCAAGGAAACACCCAGTATTTCCTGTTAGCCTAGTAAAAAACTTTCAACCAAGAGAAGATAGCAACCTCCCTCCAAAAATAATCCCAATACAACCTGACCCTGTGAAAGAAAAAGGGAAAGTCAGCAGGATATTGAGAGACAAGAAAGAGAGAGTACAAGGAAAATATGTTAGACTATACTTAGTAAGATACAAAGGAGAATCTGCAGAAAAAGATGAATGGTTACAAGAGAATAACATACATGATGGTCCAATACATCTCAGAAAATACAGAGCCAGCAAGAGGAACTGAAACACACATGAAGGAAGGTTTTTCGCAACATGGTCCAGATTTTTTTTTAGATATGGCCATATCTTGGAGTGGGGGAATGTCGGCTTGCTACCATTGCAGAGCAAGCTGCAAAAGTAACAGAAATAAAATAAAAATAATCATAATATAATTAACATAAGTAGTAGTAGGAAAGCCATAAATATTCTTAAAGAAATGGATTCTCCACCCAAAATTAGTTTGGGTCACTCACTGACCCCACCCTTGAAATCCCACTCCTTATATTTTTAAATGATTAAGGAAAGAAAAACCAAAATGCCACAGAACCACTATTAAAATTTTTGGCCAATTAAATATTTCACACGTATTGTTACGTATAGGTTTCACACCTAAAATTCCGTCAGAATTGAGGTGTTGTGTATCTTTTTGGAGTTATGGATGGAAATGTGTTCTGTCACAATTCCTGCATGCAGCTGCGGCAGCCAATGCACCCGCACGCGGCTGAGATACAGCCCTGTCACTCCCTCAAAGTCGTGCACGCAGCCCCGGGCCTCTGACAAGTACACAGCCGCAGGACTACGGGTTGACAAAGTGACAGGCGGCCTGAGAAACTTAGGTACCGCCTAAACATGCTACAACCCACACAGAAACATTCTACATGAGTAATAAATGTTCCTGTGGATAGTTGATAGTCTAAAAGTACATAGAAGTATATAAAAATACTTAAAAAACCTTTATACATATTTTTTATTGAATATAATTCAAAGTACCAAGAATTTCGAAAATAAGACAATGACTACTTCTAAAAATATATTAAAATACTTCAATATAATATTTTGAGGATTTCAATAAATCAATATTTTCGTGAAATACTAAGAAACCTAATGATATAAAAAAATATCATCAATACCCATGACTTATTTTTAAGTATTCTTTTAGTAAGTCAACTGAAACTCAAAAAATAAGGAGTAAAATCAATACCATTACTTTACTCCAATTATTTAATACATAGCAAGAACTCACCTGACATCTGAATTTCCATAGAAATGTCTTTTATAATAATTATTAACTTACTGGGAACATTTACTAAGGATGATTAATTCAATAATAAATAAAAAGGACAGATTGGTGTTATTCACACGTCCAAATATCAATGATAAAGTAGAATAATTCCTATACCCTGTGTTATCAGATGCTATCCGTGCTAAAGCACCAAGAACACATGAAAAGCTACCATTGGTTACCCTGCTAGCCTCAGTGTCCGTCCCTTTGAGCCCCTGTACCCCTCAGAAGGACAATATTGGGACTCCAAAAGCTATAAATAAAGAGCTCTTTTGTGGATATTGATACCCAGATACCCAGTAATATTTATATCCAGAAACTGTGCCAAGGTAATCAAATACTTATAAAAGATAATTAAGTTATTTATGGCTTATTCTGATCAATAATATCTGTCCTCAACCTCTTTTTATCAATTTAAACTTCTGAACAACCTTATAACCCCACTATACAGGTTTTACCCATCAGTTAACGTCCCAAAAAGATACCCAAAGGAATTAATAATATACCAGTGAGCTTTATTATCCTTTCTCTGTCGTGCAAGCTTGTTTACAAATCCCTGCCAATCCACTGTGTATTTTATATACATATTATCTTTGGGTAAAATATCCTTTAAACTAAAGAACCCAAAGTAAACAGGAATACATTTTTTCATACTGAAATCCCTGGAGAGAGGTGTTAAAGATCCCCAATATAATGGTGGCCCCTCTATAAAATATTTATTAATCGATTTATTTGTATTGATTTATAGAAATAAACCACATCCAAACCAATTAACCTTGCAATAAGCTTTATCCAAATATTTTACGTGTTTTTGCTGCATTCATTAAATAATATATTTATTTTTTATTCTATCACCTCTGGTAGCTAAAGGATAGCAAGGGTCTTGGAATCCAGGAGGCTGACAGAATGGGCCAATGTCGCAGGGATTGAACAGGCCTCTTCAACCAATTCCTGGTCCCCGGGTCCCTGGGAAAGTCTTTTGAAGAAGTGTGGGTGGGTGATGTAAAATAATCCCCTCCGCGCGTACCGGCGCACCTCATCTTCCTGTCACAAGTATACTTCTAATTTCATGTCCATGTCATTTTCTTTTTCTTTTTCCTTCTTCTCTTTCAGTCCACCTCGAGAGTTAGAGACAAACAACCTCAAACTGAACCGCAACCTCACCTCGTCATCTACGCAACCTAACCTACCAAATACTCAATCAACTCATCATCAAATCTCAAACTCAAAAACCCTTAATCAACTCCTCATCTATTGACTCCGTCTCTTGCTCGCGAATTTCTTTTCTTCTTTTTTTATTTCATTGTTTCTTCCTTTTTATCTTATCATAAAAACGTCTCCACTCAAATGTCAACTGAATCATACCGTGTTCATCAACAACCTGCCTGGTAAGATTATCATCTACAACAGTCACATCTTGACCTTTGATCCTGATCTCAGATGCCTCTTTCCTTCAAAGATTCTCTCTTTCCTTTTTTTCAACTTTGGTGCCTCTCTTTGTCAACTAGCAACTCCAATCCAGTCTGTTTCCAACGTCAAGTCTTTCCCCGTTGCATGGTGTTCATTGTCTTTATTTATTTATTCTTTTTCAAGATTCTTTCTTTCTTTGATTCAAGACTGATTTGAATGTCGGTACAGCCCTCTTTTTTCTTAAGCAATTTACTCTTCTTTCAGAAATTCAAAATGGTTAAAAGTGGAAGATCAATCCGACAAATTTAACAGAACTCATGGAGGGATCTAGCAACAATGGTTTTTTTCAAATTATCCTCAAAGCCGCTCTTGAGGCCGTACCTGTTCTCTTGGACAAAAACTATTCAATATGGAAGGACAAGATGACGATGCTACTGGAACTCAAAGGAGTCAAGGACGCTCTAGAGGATGATCAGAAAAATCTCAGTTCAAACGATGACATGGAAACTTGAGTTATTCTTCTCTCCTGCATTGATTCATAACGTGGTCAACCCAACTAATATCTCTTCAGCTAGGCTTCTCTGGAAAACCATCAAAGAACGCTTTGCCTCCTCTCAGACAGCAAATCAAGCCGTCTCTTCAAAAAATTTCTTTATCAACAATTCAAACCTGAATCCATCAATCAGTTTATCACGGAAACTAAGATCTCCTTAAAGAAGATGGTGGATGTTGGAATCAATCTTCCAGACAATATCCTTTCTTACCTCATTCTTTTTAAATTTCCTCCTTCTCTTCACCCTCTCCATCAGCAAATAATGCACTCGGAAAAGATAGTCACAATGGAACTAGTGCTGAATCATCTCATTCAACTCAAAAATGAAACTAAAGTCAAATTGAAAGAAGCTAAAATCAGCAAAACGGCGCTTATCTCATCTTGATCATCCAAGGTACCCGTTCCCAGAGAATTCCAATGCAAGAAAGGATACCATAAACCACAATCTCCTCACCATCCCTCTTATAAGTGCTGGCACCTCCACGATCATCTGGCACCTGACTGGTGGAAGGAATCGCAGGCAAACTGGCAAGCACGACTCAGCTCTAATCCCAAAACCAAAGAAGTCGAGCATTACGTAACTCTCCTAACTACTTGGGTCCAAGAAATAAATCCTCTCAACCCCATCATCCTTGACTCAGGCGCATCCTGCCACATGTTTAACTCTCAAAATTTCTTTCTCCATCTCAAAGAATGCTCCAGAGATGACTTCATAAACACTGGAATATAAAACGCCAAGCTTGCTATCAAAGGAAAAGGAATCTTGAAACTCAGCTGGAGAAACACTGTTATTACTCTTACTAACTGCCTCTTTGTTCCTGATCTCGTGGTAAATCTGATTAGCCCTGGAGAACTAATCTCATCCAAGAAGTGCACGCTTTGCTCCGTTCACAATGAATTTTCTCTTGTGTCTGATTCAAAACTTGCCTTCTCAGGATTCATCCAAGAAAATCTCTTTGTCCTTAACCCCCCTTCTTTCATTGGCAAAGAAAACAAATTCTGCCATCTTTCCCTCAAGAATCCCAATCTTGAGAAAATCAAACTTCTCCACCAGTCCTTTGGACACGCAAGTCCCTATCAACTCAAAAATCTTTTTCCATCCATTCAGACAGATCTGCTTTCAACTTTCCAATGCAAGGACTGTGTATTTTCCAAAATCACCTAAACTTCCTTCAAGAGCACTTCTAATCCATCCTCAAAACCCTTCAAACAACTTCATCTTGACTTGATTGGCCCCATTTCTCCTTCTGGGAGAAACGATATGAATTATATTCTTTCCGTTGTAGACAATCATTCAGGGTACATTTCAGCCATCCCTCTCCAGTCCGGATCAGACGCATGCCAACAAATCAAAACTATTCTCAATCACAAAAAACAAAAAAGAAATAGATACCCTGCGACAATCTGTACCGATTGTGGCGGTGAATTTATCTCATCAGAACTCAAGGACTTTTTCAAGACCAATTCAATCCAACATCTCATTACCAAACCCTACCACCACAAACACAATGGAAAAATTGAGAGAGCCAACAGAACCATCTCTGAGTCCATACAAGCTATCATTCAAAGTTCCAAACTCCTTCTTAATCTACGGTCAGAGGTCACTAAGTCGGCGTGCCTTGCCTTCAACCAAATTCCCAAATTTCCAAACTCCCGTTCTCCCTATCAGATCTTCCACAAAAATTCTCTTCCAATAAACTATTTCCACCCAATAGGGTCCAAATTTGTCTATCTTGATTACAAAATCAACCTCGGCAAAAAGTTCAAAGATCGAGGGCTCCCAGGTACCCTTGTGGGTTATAGCCCCAACTTTCACTCTTACCAAATTCTAAAACCTGACAACACTATTATTTCTTCCAAAAATGTTAAAATTCTCAAGAACAACAATCAACCGCAGTCTCCCTGCATCACAAACTCTCTCAAAGAGTCCCAGCAACTCAAAATCGACTACAATCCGCCCATCCTCACAAATGATCCTTCTTCTGCCAACAACTGCTTGTCCAAATTGCCATCTGAAGACCAATCATCATCATCCACTCCAATTCCCAATCTTCCAGACTAATCTTCAATCAATACATAATCTGACTCCTCTGAAAAACTTGCTCAACAACTCATTCCACAATAAAATCTTCAAAACAGATCAAATTTGAATCCACCTTTACATTATGGCTACCATCACTACTACGTTCCCAAAACCTACAAACAAGCAAAACGATGCGCTGATTCTCTCAAGTGGGACATCTCCATGGACTCCGAATTTAAAGGAATTGAATCTCTTGAAGTATGGGAGGATTATAACGGTCCAAAACCAGAGAATCCTCTTAATAATACTTGGGTGTATTGTTTGAAGGACAATTGCCATGGGGACCCACTCATCTATAAAAGTCGTTTGTGCGTTCAAGGATTTGATCAAATATACGGATTGTATTATCAAGATACATTCTCTCCTACTGGAAAGGCCGCCTCATTCTGAATTTCTCTCTTTTTTGGTCTCTTTCATTCACTTCCCATCACCCAATTCGACGTTAAGAGTGCTTTTTTGCACGCACCCTAGACTGACAAAGTTATCATCAAAAGGCCCAAAGGCTCAAAAAGAAAATCTGAATTTCTCATCCTTCAAAAATCCCTTTACGGCCTAAAACAAGCACCCGCAAATTGGTTCTACACCCTCACCTCTTGGATCCGCAAACAAGGTTTTGATGAATCAATATCCAAACCCTGCTTATACATCCATTCCAACTCAAACTCTGTTCTTTTCTTTCACGTAGACGACCTCATTCTTGTAGGCCTCAGTGACAATTTCCAAGACAAATTCTTAAAGAGATTCCCCAAATCCAGTCACCACAAACCCAACACAATACTTGGAATGAAGTTCAAACGGCACAAATATAAAATCATGCTCTCACAGCCCAAACATATTGAACACGGTCTGGAAGAGTTGAAAATGTCAGATTGCAAGCCATCTTCAGTTCCCTTAACCGCCAACGTCAACCTGATACCAGCCACGGATGGAGAGCATGAAGAATTTAAGGCCCTCAATATCAACTACTGATCTGCTGTTTTTCTCATCAACTATATTGCCTGTCTCCCTCGTCCGGATCTCAGTTGTGCAGTTTTTAGTCTTGCTTGATTTTGTGAAAAACCTGGAATACACCATTGGAGAGAGTTAAAACAATGTTGGAATTATCTCAAGACCACGAAAGACATGAAACTCACACTTCAAGTCAACAATTAAAACACCCAAATTCAATGCTATAGCAACACAACCTGGAGTGATGATGCAGACACAAGATGCTCACAGTCAGGTCATCTTTCTCTACTCTTCAAATCACTCATCTCCTGGAGTAGCTACAGACAGCAGAATGTCACCCGCTCTACAACCAAAGCAGAACTCAATCCCTTGGTTGATTCTTTCCTCAAAGCCATTTGGATGAGAGGACTTGTCGCCAAACTCTGGAAGAAAAACATCAAACCTAGTCAACACTTCATTGATAATAAGGGTCTCGACAATAAACTCAAGAAGTTTGGATGTAATTCCAAAACTCGTCACATCAACATCAAAACAAAAGCACTTTGCGAAGAACTCAAACTCAAGAATTTGTCAATCAACCTGATTCCGGCAACTGATATGAAATCCAATGGAATCACAAAGGCTTTACCTCCAGCAACTGATAAATCCATCTTTCAACTCTTCAATCTTACCAGTCACAGGGGGTGTAAAATAATCCCCTCCGCGCGTACCCGCGCACCTCATCTTCCTGTCACAAGTCTCCTTCTCATTTCACGTCCATGTCATTTTCTTTTTCTTTTTCCTTCTTCTCTTTCAGTCCTCCTCAAGAGTCAGAGACAAACAACCTCTAACTGAACCGCAACCTCACCTTGTTATCTACGCAACCCACCTACCAAATACTCAATCAACTCATCATCAAATCTCAAACTCAAAAACCTTTACTCAACTCCTCATCTATTGACTCCTTCTCTTGCTCGTGAATTTCTTTTCTTCTCTTTTTATTTCATTGTTTCTTTGTTTTTATCTTATCATAAAAACGTCTCCACTCAAATGTCAACTGAATTGTACCGTTTTCATCAACAACCTGCCTGGTAAGATTATGATCTACAACAGTCACATCTTGACCTTTGATCCTGATCTCAGATTCCTCTTTGCTTCAAAGATTCTCTCTTTCCTTTTTTTCAACTTTTGTGCCTCTCTTTGTCAACTACCAACTCCAATCCAGTCTGTGTCCAATGTCAAGTCTTTCCCTGTTGCATGGTGTTTGTTGTCTTTATTTATTTATTCTTTTTCAAGATTCTTTCTTTCTCTCATTCAAGACTGACTTGAATGTTGGCACAGCCCTCTTTGTTCTTAAGCAATTTACTCTTCTTTCAGCAATTCAACAGGTAACGCAGTCAGTGAAAATCACAAATGAACGGACTGAGACGCTTTACTTTGGACCACTGGGGTGGTTGACTTCTGAGGAGAAGTATTATTTGGGGTCAGTGCTGGTTCTACCCAAGAAGGCCCTTGCCTTTGGACCCAACAAGTGCAGATTGTTGAAGGGCAAGACTGGCAACCCCTACGTGATTCCCATGGTTCCTCACAAGCTCTGGCAGATCAAATTGATTGCAATCCCTTGGACCGTTTGGGAACCTTTTTTGGAATTGTTTTGGGAGCACATGAGGACAGGGTTGCATGAGCAGTCCACATCAAGCTACTCTAGCCCAATCTTTGTGGTGGTCAAGCAGGATGACAAGTTGCTTAGGATTTTCCATGATCTGCAGTGGCTCAACTACTTCGCCATCAAGGACGTAGGATTGCCCCCGTGTGTGGAAGAGTTCCCAGGATGAATGGCATGCTGCGCGTGTTACAGATTGGTCAATGTGATGTTTGGGTAAAATCAGCACAAGCTCTGCCCCAACTTGCAGCCACTAACTGCATTCAAGACAGGATTGGTAAGGATGCAGCTAACATGGTTTCCGCAAGGCGCAACCAACTCAGTGGCAGTCTATCATTCTCAGATGACTTGGATTCTGTGGGAAAAACTTCTGGAAGGCTTCTTGATTTTAATTGACAATGGGGGAATCAAGGGGCAAAAGACAGATTATGGAGGCAGGGTGTTGGAGGAGGCCCCCGCTGATCCATTGATTCATCTGGGAGTATGCGGAGAGGCTGGAGAAGATCCTGTTCCAGATGGAGGAGGCAGGGCTTACAGTGTTGGAAAGTAAGCTGGCAGTCTGTGTACAGGTGCTAGAGGTATTAGGTCAGTAGCTTTTGAAAGTGGAAGGATTGCAGAGAAGAAGTGGAACAAGGTCCTCAAGTGTCCAACCCTGCAGAAGCCGTCACACATCCTCCAGTTTCTGGGGCTATTCAGCTACGTTTGCATGTTCATTGACCGGTTCATGGAGGTTTCATGCCCTCTATGGGCGCTGACACAGAAGGGGGAGATAAGCGCATGAATGGTCAAGGAAGCAACTGGAAGACTTCTGGGGGCAGAACTCAAATTGGGGGGGAATGTGGTGTCATATTTATAACCTTGGATCCAGAACTGTGTTGCATGCTGCGCGCTCAGCAGCTGGGTAGGTCAGGGTCAGCATTTGGGGTGCGCGCAGGCTCAGAAGCAGCCTCTGTGGGCTCAGAAGAAGGATTTTCAGGGCTCAGCCTGGGTGTGGGTTGGGCCCACTCCAGGCAGGGAAGGCTCACAGCCTGCTTGACAGAGCGGACCAAGTAATGGAGCCAACCCAACCAAGTTTGCCAGTGGCTAGTTTGGAAAGCAGGAGCTAGGTGATTTCAGGGTTATACGGGCAGGGGAGGTCCGCGCGAGCATAGGTGCGGACTGATCCGCAGATGCATGCAGACCAATAAACACGGGGGCCCCAAGTAGGATGTGGTGGAGGGCTGTACCAGGAGAAGGAAAAACTTGACGTACATAATGGCAGAAGGGTTTTGAGGGATTGGGTGGTACATATTAAGGTTGGGCTAGGGTTCTTTCTTCATTTTTTTTAGGCTTTCATTTGCGCTTGGATTTAGGTTAGGGTTGAGAGGGAGGACTCAAAACCTCAATCTAAACTCCAGGTTTTAGGATTATCTCATCTTACCATCAAAGGATCAGGAAAGGATTGAAGGGCAGAATATACAACATCATTTTCTTCACTCATCTTTTTCTTATAACTATCTCTTTTTCTCAAAACCCATCAGCACTCAACCTCCTTACAGAAACTTGGAAAAATAACTTCCAAACTTGAGGAAAACTTAGGGGAGTATCTTCCTCTTGTTTCCACACTGGGGGTCTGGTAAGTCTTCAAGGTCTATCTCTGGTATATTCTGTCCACTGATCCAAACTTCTAATTCCTCTAGTTTTTCTGTGATACTATTCATTCCCATTGATCTTTTTAGTGGTGTATACTGCCATTCTGTCTGCTCTGGTGAACAAATTGGGATGCATAACCTTTCCCCATCTTCTAATTCATTTCTCAAGACTTCTACTTTATGCTTTGATAGTTCCAGCCTGACTTTATGATCCACCAAGGATGGTCTTCCAATTACTTTATGAATTGATCCTTTGGCCATGAAGAAGTGGGAAGATTTTGGTTTCCTAGGTGTTATCTCAAATACTGTTCTTTCAGTCAATCCAATAATTAGAGTAGAGTGGCCTCCAATTCCTGTAACATTCATGAAAAATTCCCTGCCCACCAATCCTGTCTGAATTTCCAAATTTTCAGGTATTAAATTCAATTCAGCACCAGTATTCACCAGATATTAATATTATTTCCCTTCATCCAGATGTGAATGAATCCCAATGGAAAAGCATATGTGATGTTTTTGCCTATGTTGAATGGGTATTCATCATCTGAATAGTTTTCAAAGTGGTGTTGACATTCATTAATCCTCCTATTTCTCTTGATTATTGATGCTTGAGAGGCTTTTTTTAAATCCAAGGTTCCTTCAGGATTCATTTATTATAACAGCTGGAAGACATTTGGTGCAACTGAAAGCAGCTCCTCCAAGTTAAGTTTAAATTTTTGTTTTAATATTTCTTTCTTCAAAATTTGTTCAATCTTGGTTCCTTCCTGAGTATCAACTGGTTCAAATTTACTTGGTCCTTCTTCACAGGTTCAGTTCCAGGTTCCTTAACAGGTTCTTTGGGGGGTTCTTCTTCCTCTTCAGAATCTTTGTCCAATTCCACTCATGCTCCTGGGTAACTTGTTTTCCTTTGTGTTGGTCCTTGGGATAATTCTCTAGTTGTTTCTGAAGTTCCCTGGTCTACCACTGGTTTCTCTGGAGTTTTTTCTGTCTCTGGTGGATTACCAGCCAAATTTTGTGTTATTCTCATCCTCCATTGGAATTGAGGATCCTTCATATTTTTCTCTGGTGGTGTCCAAGTTTCCTGATTTCTATTCTTCAAGAATGCTGCTAAATTATTTTTTTCTTCCTTATTCTGGGGTTCCTCCAATTTTTTACTTTTTGAACCTCTGAGAATTTCTTGACCTGATCTCTGAAGCTTTCCTAGCTGCTACAAGGTATGGTTTCTCTGTATGGGTAGTAATAGTTTGGGCCTTGCTTAAAGACCCTCCTGGTATTTATATCTTCTGTCAAGTCTGGAAAGTTGAATTGGGGTGTATGGAGTTCATCTTTTCAATATTAACATCTGATTAGCCATCTAGGTCCTGCTCTGGGGGATGAGCGTCTTTAGTTTGGTGCCATCCCTTGGTTGATCCTATCAAAGTGGGGAGGTTCCTGCTTCTGATTTAAAGCTATAGTGAGGTTTGCAATTTCCTCCTTCATTTTCAGGAGTTCATCTATTCCTAATTTCTGAAACTTGACTTCTTTCTTGGTCTCCACTGAACTCTTTATGATAGGTTTAGGGGTTTTTTCTTCATCCCCATCCCATAAAGCCAAGTCATCTCCACAAATTCCTTCAAGTTCCACAGCTCTGGGGGAAGGTATCTGCCATCTCTTGCAATCTTGATTCTTCCTTTATGGGCCAATTTTCTGTTTAATTCCCTCCTAATATCAGTGGAAAAAGCTTTCCAGAGTTTTTCTCCACTTTCCCAGTTTGTGTTTTCATACCCCATTCTGATGAAGTAAAGAACCATCTCTTCTTAACTTCCAATAAAATTATTGAATTCATGCTTGGTCTTGATTTCTCCCTGTTTTTGAGTATATCTAAGCATCCTTTGTAGAGATTCTTCATTGAACCTTCTATGGGGTTTATCTGTGCCCCATTTCCTTTTTAATTCCATCTTCAAAATATCCCAGTCCCCATACTCATTTCCTTCCATATCTTCAATAGACTCCCTGATTTTCTTTTCTTGTTCTAGAAAAGGTAATTGTAGAGATATATCTATTCCTCCTGCCTTATGAATTCTGGCCAGTTTTTCTGCTCTCTTGATAAACTTTGTCACCTCTGTTCCATCAAATTTTATTTTCACTTTCTTTCCATCAAAAAATACTCCATTTTGTTCAATATTATTGATTATTGAGTTATCCTGGACTGGTCTTCTGGCTGGGGTTCTTTCAGTATTTTTTTTACTAGTAGCTCCTCTTCCTTCCACTATAGATTTGGAAAATATATATAATCCTGGACTAATGGAGGGATTTGTTGATTCCTCAGTGGTTTCTTCCCGAATTATGCCAAATTCTGATCTTGCGGTGGATTTCTGAAATCTGGTTCTTTGTTGGGTCTATGGGTTTGCTGGAATTCTCTGTACTGTTTTTTCTTCAAGGATTTGGTTTAAGAATTTGGACATGCTGGCAAGGTTCTCCATCACTTCAACTGCAAGGCCTGGCTGATTCTTACTTCTTTACTGGTCTTCCCACAGTTTTTCCTGGGATCCACTTGTTATTCTGGTTTTGTCTTGCAGTTCTGTTGACATGATGTTGAAATATTATTTCATTTCCTTCCATTATTTTACATTTCTTATTCTTTGTTTTTCCCATTTCATATTTCTCATTCTTCATTCTTATTTCCCTAAGTTTTCTCAATACACCACACGCGAGCTCTTCTAGATGCACGGGGCTTGCCTGTATTCAAAATACCTATTCTGTATTTGTCACCTCCATTGTGCTGAAAAAGGGGTATTTAGTCTGGAGTCCAAATGAACCTGAGAGGAGGAATGTGTTTACTTTCTTCTTTTAAATCCTGGAGGGCTAAATACTTTAACTTGATTTAATCTAACCAATGCAATCCAATCCAATCAATACTTGTCAAAAATCCTGCGCTTCCAAGAAGAACAGCCCATTTGTGTGGAGCTTTAGTTAATTTGGTGCACACCATTTTTTTAACAAAAATATATACTCAAATTCATCATCTTTTAACTCCTTGTCATATTAAACTTCAGAGGTATTGCAGCATCATCAGAGGAGGTAGCCTAGCACAGTCATCTTTGCATCATTTCAGTTTTTCACACAGTATTCAGACCTTGACCTCATAGTAGCTGGGTATGAACTATTTCTTCATTATCAATTTTATCTAATACATCTCTAACTATCCTGTATGTAGTTGCTGGTTTTATTCTTGTTAAGAAATTCAGTCTTCATCACAATTAACGGTCAAATAGCAATAAAGTAACCTCAACCAGACAACCAGCATGGCCAAATCATTTATGGAAACAATCCTCAAAACCTCCATTGAAGCCAATCATCTTCTCACCATGGATAAATTTTCAATCTGGAATAATCAAGTGGTGAGTATGATGGATCTTCAAGAAGATCTCTACAAAAAACTTATGAAGAAGAAATCAGAATCTTCAGTAAATACCATTGGACTGAGCCACGTGGAAAATGTGAGGATCAGAACTATTCTTACCTCAAAGCCAGACACCTCAGTTAAGGCCAATATTATAAATCCCAAAAACAAAAAAAGATGCCCATCTTATATGGACAAGTATCAACAAATATTTTGTGTCAAATCATGCCTTAAATTGAGCAAGAGTCTTCAAAGAATTTTTCAGGACTCCTCTCTCTGTCTCAAATGTTTTGGGTTTCATTACCAACACAAAAACAGCCATCTCAGGGCTTCATGAAGTAGGAATTGAACTTCCCTCCAATATTATAGCCTACCTAATCTTAGAGAAACTTCCAGCTCCCATGGATACATTCATACAACAGATTACACACTCCAACAAGAAAGTTACTCCGGACCATGTTCTCAATCATCTCACACTCTTCCACAACAACCAGTCTCTTGGTAATGCATCGACTGGCAAGAAAAAAATTAAGACAGCAAATCCATCTCTTTTTTTAACAAGGAAATCAAACCCTGTGAAGATAACTGGCGCAATCCCAAATCCACTCATCCCAAAGGCTGTTTCTGGAAGCTTTATCCACAACTCAAGCCAAGCTTTTCAAAAAAGAAGAAACTTGAGGCTAATCAATTTAAAATTTTGGCAACAAGTGTTAGATCCTTTCACTCCACTCTTCCTCAATCATCAACCTCTCACTCATTTTTCCTTGAATTGGGTTCATCTATACATATGGTGTCTGATGAAACTCTCTTTCATCATCTAGACCAATCAATAAGCGGCTTAATTTCTGCTAGTTCTGGCGTGGACAGCTTTAGGTACTCTGGAAAAGGAATTGTATCAGTAACTGAAAAGAAGGGACAGAGGGCAATACTGTCAAATGTGTTGTATGTCCCGCTTTCCACAGCTAATCTCCTATCAATTTAATTGTTATTGTTAGACAGATTCTATGTCTCATTTCTTGTTGAAAAGGTAGTGCTGAAGAAAGGCAGTTGGTTGGCTTTAGGGTATTATGATTGCAATATACCTTTATTTCATCTTCATTGGGGGGTATCTAACCCAGTCTATCATTTAAGTCAAGAAGAGATTATCCATGACTTTCTTGTTCATGTCAGCTTTCATTGGATCAGAAACAAGGTTGGGATTCAGGTATCAAAACCTCAAAAATGCATGGCTTGTGCTGTTAGCAAAATTAATCAAGCGTCCTTAACCTCAAAACATAAAAAAGCCAAAAGACCGTTTCAAGAGTTACATTGTGACTTGATAGGCCCAATAAAACCAGGAAGCATCTATCATGATTCCTACATAATGACTATTGTTGATAGCTGTACAAGATTTTTGGCAGCTATTCCAATTAAAGACAAAAGCTAAACTGCGACAAATCTTCAATTCCTGATCAAAACAGAATCAAAATGGTTTGGATATTCTCCAATTATCTTACACTCAGACAGGGGAACTAAATTTTCCAACAAATCCCTAGAGGCTTCTGTCAAGCAAACAACATCAAACAGTCATTCTCTGATCCCTACACTCCTGAACAGAATGGATTGGCTGAGAGATACAACTGAACTATTCTTGAATCTTTTCAAATGTTTATCTTTGATTCAAAACTTTCCACCAAGTACTGTTGTATTATAATTGAGGCCTGCACTCTCATTCTTAATCAATTCCCATCTCATAGGTCCAATGATTCACCATACAAACAATTCAAAGGGAGGAAAATCAAGCTGATTTATTTCTGTCCTAGTAGAAATCCCGTTACTTTTATTTTTGGTGATAAAGCTTCATCAACAAAAATCAAACCTTGTGGGGCATGTGGCAGAATAGTAGGATGTAATCAGGATCTGCTTTCTTAAAAAATACTTACGGAGGATAATCAAGTAATTGACACAAAAAGAATCAAAATTCTAGATTTTGAAGCCTCCCTCACTCCTCCCACTAGTGATGTAAAATTTGAGATAGAAGAAAATCAGGAAATCTCTGTTGAAGGGTTGACTAACCATCTCCTCAGAACAAAAGAATATACAAAAGCTCAGAGGAATCCATTTGTACTCTTGATCAAGCTCAGTCTGGAGGTGATGATTCTACTGAAATTACCACTCAGTCTGATCCCACTTCCACAGTGTTGCCAATGGTGAATTACCCAGAGGAATCTAGATATAATTATTGAGAGAGAACAGGAAAATTCAACCAATTCAGGACTCACATCTCAGAAAACAGATGAAATATTTGTTGCACTGGAAGGGCTCAGGCAACAGAAAAATGAAAGGTATTGAAATTCAAGACTTATGGGAAGATTGTGATGTGACTCCTGGTCATTTTCTCAGAAATATGTGAGTTGATAAACTAAAAGTTTCTACTATCTCAACACCTGAACAAAAAAAATCCAGACTCTGTATTATGGGCAACCTACAGACTCCTGGAATTGATTTTGGAGAGACATTTGCCCCCAAGGGAAAGTTCACCACTTTTCTCATCCTATTGATCCAGGGGATCAATCTTGGGCTGAAGATACAACAATTCAATTTCAAAGCCGCTTTCTTATTTGCTCCTCTACATGAAGAAATATACATCTTGAAGCCAGAAGAATGCAACTTCAAATCATGGTTCCTGAAATTAAAAAAGTCTTTATACAGTCTCAGAAAGGCTCCAGAAAACTGGCTCACGAATCTGACAACGTGGTTGTAGTCCATTAGGTATAGCAAGTCAAACTCAGATCCTTTCTTATACATCCACAATCTCAAAGTCTCTTCTCTTTTTTTCATGTAGATGATCTAGTGGTGGTAGGAGAGGTGGATTGGTTTGAAAACTTATTTCTAGACCTTTTCCAAAGGTCCTCCAAACATGACTTGGACACTTTGCTGGGGATGAATGTCACCCTGACCAAAGGGAAATAAGACTGAATCAATCTTCTCTCATTTCTGAAACACTTGAATAGCTGGATCTTACGTCTTGTTTTTCTGTATGCATGCCTCTTACACCAGGTTTAAGACTAGCACAAGCAATGGATGAAGACTGCAAAGAGTTTGAAAAGCTGAACATTAACTTCCAAAAATTTACTGGAATTTTGAATCATCTGTTTTGCAGGACTTGTCCCAATCTATCAGTGGCAGCGTCTCTGTTATCCAGGTTCAATCAAAAACTGTGTCTCTCTCATTGGAAGGAAGTCCTCCATGTATGGAAGTATGTGGCCAGAAATTCTCACCTTGCACTCACCCTTCATCCTCAGACAAATAGTCATCAACTTCAAATTCATTCTGATGCCACTTGGGAAGACAACCCTGATACGCGACTCTTGCAATTGGGATTCTTGGTAAAGTGGTTAGGTTGTCCTATTGCCTGGAAAAGTCAGAAACAGAGAAACATCACCCTATTGACCATGGAAGCCAAATTGAAGGCCCTCACCAACAGCGCACAAGAGGGATGGTGGATAAAATCTATCATTGAAGAACTTTGGAAGAAAACATTACTGCCTACTGAATTTCACATTGACAACAAGGGATTTTTGGAAAAAATCCAACACTTTGGCTCTAACTAAAAAACAAAGCATATTGAAATGAAGCTCAGATGGCTTTGCAAAAAATACACCAATGGTGGACTGTCAGTTCAGCTCATTGCTTACAAGGACATGGTGGCCAATGAGCTTTCTAAACCTGCAAGCAAAAACATGCTCAACCTGCTCAATCAAAAAATTTTTCAGCAATGGAAACCAAATTCCGGGGGGATGTTGATATATTACTTCATTTCCTTCCATTATTTTACATTTCTAATTCTTTATTTTTCCCATTTCATATTTCTCATTCTTCATTCTTATTTCCTTAAGTTTCCCATACACCACAAGCGGGCTCTCCTAGATACAAGGGGCTTGCCTGTATTCAAAATATGTATTCATTATTTGTCACATCCATTGTGCGGGACCAGGGGTATTTATTCTGGAGTCCAAAGGAACCTGAGAGGAGGAACGCGTTGACTTTCTTCTTTTTAATTCTGAAGCTCTCAATACTTCAACTCAATTGAATCTAAAAAATCCAATCCAATGAATAATTTTCAACAATCCTGCCATTCCAAGAAGAACGGCCCATTTGTGTGGAGCTTTAGTTAATTTGATGCAATTCCTTTTTTTAACAAAAAGCTCTACTCAAATTATTCATCTTTTAACTCCTTGTCATATTAAACTTCAAAGGTATCCCGGAATCATCAGAGGAGGAAGTCTAGCACAGTCATCTTTTCATCATTTCAGTTTTTCACACAGTATTCAGAACTTGACGTCATAGTAGCTGGGTATGAACTATTTCTTCATTATCAATTTTATATACTACATCTCTAGATACCCAGTATGTATTTGCTGGTTTTATTCTTGTTAAGAAATTCAGGTTTCATCAAGTTCTTTCTCCATCCTGATTATTGAAAATAGGGCTCCTTGGTTAGTATCTTCAATCCATCTGATTTGGTCCTTGATTTCTTCAATTATCTGGTATGGGTTTCTTCTTTCTGCCTTCAGAATGTTGAGTTATTTCTTGAGAATAATAGTCCACTAATATTTTTTAGGGTTAAATAAATAATCAAATCTAAAGGAAAGAGGCCAATTTTGGGAAAAAAAATTTAGAGACTCCTGTTTGATTATATAAATAATTTAAAAAATAGCTTTCTGGTAGTCCTTCAAGGGGAATTTAGTATCACTTCTACTTCTTTAGATTATTAGTAAGACTAAGGTGGTTTTGAATTGCCCGCCCTTCTAGTACTATAGTAAGTCTGCACAAAAATTTATTTAAATTAATGGATGGTTTCTTTGAGACTTAAGATAGGTCTAAGATTAGAACCAGATTAATTATTAACTTTTATTGGTAGGACTATGTTGAAGAATGGACCAGATTGATTGGTTTATTGGTTGGTGATTGATCATATACATTTGATCTTAACCAATATCCCAATATTTAAGGGTTCAAGATTTTTTCAAAGGGATGGTTCAGGAGAGGCCCAAGGATTGGTTTACCCACAGGGGGCTGGGTAGAGGAAAGTTTTTAGTTCCTTTTTGTTTTGCTCTCTTTCTTTGTAAGGTTTATTCATTTATAAATTGGTGGTTCTTCTTTAATTTGGTTCTGAATATTTAGGCCACAGAAAAACCCTTATTCAAGCCCCTGTTGGTTGGTTTAATTGGCTAAAGATTGATAATAACTTGGTTTCTGATCTCTTGTTTCCTTTACAATTGGTTCACTGAGAATATTTATCTGGGTAGGCACCACAAATGAATACTTATGGGATGATATGTTGATTAATCCAGATGTAATGATAGGTTAGATGGCATAATTATGTGATTGATGATTGGTGATCCAACTTGAATAGTGCAGAAAGGCCCTCCTTAAATAGAAAATTCCTGCCCCAAGGGGTACTCAAGACTGCCCCTGAGAGTTCTCCCCACTCTGGTGAGAACAGTGAGATACAGTTACATGAGACATTTCTGCTGGTTGGGAAAAGTTTGTACAGTTACATGAGGCATTTCTGCTGGTTGTAAAAATCTTGTAAAGGGGTTTCATGCATGCACAGCCCTGCATAAACTGCTGTGAAGTGAAGATAAAATATATCCCTGTGCATTAATGGTGGTTGGTTTGGTGCTACTTGATCTTGAATGCATGCATTTATTAATGGGTTGGCCTAGGGTGAACTTTTACTGGTTGTTTGTTTGGTATCACATGCTTCTGAGTACATAAATTTTTGTGAATTACTGGTGGTTTTTTTGGTGCTGTATGGTCTTGAATGCATGCATATATTGCTTGGTAGGCCTAGGGTGGTTTTGTACTGGTGGTTTGTTTGGTATCACATGCTTCTGACTACATAAATTCCTGTGTGGTGCTGGGGTTATTTGGTACTACAAGGTTCTGGCTGCCTGAATATATTGCTGGTTAGCCCTGTGGTACTTTTACTGATGGGGTGTATGGTATCACCTGCTTCTGAATACATAAATTGCTGTGTGGTGCTGGGGTTGGTGTCAGCCTCCTGGATGCCAAGACCCTTGCTATCCTTTAGCTACCAGAGGTGACAGAGTAAATAATGAATATATTATTTAATAAATGCAGCAAAAATCCATAGAATATTTGGATTAAGCTTATTGCAAGGTTAAGTGGTTTGGTTATTGTTTATTGTTTTAAATCAATATGAATAAATTGATTATTAAATATTTTTATAGAGGGGCCACAATTATATTGGGGATCTTTAACACCTCTCTTCAGGGATTTCAGTATGAAAAAACGTAGTCCTGGTTACTTTGGGCTCTTTAGTTTAAAGAATATTTTACCCAAAGATAATATGTATATAAAATACACAGTGGAGTGTTAGGGCCTTTTAGCCAAGCTACCACAACAGAGAAAGGATAATAGAACTTACTGGTATATTATTAAATCCTTTGGGTATCTGTTTGAGACGTGTACTGATAGGTTAAACCTGTATACTGGGGTTATAAGGTTGTTCAGCAGTTTTGATTGAGAAAAAGAGGTTAAGGACGGATATTTACTGATCAGAAATTCCCATAAATCACTTACTTATCCCTTATAAGTACTTGATTACCTTGGCACGGCTTCTGGATATGAATATAACTGGGTCTCTGCCCATCAATATCCTCAAAAGAGCTCTTTATTTATAGCTTTTGGAGTCCCAATATTGTCCTTCTGAGGGTTGTAGGTGCTCCAAGGGACGGAAACTAAGGCTAGTAGGGTGTCATACTGACACCAAACTCAGTCTAACCTCAGTCTAACTTCAGGCCTGATCTACTTTCTCAGGAACTTCAACTTCAGGGATCAGGAGACTTACATCAATATGTCTCCAGTAACTATAGACCTCAGGATCTTCATGCAGTACATATCTACATCAGGCTTCTGTCCAGAACCACAAACACCAAAACCTTTCTTCTGCTTGCAAATACTGAAAATCCTAGTAACCCCCCCAACCTCATGAGCCTGTCTTTTCCCCCCTCCCCCCCCCCCCTTCTCCACCCCCCTCTAATCCTCCCCCCTCCCCTAGCTGTGCCCCCTCCAGTGGCCCAGATGCCCACCTTACGCCCGCCGGATCCTGTGGATGATGATTCCACCATGGATGCTCCCGGGATGCCTGGGGTTCCGCCCACCTTCGCCCCCCCCACCTTGGTCCCTCTGCCCTTGGGCCTAGCCTCCCTTCTCCGGGAACTTGCTCAGGACCAGTCGGTCATCAGCTTGGATGGATCAATCAATATCAATCAGAGCATTTTCAATCTTATCATCAACATGGTTGACGAGTCCAATCGGGCCAGATCCAGAATGGAACACACCATCGACCTCCTGAATACCAGGATGGACTCTTCTGTCTCCGGCCTTACGGAAATGCAGAGGAAGATGGATGAAATAGGATCTCGTAGTTCTCCCCCCTCCGCCCCCACCCAATCTTTTGCCAGTGAGGCGGCCTCAAAGCCAGAAATCCCTGTTTCCAGACCCACAACCTCCCCTCCAGCTCGCTCAACACTCCCCAGTCTCCGACCCAAGAGGGTCCTTGTTCACTGCAACCCAAATAACACCACTCTGAAGGACCTTCCGAGTTGCGCTCTGGTGCAAACAACCAACGAGGCCCTGGCAAAATTTGAAGAAAAGGTTGACGGATCCCTGGTTGCAATCAGGGGCGCTTGTGTTCTCCCCTCCGGGGATGTTTCTTTTTACACTCAAAAAAAAGAGCATCAAAAGTGGCTAATGGACAACAAACACATCTGGTCTAAACAGGTTCACCCCAATCTAGAGGCCACACCCCTGGTCTGGTCAGTTATGGCTCATGGTGTACCATGCACATTCAATGTTGAGTCTCCAACCGAAAAGGCTCATATGGCCTCCAAGAATGGATTCCAAGTGTCCTACTTGACCCGCCTCCGGTGGATGGGTTTTAATGACTCCAATGTTAAGAAGGTGGGCACTCTTTTGCTCTCATTCACCAATTGAGACTTGGCCATCCGGGTCGAGCGATCCGGCATTTTCCTTCACTATAATTACCACCAAACGGAGAAATTCAAGCCCCAACCCTCCCAATGTTTTAAGTGCCTCCAAATGGGCCATTACGGCAAATGGTGCAAGGACCTTGCCAAGTGTGCCAAATGCAACAGCAAACACCCAACAAATGAGTGCCCAAAGGGGCCAGGCAGTGTAACAACCTGCGTTCTGTGCAAAGAAGGCCTCAAAAATAAGACCCCAGGGGTCTCCAACATAAACCACACTCCATTCAATATCCTCTGCCCATTTAAGAAAGGCTGGTTTTATCGTTGACCATTACCTTGCTCATGTTAAGAAACCCTCAT